>KZ308303.1:648255-666758 GCA_000376725.2 Ladona fulva | reverse complement strand
ATATATATATATAGATTGTGTGATAAAGAGTAAATGTTTCATTATGGTGCTAATAATTGTATTATTAGCACCTATCATGGCGTAGGGACATAAAATAACTAAAGAGATAGTATTTGACTTTACTGTAGTAGGTGTAGAAACTTAGAAGCATTGTTCTGTTAACTTTTTATACGTTTTATATCATTAATAGCTATCAAACCGCATTCTGTTCCATTAATAATCAGATACGGATAAACTCCTTTCTCTTCCGGCGCACTTTTAAAAATCTACTCGGAGAAAACGATGCCTTGTTCACCTTATTTTCGGGCTGTAATATGAGCACTAAGAAGACGTGCTTTTCGCTTCAATAGCTCTTTCCACCTCTCATTCTTTTTAAGCAACACAAACGGTCATTTAAGGAACTCTTTCTTCTTTAGACACACAAGGAAATCTTATATGAATGGAGGTGCCGTGCCCGAAGATGGCCGAAGCAGGTAGTAACGGACTGCTAAAGCAGAGTGTGCGGTGGTTTTCAGAAAACTCTCTCCCCCTCTAGAATAATATATCCTCCTCCTTTACTTACCTTTTACAGTATCTCTTTCGGGAGGGTTTTTCTCTAGGACGGACGAATGAACCTTTTTATATCTCATGCGGACGGATGCTCCGTTTCTGGCGTTCTCCATCTTCTTTACTTTTGGCACTCCCTTCTCTTGGGTCCTTTCTCTTTCTTAGACTCCTTTGCTTTCCATCTTTCTGCACAGTTCGCCTTTTCCGAATGAACGGTTTAGCCGTTTGCTTGGCGTTGGCGGGCCGATGTTTTGTGAGGGCCGAGAACTCGAGTGAAAGATCGAATTTCTTTGCTTTCTTTTGCAGCTTTATATGTTCTTTTCCTTGCTCTATATTCGTGTATTTTGGAGGTCATGGATACATACGGATAATTCTCAACGTAAAGCTTTTTGCTGGACCGGAGGAAGTAGAACTCAAAATTACGATTGCTTTAAGTATTTTACCGATATTTACTTATCTGTTGTCAACCCAAGAGGCAGAAAACTGTATTTCACTGTACAACTTTGATGTTGAAACATAAATTTGATTTGAGATGTAAATTCGGTAATATTTTACTGAAAAAAAGTATTTAAGCATAAAGGAAGATTGTGTAATTTGGATGTTCCTTAAAATTAACTTTTCCTTAAGCTCGCTATAGGTTTTTTTAGGGAGCGAGATATTTTCTTGATATATTAACGGAGAGGCGATATTTTGGAATGCAGTGAATCTCAATAGCAAATGTTCCTATTTCATTGTTTTCCAGTCAAACTTGATGTTACTGAAATAAACACGCAGAATAGATTTCTATCTTCAAGCCAATGTTTCTACTTACTTTTAATTATTCATTTATATAATTATGTAAATGCGTTACTGTGACTATATTATTAGAGAGATCATACCATAAGCACCACTCAGAACTAAAAAGACATGGACCTTCTAACTATACAAAAATGTTTTGAAAGCCCAACTACTAGAATTAAAGAGATTTAGGAATTCCCACCAAACATTTTTCGGATATTTAAGCTTTCTATGTTTACAGTAATACTACACCAACTTCATGATAATATGTAATAATTTTGCATTGAAAAATATTTAATTTTTTTAGTTAGTAATTTCGTTGATAAGACAAACTTGAAAGATAAATTAAAGAATCATACTGCCTCGATACCTCAATTTTCTAAATTATTTATCGCTAACCTCCTGTCGGTAATCGAGATTGAACATGACTATGGATTTGCAGATCCGTCAGGGTGGATGACAAATCTTCCAATTGCTGACGCCAGGGGTATTTTTGGGATCCCCTTCCTTTTCATCACTTCAAAGAAGATATAACCTGTATTGAGACATTTCCTAGATGCGTTCCCCTATTCGCCCTCCTAATTCCGACGTGTCATAAGGGAATTCAACGGACCATAATATTGCCAACTCCGTAGACGCGCTACGAGAGCAGCGTCCGAAGGGGAATTCTTAAAAGGACCTAAGAGGCTGAAGGGCGGGTCAGGAAGAAGATGGGCGTAAGAATTGGATTTTGGACTCACAGACGGACCTCTTTCACCAAGTTCTCCGAAGGAGCCAGGGAATTTGCTCTTCACGGAGAATTCTGGGATGAATTGGCCCTCGAAACGTAGGAGGCAATGGATAACTGGGGGCGGTGAAGTTAGCGTCGCTTTTTCGGAGACTGTTACCCAACGGGTCTCTTCTCTGAGGTGACCGCTTCGTTGCCCAAGAGGGTCGTCCTCACCTGCTTCCCCGTTTCGTGTCAAATGGCCATCTTAAAGAGCATGAGATAGGGCGATAGCAAAGGATGTTTTCCTCTCTCTCTGTGTAGGTCGCACGGTTACCTTCCTCGGAGTCTTATGAATCCCTTGTTTCGTTTCTTTTGTTAGCGAAAGAGAGCCGAGTAGCAAAACGGTGTTTGATCTTTCGGGATGGAGAAAGATGAAATGTTTTTTAAATGTGGCAGTGGCGTGTGCTTCGACGTAGGCTATCAGTTAAAATTTCCTCCTTTCGCGAACGGCTTAAGGATAACAAGAGAGAGGACAAGACACAATGAGAGTTTTCGTAGGTGAAGAATTCTTCTCTATACTTATCCAGACAGAGTTTGTTTTTTCCGGTGTTGTTTCGTTTATATGTATGGAACAAAACGAAATACATTGGCATTAAAAATTCTGCAAAGTTAAACCTCGAGAATAGGATTAAAATATCCGTTCTTGATTTTTCTAGTACTCCACTTAAGTCCTAGAGTAATATAAAGTTATGTTATAATTCGGAGTATTTATGCCGTAGCATTTACTAAAATACTCTTTTATGAGAAAGGATCCCGAATAATAGGAGTCTACGTGAATTTTTAGACATATATATGTTTAGCCTTGGCCACGACTCATCTGTTGCAATACCGTAGTAGTATCTATTTATTAGGTTAGGTATCTTTTTATTAGATAAGATAGTAATGTAATATTTGAAAGTTTGTTACAGTTTATAACAAGGGAATATTTTTAGAAGAAAACTGGAAATTCATTAAGGAAATATCATTACAACTGGAAAGTGTTTATCACGAGAAAAATTACGTAATTTCTGAAAAGTAAGTTTATATCCGTTTTTTATCGCTCATCAATCTGTACCCGAGAACGTATCTTAGTGATTAGAACGTTCCCAGTGATATTTGGTGCAAGATTTGATAGCTTAAATTTCAAAATGAGAAATTTTGCGAAAAGGAGCAAAATCTCTACAGAACGTTCAGAATTTCGAATCAGAATATTTAGATAGTTGAAATATTTTAATCCGAATGCTTCCTTACGAAATTGTCAGCTCGTAGGCAACTTAAGATCCATCTTTAACTGTAAAATGAACTCCTCATGATTATCTGTCTTGAACAGGCGCAATCTCTTACAGGTAATGCCAATACCTATGTACTCTCAGAAAGTAATCACTCTAGATGGGCGTGAGTTTCCAAACTCTTTGGAATGTAGCGGGAACGATATTCAGAGCTGCGAATTCTAAGGAAATAAATCAACCTCAGCCACTCAAAGTAAATAAAGATCTTTCCCAAGTTACCTCCATCTGAAAATCTCTCGACTCTCGAACCATTTACGCAACATCTTACATTCCCTCCAAAAATTCTCCTCTTGTATCCACCGCGTCTTATTTCATCGAGCCCTCGTCACTTCCAACCCGTCTACCCTTTTAACCTCTCTTTCCAGCTACGCTGGAAGTGCTTTTCAAACCGGCGCTTTAACCCTACCGTTTCCAAATTCTCTGCCGTGCGCAATCCTCTCGAAGGAAATAAAGGAAAATCCGAATCTCGCGTCTTATTTTGGACATCTTGGCTGAAAATAAATAGCGAAAGCTCTTTCTCAGACTTCAAAAATGCTTCAAATCTTAGCATCTTCAGCATGCGTGGATGGGTTAGCCGTGAGGTGCCTTAAGAATCGGGGAAGGGAGCATTTCCTCAAACATCTTTTCGGTCCAATTCATTTCGCGAACGTGTTTGCTAAGCTCTCGAATAGCGGGTTTTTCTCGTCGATGATGCCCTCCAATCGCGGGACTCGCGAAAGGTCAAGAGGAGCTATTTTACCCTTTTTCCTAGAGTGGCTGGAGTCGCTGAATCTGCATCTTAGGCGTTACCACGGCTTTTTTCGAGTAACTCCCTTGGGGATTGAGCACAGTCATTGACGTTCATCTTGTGTTATGCAAACAATTATAGATTCATAATAAGAATTAATATGGGCGCAGTCGATTCGACGTAATCTTGGATTGAAAACTTTTTCTGGTATTTCATTCGATCTACTTTATAATAAAATCTGAACAAATCTCCGGCTACGATGTATCGGAAATGGAAACTACATAGATGATTGTGCTAAAACTTCGAAAGTTCGAATGATCTTTAACTGATTTTCTGAAAATGATTCTAATAAGTGTACGAGAAAGTTAGAAGAAAACTTATTTATGAGAAAATTAAGCATGTGTAAAAATTGTGGTGGCGCATTTGTGGTTGACAAGAAACTGTTTGGTTTCCCTTAACTATAGAGGAAAAGAGGGAAAAATATCCAGTTTCCTATATTTAGTTCCTATACTTAGCTACCATTCCTGTTTTTACTTATACGAGGCAATAAAGGAATGAATAACCAAACGAGAGCATAACTAACATATCCCTCTTTCTATATAAATGAAAATAATCTATTCCGTTGGATACAATAGCCATTCCTTTCGAACTGTCGAACATTTTATTCATACAAGCTTGCTACCGAAAGCTACTTCATTACTTTGGTAATGCTTGGAATAGAAAAATATTTGACATTTAACAAAAAAAACAATGGTTAAAACAACGTGGTACATTGTTGTACAAGAGCCTTAAGAACAAGCAAACCAAGTGGCATACAGCCATTAATTAAGATTAAGAAACAGGATGCCCTTGGTTTCAAATATTAAATTCAATTACCCTATCTTATGATGACCCTTACTTTACTCATGCAAAGTCGCCAAATCACTTCTACTGACAACATTTCCTATTTTATTACTCTACTGATAACATTCATTAATCCTAATTAAACATCTAAATTATAAACACATCACTTCTTTCAGGTATATCACCGGCTTAGACATAGCAAAGTCGGCGTATACCTCGCAGCTATGGAATTAATTCTAGGATCAGATGTTACTTGGAAAGGAAAATTAATCGCACTCAGCGGAATTGAGCAAAATGCGGATTCAGGTACGGATTTATTGTTTCCAATGCTTAAAAAACTAAACATTGGTTTTGTTAAATGTCAAATATTTTTCTATTCTAAACATTACCCAAGTAATTATGAAAACATGAAGTAGCTTTCGGTAGCAAGCTTGTGTAAATAAAATTTTCGACAGTTCGAAAGGAGTGGCTATTGTATATATCCATCGGAATAGATTATTTTCATTTATATAGAAAGAGGGAGGTGTTGGTTATTCTCTCCTTTGGTCATTCATTCCTTTATTGTCTCACCAGTTCTCCTGTTATTTAATGATTAAAAGAATATTTTTCATATCGCCTTTGTCTCTTGGTATAAGATAGAGAAAAATGTCTTTTTCATTTATTTTTCTCACAGAATTAGTCTTGCTGTAATGATGTGAAAGTTACTGAAATACCAGTGATGCTGAGAAATTGCATATTTTTAGGATTCTCCTTATAAATTGTTAACTAAAGTGTAACATTGTGCATCATAAACGTGGGGTGATTCCGCTTTTAGTTTTCTGGCTCAATGAGGAAAGCAAGGGCAAAATACCTCACTCCTCATCTTGCCTAGTAAGACTCATTACCATATCTTAGCTCTTTGTTGCTAATGTATGATTAACGAAGTTCCTATCAGCCTCCGAGTCAAATACTTCACTGAAAATGTCTTAGCACAAATGCGAATGATATTAGTATTATGATTAAAGCACCTTCGCTGTGTTCCAACATAATAAAGACAATTGGTCTTGTAAAATATTTATTGTGATTTTTGTTGTATTTTGTTTCCCCGCAGAATTATAGCCATAAAATACCCCAATGGATTGTAATGGTTATCGTTCCCCATATTTTTGTAATGTGGAAGCAGTCTTCTCATTCAAACGATTCTCTCTCATTAGCGAATCATGTCACGCCGCACAATGCTCTCAAAGGTCATAGACAATCATCCGATGCCGCGATCTCCTTACGCGACGCAGCGCGTACGAAAAACAAGACCAGATAGCGAACAAGCGCTGTAAATTTTAGTCTTATTAGATATTCTGCGCACACGAGGCAAAAATAACAAGCAACCGGTTTTATAACTCACCCACATCGGCTGAGACAGGAGGTGGCTCTTACTCAATTTTAACGCGGGAAAATCCGCGAGTTTCGCGAGGGAAACGCATTGCCGAAGGGGGAAAAAGCCCCATCGCTGTGATATCGCTCATTAATTGCTGTGGAAATACCGGCAAACATGCGTACAAAGGCATAAATGAGGAAAGGGATTTTTTTTTCTCTTTCGGAATCCGAGCTGTCTCCAAGCTGGTTGATGAAAAGATGGGAAGAAAAGATACCTCCACCCCTTTCCCATCTCCCAGTCTGCTCTCAATAAACATGGACCGATTGATTGACGGCACTCCCCGAGAGACGCTTTTATTTCCTTTTTCTTGCGATTCCCCTCTCACAGTGATTTTCTCACCGGGATGACGTACACCTCGTCATATCTTACCCTTTCCCTACGCTGGAACTTCACTTCCCATTTAATCTCTCTCTTAATGGAGTTTCCATGGTGACGACATGCAAAACATTTGAAGTCGTCTGTGTAGCGTCGTCTCCATTTTCAATGGCTCCGTACACACCCTCTTCTCCCCTCTTTCCGGCCCGATTTGTTACGTCACGTTGCATTTGAAAGGGTATGTCCCTCACGTTGTGCTACCCGCACCCGTATTTCTTCAGTCTTTCTTCCATTCCTCGTCCATTTCATTCTCTCGCTCTGATTCCTTCTTTCTCTTTATGCCTCTCTCATACCACGGTCTTCATTTATTTTTCATTACGTAAGGAGATATTATCGATTTTGTAGGATTAGTATTTAAAAGTTTTTTCCGAGTGAGAGATTAATAACCTTAATCGGTGCCTCAAAGCTGTAAGTCCAATTTTACCGCTTTTCCCTGCTACGTGTTTTACTTATTTTTCTTTATAGCTGAAATAAATCATATTTTCTTAATTAATTATTTAGTTTTTTTCCCACAGAAATTCTTCATTTACCTCGTCCAATGTTAAAGAAGTTAGTTCTTTATTAAACCTGAAAGCGAAAAAATACCTTATTTACACACGAAAACTAATAAAACTCTCTCATCCTACGCCTTTTATTCGTATTTTTCTTCGGTTAGTTCTCAAACACACTGTGCATCTCATATCTTTCTATTTTCATATCTCTTAATTTTTTGTCCACTTTCTCTGTCACTAGTTATTTAGTACCTTTGTAACCTACCTCTTAAATATTCTCTTTTCATATTTGCTTATATCCTACAGTTATTTTCAATTTAACTTTAAGGAAAAGAAAATAAAATTTCTTACCCCTAAAAATTGAAAACTAACTTGGTTGAATCAGAAACAAGTTAGCGGCGTAACACGTTTGGCACACGAACTAAGAGTTGCCTACCCCTGTGCTAGATCAATGCGAATTAAGTAAGCATTAATTATGAAATTGATTCGGAAATTAATACATATTAATTTGGAGTAATTTGATTTGTACATCAAGATGAATCCTCTCGCTTAAAATATCTTTCTCTGCCATCTTTAAAAGGTTTCTTTATAAAGTATATCGTTAGGATCGTAATAATTGTTTGAGTTATCTTTTTCTTTTCCATTCTACATATTTTGTATTATTGTCTCCATGTTACCTTTCTTCTCTGTTACTCTTTTCATTGATCCCTCTTTCGCAGTCCACATGTGTAAATGCATCCCAAAACTCTTAGTGAGAGTCTTATGTGAGGGAGATATACGGTGTTGATTATATCGGCTCCACATCCCTCCATAGATATTTCAATTCCCCACTCCTAATTTCCACCTCTCTCTACTTTTAGTCCAGCCATAACCCTTTCGTCCTCTCCTCTTTTATGGGAATATTAATTTGAAGGAAAGCCAAGAGGACAGACTAAATTGCTTTACGGAGAGTAAGTGGAATGTGTGATCAGAGTGTTCCGTCAAATCACTGTATCTCCCTGCTTGATCCTCGTGGCTGACAATTTCAGAGGGGAGCCTCACGTTGTTTACGCATCTAAAGTGACGGCTCGATCGCCTCAAGTGGTGATCAATTTTATATAAATGTAACCAGACTGAGCGACTTGGTCTCTCTTTGAAGCGCGCATGGAAAGAGACCGTTAGAATGAGTAGTTAAATGTAATTACTTTTAAAGGGAATCCATCCCGAGATTTTTATATAGAAATCTAAACCCTAACAGTCAGCTCCTAGATTTAAACACCAGGAATTTATTTGCGATGAAGTAGTGTATCGTGTTCAGGAAAGTGGAGTTTTATGTTCCGAAACAGACTTTTCACCGAAGAAGTTCTCTTTACCGCTAGTATATCCATAGATGACTATTTCACGTGATACATTTAATCACACATCAAGCCATTTTCTATTCCTGTTTAAGACTGCATAGATTTTTTCCATCTTTTCACGCCTTGATTATCTATTTTCCTATTCTAACTTCATGTCCGACTATAAAACACGCATACTGTAAATTCATTTACGTGCTTCCCTAACGTAATTAAATCTATAAGCATCCAAAAAATTTATAAACATGTAATTGTCACTATGCTTACAAAGTGTAATAGTTCGTATTTACGAGGAGTGCTGTTTTAATTGTAGCTAGTTAAACAGTGTATGTTAGAAATACTTGCAAATTGTAAGCCAAAGAGCTGCGTAATGTTCTTAAGAAGCTTTTAAACAAACGAGGTACATGTTATAAGAATAATAGTATTTTTTTTAAATACTGAGAAGTTCCTTATCATATACCTACTATTTCAAGTGCTTCACTCATTTCACAAAATTTGTCATCGCGGTTCTAATAGTCTTCCTGTATGTACTCGTACGTCAGAGAACCTAATCATCAGGCTCCGTTATAATGTTACTTATTCCTTCCATTAGCAAATAATAAAGCTTAGATTTCTTTACGAACTTATTTTTTTAAGGGCTAAAAGAGTGATTAACTATAGGCGCGTAAATATCTTTTCTTCTTACGGAAAAGGAATTTGCTAGCTGAAACATCTTCTATATGACTGACAATATAGCCGATCGGTCGTTTAATGGATAAAGAGCCAAGAACTTTACCCGCCGATCGTAATTCGCTTTCATTCGATACCATATCTATCTCCATCATCCGCCCATTTGTACCCCTTTCGTATCTTCTTAGCATTTTCACCCATTCTCTTCTCATGCACCCTTCGAATTGCCTCCCTTTTTCTCACTCTAGCATCCCAAATTCACCATCCTCCCTTCGGCTCTGATTCCACGGGTGGACATAATGAGAGGAGCAGGTGGCATCGAATGGAGAGGGGCTTATGGCTGAAGGGGAGAGCACGTTTACATGAAGGATAAGTGGAGACTACGAAAGGTTTTTCGCACAGGATGTTTTAATACGATATTTGGCTAAGGCTCATGCAATGTTATGTCCAGGCATAAATTGATGTGCCTTGCCGAAACCAACAACAAAACTCCACAAAAAGGCACCGTTTTATGCAAAGACAGTGTTGAGTTCGTGATAAATGGTTTCCTATGAAACCATATGTATGCGAAAAACCTTTTGGATAAAGTGTTACTACTTGCTTAGCAAGCTACAACACGCTTGAAGAATAGTAGTGGTATTGTTGTTAAAAGTGGTTCGACAGCTGAGGACATTTCGCCCGTAGACACCTACCAGGAATCGAACCCAGGTTCACCGAAGTCGAACGCGTTGCTCAGTTGGCTAAATGGGAGCACCCGCTTGAAAAGTAAAATAATAATTGAAATGAAATCTTGTCGGTAATAAATGTATTTTATTTACAGTGCGCAATGCGTTGAGGTTGCGAAACACGGTGGAGGCAAGTGAACATTAAGCTGATCGGAAAATAATCTATTTTCTTTCGATAACATGAAATAAATAATAAAAAATAATGCATCCATTAGAAGAAGGAGATTTGCTTTAAACATATATATCTCGTACGTACACACATATACACACGTATACACATTTTTATGAGTATACATTCCTAAGAATGGGCGTATAAAAATTGTGGTAAGATGTCTACCGTACCTTTAGGTAAGAACTATGTAAAGGAATTGTAATTAGCAATTAGCGTTGGAAAGTCTCTCATCAACACATATAATTTAAGTTTCGAAAAGCAATTTGCAATACTTCTATCTGAAAGTATTTTACGTACGGTTTTAAGGAAATCGTTTCCACTTTGATCTTCTGAGGTAAAGGATTTCTATATTCCCTAGTTATATTCTATGTAGATCACAACCAGACATACGATTACCTCAGGAAGTTGCCTGTAATATTTAAAGTTAAGAGAGATTAAGGTGAATTATATTTCAGAATGATTCTATGTAGATGAGCAGATTTTTAAATAAGGAATTCAGATTTTTAGTAGTAGGATGGAAAGAGTTGATGATTTTAGAACATTTTTGGGTAGATAAATTCTCACATTTTCCAAAGGAGGCTCTGCATTTGAGAATTTCAAATACATCACCGCTCCGTACTGACCGTAAATTAATGTATTGGAGTTTAAAGCCTGTCCGGTCGTACCTTCAAAGCGTAACCGCATCCCAGCATTAAATAAATAAAAATGAAAAATGTCGGATTTAGTTTTTCATTTTTCTGCGGCTTCAAAGGCAATTTCGACTATCAAGCGAAACGATAGATGGGGCATCGATTTTGTTTTATTCCGAGTTCTCCACTTCTCCCTCTTTTTCGGTATCCCTGCAGTAAATTAAGGCGCCAAAACCTCGCCGTGTCCGCTACTTGTCAAATTTTAGCATCGCATGTGTTGCAGCGACGTCAGCCTCGTATCCAGGTGCGCCAAAGTGACTGGATTTTCTCTCCCTGTGACATGTCAAATTCAGCCCGCCCCCGCCGCAGCCACATTCGCCCGCTGCCCATCTTCATCAATCACTGCTGTCAAGGACAGGGAAAAATTTCGAAGTTAAAAAAACTAAATACATATATCCGAAGCCCGTGAACCCCCGCGACAATACAAGCCAGCGTGCATACAAACGATTTTCAAGCGTGTAAACTCGATTGGCAAAATAAGGCTTTTTTAAAGAGTGCAGCTCGGTGTCATGGGAATTGCGTGGGCGTCAATACATCCGGATAGCCTTTGTTTATTCGCTGAATCAGGATCGACGATCGGTTTAATCTCTTCCTGATGGATTATAGATTACGTTCCTGATGACTTTGTTGAAACATGGCTGAATTACCTTGCTCAAAATTAAATCTATCTGGAATAATTTCACTTAAAAGCTCGTCCTTTCAACTCAAAACAGTTAAGTGAGCATAACTTAATATTTCGTTAAGCATTTTTGGACCTGATTTCCGGTGAATATAACCTCCAATATTTTATTACATATATTTTTCATTGTCATTTAAGAACTTTTCTAAACACATCGCCGAAAGGTATTAATTTTGATTATATAAAGAGAGAACTGAATTTTATGCTACTTTCATAAAAATATATTTTCTTAAAACCATAGAGTTGTTTCTTAGTTAATCGATTTAACTGTAATATTCGCACACCTCAATTTTCGTGTATTCTATAACATTTACTGTTTTTTCTGTGATATTTACTTTTCACTAAAAAGATGCAAACATTGATATCCGACAGTAATTAAAATAATGCATTCCAATTCTTGTCTTAGCATGAGGTTGCTTTAGTTTTTTTATTTACACAGGTAAGTAGTACTTCTATAATTCATAACGTTTCTTGACCCATACCAACAACTCCGTCAGTGTATTGTTTTACTTAATTTCCGTGGAGAAGTTAGAATGAATATTTGTATTTGGCTGTATTTTCCCTCCTAGGATTAATAAATTTATTAAAATTTGTAGTTGAAAATTTATCTAAAATCATATTATAAGAAATATTTCTTCGTCATCGTATAACTAACATATATATTAATAAAGTGAATTTCTAAATGTGCTGTTATAAAGGTTATCCTAAGGTTTACGCAGTCGTTATGAAAGTAACAATGATAGACATGTCAAAAATTTAGAGCAATATCATGAGATTCATACACCTAATTTCATTCTTTCATTTATAAAGTTACTTCTTCATGAACACAATATTTTTTTGTCAATACTGCCAGCGATGTTTGGCCTACGTAATAATTGTATAATCTACGGATACGTAAACTAGAGAAACGTTTCAAATCTTTGCTTTTAATCATTCGAGTATATATTAAATATAATTACAGCATAGGCTTGCGAAGGTTGGTCAGAGTTCTATTCTTTGTAATGAGGAGCTTCCAATATTTTTCTTCCGTTTGAAAGAAGCCTTAGTATCGAGTTTCCGTCTCCCCAATCGTTACCTCATTTGTATTCGCTTATTACATTTATATGTAAAACTAAATCTCAATGTAATTTAAAATTTATTTTCATCACGTTTTTGGAATGAGATCCTATCCCCCGAGTGTATGTCGAACAATAATTTGAATTGTACAAACAGGAAGGGTCCTACCTCATTTCAGGTCGTGATAATAAAACATAAATGTGATGCATTTCATTCGGAATATTCCAGTATAATCAACCTCAGATCCATTTTCAATCTATTGTTATCTCCAGAAAATAATTTAAACCACTTCGCTTAAAATTGTCCAAATAATATTTGTTTTCCGCGATCCAAGCTTTCATTTCGATACGCATGCATTTTCATACACACACGTGTTTAATTTGGATACATCTGTCCAGCCGTCATTTATTCGGCATCCGATTTTGACGCGGCAAGGATTTTTTTCGAAGAGAGGGGGAAGTTTAATTTTTACCGGAAGCGTAATATACCGCTCTATTGAGGAAATTCAATAATAATATGGCCTAGGTTTACGCGGCGAAATGGACGATGCAAACCATATCATCCCGCCACTCGCATCTAGAATTGCAATTCAGGATTTGGTTATGAGTTTTTTCATTCGGTTTCGGAGTAATTTGATTGCATATCGCACCGGTCGAGATCGATTCAAATCCCGGCGGAGGTGTCAGCCGCTGTGGCCGAAAAATCCTTCGCCATCGCTCATCGTAGTGCAGCAAAAAAAGTAGCCATCGACGTCAGTGCAACGGGCAAATTACGACACAGCCGTGGCGCAATAAACTAGTTTTGACTCGCTCAAATTCCGTTCAAAAATTCAAAATGAGAGGCAAAGGTGTCAAGTCTGTTTTGTGGGCGGAGGTAGTAAATTGAAGGAGATGCAGGTACGGAAAGTTTTGCCTTTTCAAGAAGAAAAGTCGCTGCCATTGAAATAAGAAAAATATTTAGTACTTCTGTATTTTAAATGATTTCGCATTTTCGACAGTATTCACATTAATCTTATCTTTGCAGTGAATTTTACCCGCGGCTGTGTTGCGAAAAATATAAATTATAAAAAAACTGAAGGTAATTTTAACTTAGTCATTCCTCAAATTAATCCCTGAAATTTTACACAAAATCTCATCGCACTTAAAAATCGTACTTTGCGATCGATTATAAATATAAGTGTTCAAGATTGAAAACTAATCTTAGGCATAACCATGAATAGCCGAGGTTAGGTCTTGCTACCATACCTTGTTGAATACATTATTTTTCATTTGTCTTTTGGTATAGAAAAAGGGGAACATATTTTTTATTTCCTTTGGTCTCAATCTTGTTCATGGCTATGATTATGTGAAAGCTACTGACGTATGAGCGATACTGGATAATGGCTTTTACTAGTGTTGTATATAGTATTGAGGTTTCTCCTTGTTGAATGCTGCAAAAAGCCTTGCTCGTTGAGTCATTGTTTTCACTAACATGGACTTGTTCCACTTATACCATTTTGGCTTGGTGATGAAAGGCCAACTACCTCACTCCTCATTTTGCCTAGTATGCCTCATTTCCCTCTCCTTGCTCTGGTTATTTCATGGTAGAGGGAATGAGGTTCCAACCGGCATTCGAATTAATACTTATGAATTAGCCTCTAAAAGTCTAGTTAAATGGTAATGGAATTTCTCAAAGACACATATATCATATCTACTACGATATATCTCTTTGTTGTCGTTAAGACAAATAATAATGAAAAACATTTTTAAATGGTACTGTTCTTTATTAGGTAATAATCTGGTTTCGTTGAAGATGATGGTCCAAATGTTTGGTTTGACTTGAGATGGAGTTTTTGAATCCGTGAACCATACTGAGCATATGGTAGAACTATTATATTTAGTTGGCAGCTGTTTGCCACATTACCTCTCCTAAGCGGACTGGAGATCTTTTTATTCTCAACGAACAAAGCAGGGTTTTGTATCAAAGGTCTTTGCCTTTCTCTTTTTTTTACCATTCTCAACTTTTTCTTTGAATTTGAGTTGAGAACGTGATATGCAGAAAAGATATATATTTTGAGTATATATTTAATGAGATTTACATATACTAGTTAAATAAACGGTTTCGTTTCTTGAGTAACGTAATCGGAGTTATCATGAAAGAAGTAGGATTACGATGACTAGGAGGTTTCATGAAGGAGCCAAGATTGAGGGAAATATCATGAGTCACAGTATATACCAAAGAGGTACAGTAGTTACCTTAGTTTTCTCCTTTTCTTCCGTTTACGTATATAATAAAATGTTACAATGGCAGAATGTCGGCTGTACTACAACGATGTTTTATTTAGATGTTTAAAAAACACTCCTTAAGACGTATGTCGGCAGGTAGAACTTGCGTTTGGAGGCAAACGGTAAGTTCCGGATTACCGATTTCTAGGAAACACCCTATGGGCATTTCGGAAACTAAGTCGCCATTATAAAGGGTTCCATTAACGTTGACGTCTGGAGTGTCGGAAGCGGGCGACGCACTAGTTTGGGAGCATATGACTTTAGTCCTTGGCTTATATGAGGTGCAGACACCTTCTTGTACGATACCTTCTTGTGCAGACACCTTCTTTTCGCAGACAAACAAACCAGTTACACAATAATTTGTTAGGTTGCTCACTTTGCCGTTGAATCTCAGGTTAATAATGTTCTCAAGTATCGATGTTTCTTTATTAGTGGAAGCATTCAAGCAATAATGAAAATACGCGCTTTACAAAATTATCAGGTAAAATTGTTGCAGAATTAATTTCGATTAAAAATGCTCATAAAGTAATTAATGGTAATAAACGACTTTAGAATCTGCCTGCTTTCTATTAATCAATCTACTTTTCTTACAATTGAGTTTTGATGTTATAGCGATGATAAGTATAGTTATAAAAATGGCATTTCCTTAATATTATGGCTGAAAAAAGCTTTTAGTAAAAAGCAAAAAACACTTCTTGAACAAGTAGGAGTCGTTTAAAAATTGATAATTTTAACAGCATTTCTATGGCGCCCGCGTGACACCGAGTCCGAAGCACCAATACACTTTGGGCCAGCCCTGCTACACACATACGTATATAGCTAAAGATAGGGAATGAGCCATGTGATTAATGAGGGGAAAATATTATTGAAGGTATCAAGAGAGTCATTTCAATAAATGTCACACATTCGAGCACAAATTGTCTAATTTTCGGTTTAAATGCAAGTCCTTGTTTGGCCGTCACGTTTGGGAGGAATCGAGTAACTCCTCATTATAATGAGTGTTCTTTTATGAAAGCATCGTAGTTTAATTTTAAAAAGGTTCTCTTTTCTCCATTATTCAATAATAAACTAATTTAATATACAGAAACATAATGACTCTTCATCAGAGTTACTCGATCTCAAAAGTATGCCGCCTTGACTTCTACATCAACTCGATTCCAATTCGATGATCTTTCAATCGTTTCGTCGGAAGTATTTCAAAGGAAATCATTTTCCCCTTCCACCCTCCATCTCTCCCAATCATCAAATGGCTGCCGAACGATACATCACAGACGTCTTTGTCCAAGATGCATCGGCCCCTATAATTTGGGCACGCGAGCTATCTGCCGCCAGGTGCTGACCTAAGCGTCGGTTGTAACTTGGCCCATTGGTGAGCCTGCGGCCCTCGAAACAAATGAACGTAGAAGCTCATGAGCCAATATCCATGCGTTCCCATGGACATTAAAGGCACGGATACTACGGAAGAATAGCGAGATCCTAAACCGTTGGGAAATATAACTCACGGATACCCCGAACGCAACGTCATCTACTCGTGAGGTCGTTTCGACCAGCAGACTCACATCTGCTACCCAGATATGCACTAACCCTTTTATGGACCGTAACCTATCAACCAATAAATAGTCTCTCGCGAGCGAATAGCTCAACCACCCGCTCCCGATCCGATCCGGCCCCGATAACTGGAAAAAAGCATGATGCAGATGGATCGTAATTTAATCACTCTTCTGCTCTTCAGGATTGCATTAATTCTCCGGAATGTTGGTCTCCGCTTCGCTGTTGCCCAAGGTATTAGTGCAGCATGTTGCTATTTGAAATAAATGGTTAGAACTCTGAAAACTCTTTTTTATTCCTCCGCTGGTCATATGGCTGATGCGATTCCAGTGCTGATAGCGGATACGGATTAGCTGCGTAACATGAATGCGCGGTTCGTTCGGAATGATCGTGAGAAAACGAGGATGCGGTTTATTACCTAACGGTTTCAAACAGTGCAAACATTTTATGCAAGATAAACCTTATAAGGTCTGCATATATTATTCGTTTATTTTTTATGAAGTGGTTTTCATCATCTATTTCATAGGTGCAGTTAAAGGGCAACAGATCGGAATAATGGTAGCACTATTTTAAAATTAATTGCTACTAATTAATTAATTCAATTATTTCAGTTACTTTTATGTATGCTATATTTTTGTCGATAATTCTTTCGATGTTGATTGGCCTTTTTTTATCTGCAGTGTGGCCTTCCAGAAGAGCGGAATGATTACGTAATTGACACACATTGTAACGAATATTTTTTCGTCTAAAAGGAAAATTACAGAAATTAAATGATATTGTATATATTGTAATAATGAAACCTTCTTTTAGTTGTTCAACAGCCATAAAAGTAAAATACATATTAAATTACATTAAACTGACTTCAATTAGTTGATGCTCAAATACTCGACGAAACTAATGTGGACTAATAAAGCAATATATATTATAAAAATGTATCCAAATATTCCAAATATATTTTCCTACCCCGTTAACGGTGTTTAGTCTTTGCATGTTAGTGAGACAACAATTAAAAGCTATAGTTATATTTATATTACCTCTAATGTGTATGTTTCCATATTATCTTTTCTACGATTATTGAGCAACAATTTTGTATTGATTTCATGTAGAAAAATTGGTATTATGAGCGAAAAGAACCTGTGATAATTCGTAATTCTAGTCTCCATAGGCATTCTACAATAGTAGGGGTGAATTAACCTTGATACAACAGTGTGTGTAAACAATACGTAACGGTATTTCGAAATGTAAACAAGTTATACGAGTTGGCTAAGCCAAAGTGTACAATGAATTTTTAATCTCAAATTTCGTTAAACCTAACGTTGCATCCATATTATTTATCAACAGAATTATATTAATAACAAACCTAATATGTCTGTACGAAAAATCTCAAATCTTTGAGGAGACAAATGTTGCACCTTGAGAAGAAGGTTGAATGAGAATAGGGTAATAGAGGGGGGGGAGGCTCTCTAAGGAGACTGACGATGATGTCGGTGAAAATCTTACCCAGTTGTTGTCGATACTTGACGTAGGAGAGAATAGAAGAGGGCGTCGTCAACTCGGAGAACGCTCTAGGGAATAAGGGCGGAATGCAGCATCTGCTGCGATTTCTTCCTTATTGCATTCGAAAACGGTCTCGCGAATTGGAGGAGTGCTCCTCTCTCGCTTCGTAAAACCAGCCGAAAACGCGCATTTAGAATAGAAAAAGAGATAATCGCGCGACTCCACTTTCTTTGAATACGTTGGCCCACTCAAGAACGTGCCGATGCAGCTCCTTCCGAACGCTTCCCTGAGTCTTACTTTATTCCGTTTGATTCCCTCGGGCGAGAACTTCTGTCGCATTCGCGTATTTTTCTTCTCTCGTTTGAAGAGCTTATATTTCATACTCCAACCTGTCTATGGTTCGTGTCTAAACTCGGCATGGATGGCTCCGTTTTTGGCCGCTGTTAAAAAGCCTCGCTCCGTGCCTGAGAGTACTTTTCGAGTCCCAGAAAAGCTGAGTGTTGTTATGATTTAGGATAAGTTTAAGACGGCGGGCGTAACTAAAGCGAGCACTCTGGAATGTGAAAGAATTTTGGGAAGGAAATAAAATTTAAATCAAAATTCCTCCGCGACAGAATATCTGCATCTTTCATTGATCCACAAATAAAGATTTGTGATTTT
>KZ308303.1:574612-632635 GCA_000376725.2 Ladona fulva | reverse complement strand
GAACTTGTAATAGAATTATGCCATGCTTGTGGAGCTCCAAGTGAAGATGTGACACGGAATAATTCGTAATTCATTCAAGAGGGATAAATGTTTCCGGATATTATTGCAAAAAGAACGTCGTATTGCGTACAAAATCAGTCGTATATTCAGATTTTTTTATGCGATTGATTTATTATGAAATCAGTGGTATTTCAATGGGGAGATCACCTTTTTTCCGTACTTAAAAACTAATTTCCCAGTCTTTTGTAGTCAAATTTTACATATATGGCTGCCACTATGGAGGAGGTTCCATATTGCAGCCTTTTCAATAATAATAAATTTATTCTAATATTCTGGAGATATAAGGGTGAAGTTATTGAAATTTGTTTTAAAAATTAAGTATTGAAATACCTACCAAGTATGTTTTCCTTTTAAGAATCGTAACGAGATAATGATATCACTTTGTTTCTCGTATAAGTTGAAATGATGTTCTCAGAAAAACTTAGATTATGTCAATACTACCTCAATTTATGAGGAGAACGTATAACCTCCGTCCATCTACTTAATTAGCGGGGACCCAGTTTATGTCTAAAAATATTTCTCTTTCCCCCACACTTCAAAGTTTTCCGTTTTAAAAGCTTCACGATAGCTGATCCAATCGATCAGATAACTTTCTCCTCAAGTAAAAGGCATGTTAACTTGAAAAAATGTGCAGTTTCTAGGACCTTGGAGCCCTTAGGTCATTCGCAAAAGTTGTTCTTTTTGCGCGAGCAGAAACCAAAGTAAGAGGTGCTTCTCACCCTTGCGACCGCTTATCCCTAAGGACAAGTTTCTCATATCGAATTCGTCCCAAGGGGAGTATGGAGAGACAACTTTCGATGCAAGTTTCCCTTCAGTTTCCCTCTCCCAAGCACAGCCTGGCGTCTCCGATCATATCTCTCGTACATCAGCCCTTGTCTTCGGAACTGAAGGGACGCAGATTCCTCCGAAGTTTCCTACTAGAGGTCACCGAACTACTGACAGGGTCAACTATCCTCTGCATGGTTTGTCCAGAGCTCGAATAAGATGGATGGGATAGCCTTTCCCTAGTCACGCGATGCATTTGAGTCCGGTCACAAAAATGACGTGTTCCGCGAGCGCTCTAACAAGAGAGATAGTACGGGTAGATTTCGGGAACGATTTGGTAACATATAATTCAGCTTCAAAGCTTAGGTTCGAATTTCAGCACGATTTCGATATCGCTATCTCTAATGGCTTCAGATGAATGTTGAAATTACTAATAAATTTTGACGTTTAAATCCGTTTCTTGTCACTCTTTTCCGCTCTCTTAATAAAATGTGTGAGGGTATCTTAATGTTCCAAAGTCATTTCAATAAGAGGTGGAAGATAAGAATCATAAATCCAACAGTAAAGATCTGTCGTGCTCCTCTATTTCAATGCTAACTTTAGGATCTGCAAAACTGTGATTAATTTTGGGATTCTTTTGCTAGTTCAGTCGACATTAAATTCATTTTTACGGCTCAATCTTGGTGAACTCCTAGGTAATTTTGAACAAATTTTTGGTAACATGGTAAAGTTGCCATATCAAAATACACCGAAATTACATGATTTTAACTTATTTATCTCAAACAGGTGCAAAAATTACATATGATATTATAAATAATAAATAGACGTATAAAGAAATTATATTAAAAAATTAATACTTAAATGTTTAAAACTTGGCTTAATGTTTCCTTTTTCGCCCATATGCTAATGCATGCTAATACTAAGGTAGTTCGAAGAAGCACTTCCATGGCCGTTAAAATTACGTGATTTCCACTCCTTAAAAATGCAATAATATGATCTTTTTTCAAATTGTGGAATCTTTTCACTCCTCCCATTTTTTCTTATAAATAATTTAAAGAAATTTCCTACCTTAAATTAATTCTGCAAGCAGGGTCGGCTTTACGCTATCAGTGGCCCTAGGCGCGAAGACCAGAATCAGGCCCCCACAATATTTTATCAATAAAAACTAGAAGATTTTCATAAAATATTCAAATATGTATCCCATAAGTAATGTAATATATTCTATAAATGTTTCATTTAGACTCACACGACAAGAATAAATTCTTTCTTGAGGCAAAATACCAGAACAATTTGTTGTTGAGAATTTATTAGCACTGTACTATTGAGGCCTCTAGCTAGCGTCTAATTAGGCATCCGCCTTTGTCTGCAAGTAGTCTTAATCCTCAAATAATAAAGAAAGCAAATAATGGCATTTTAACTAAAATCAGCTGAGTTTGGTTATTGGGAACTTATGACGTTTAACCTCGCCCATTCCCTCGTTAAAGGAGTATATCCTTTGCAATGAATCGTTTACTCTGGAAAGGGTCAGAGAAGAGGGATACTCGTATTTTTAGTCTATCAATCCTTTCATTTCTCAAATGTTACGTCATGTAGCTGTCAGCGCGTATCTTGATACAGTAATTAGCCAGCGAAACCCCAAGCCGTCGCCTCATACGATACTAAGTCAATTAATATTCACGCGTCCGGATGGTTGACAACTCAGGAAAGGAAAAACACGGCACCGCTCGAATATAAGGAGTTACACAATACTACGTGCGCGTTTCAAGCACCACCACGTGCGCGGAGGCAATATTCGTCCCGCGCCCAGCCGTCGACCTCCGCCAATAACTCCCCCGAGTTGCGTCCGCAGCCACCCTGCAGTTTGAAGTGTGGGCACAACACAGCTCCCTCTCCAGCCGGCTATAAGGGTAGACAATGGAAGGATGATGTATAAAAGGGTAAGGGCGGCGGGTAGGAGAACGATTTAGGAATTAATGAGTCGAGCTGCGCGAGGAGTGTTGGGTGGTCGAAGGGAGAATTTTCTGCTCCTACGCAGAACGGGGATTTTCCGTAGGGTTCCGGTGGTTGGCAGGGGGTGCACCAAAAGAGAGAAGAGGAAAAAGTACAGAGGAGTGAGGCAAAAGAGGTTCAATATCCACTCCAAGGTTTCCACTTTGGAGCCATGTGGCCACTTAAGCGGTATTTAAAGGTTCTTTTCTGGCGAGTGGCGGGAGAATTGTTTGGAGGGTGGCGGATAGGAGAGAAATTAGAAGGGGGAGGTTGTAGGGAGTGAAAGAAGTTAAAGTGGGCAGAATTGAGGAGGGAGGAGAGGTGGGGAGCTGAAGAGGCCTTTATAAGGGAGGTTTGGGGATGAAAAAAATTGGAGTCTTCTGAGCGTGTAAGAGGGGGTCGTAGGGGGGCCCAGTCGGCTGAAGACGGGGGAATCTGTAACTAACTTGGCTAAAAGATATGAGGAGGGAAGATTGAATAAAGCACGGAAGGTAATTTGGTTTATTTTTAACCTTGAGGAGTTCGTTCAACCGCTTGGTGTTGAACGGCGCCGGCAGATAATGAGGGAACAATATGCATGATCGAATGCAGGTTGTTACTTCCTGGAAATTTGCCTGCGACCACGCCCTGCGACACTTGAGAATTTTTAAGTTCATTAAGTCAACTGCCGTTTTAATACAGTTGCACTTACAAGACCACGAAACAGGATATGTATATAATTAAAGAAGAAGGTTATCACAATCGCAAATGAAGAGAAGTATTTGAATCATTGATTGAGAGCTACATTCTCAAAATAGTGAATGTCTTATCCTCACTCCAATTTTATTCCAGCTTACTTCATATTGACGACTCACTTCACATTGATTGCATTCAAAGTAATTTATCGATAAGTAAGAGGGGTTTACAAAGAAATGGAGATAATTTTGGAATCGGATAAACATAAATGTGAATTTAAAAGTTATAAAATGATAGATTTTCCATATATGAAAATTATCAAAGAATATTGAATACAGAAGGATCTGGTGCTTAACCCGGAGAATAATGTGCAGTATATTAGTTATGCGCACAATATTGAATACAGATATCAATTAAACTCGAGACTCGTTTGTCTCGTAAGAATCTTGAAGAATACTTGTCCGTAGTGATATTTTCAGCATTCGTACGGTGCTCTTTTCATTGTTGAAAATGAGTACCAAAAATATTACCACAATTTATTTATTTCGTGTATGCATTATCTGTTACGAAATAGGAAGGCTGGAGAGTGATGAAAAAATAAAACAGTTCCGAACGGTACGTTTTTATCAAATTATTAATTCTTTTCGTTAAATGTAATATGATTTGTATGATAACTATTTTTAAAACTTCAAAGTTTTAGCAAATGTGCTTTAATTTTTATTCCTTACTCAAGATTTCTTAAGCGTTTTAACTTCAAAAATAAAGGCTCGTATTCGCCGAAGAAAAGTCCTATAATTGCATGACTAGCTGAAACGGGAAGTCATATGAATCATTGAGTCCGACCAAATGTTATTATTATAGCATTAAATACAATAATATCTCTCAGAAAACTGGTAGCATAACCAATTCATGCTTAATATGACGTCAGGTAATAACCATTTGCCTTATTTAGGTTGAGGCTGAAATCTTTTTGTGATAAGAAGATTTATGTGACGATTTAATTACTCATTATTCTACATTTCTCTCTAAAAAATATTTCCCTGGACTTATTTCCTACAATGAAACGACAACATCTATATTTGGAGTTCACTTTTGGAAAGCGAGAAGAGAAAATGTTTTATTTAATTTTTTATTTAATAGGAGCATTCAGATAATTATTTCTCCTCATTTTATAACATTTTTGTGAGATATTATCCGCTGAATGGTGTAGCTGATACTGAAATAAAGTCATTAATAATATAACTAATAAACTAAATGATATCTTAAAAGTTATAATTATGAAATCAAATTTCAGAAAACATTTGTATTTTCAGCATTCATTATTTCACTCAATAAGGAAATATACCACTATCTTCCCACAATTGATTTTATTCGTGGGTTTATCCTACACGAATCTTAGTAGGAAAATACATTCGCATCATTAATAAGACCCTGTAAAGTATGACGGAACTTAGTTGAAATGGATTCTAACCCTATAACAACGGAATTTATTTAAATCGTTAGTAGTTATAAATATCGATCATTGTAGGATTTAAAGCTAGAAATATTCGTGGAATGCCTAAAATGTTTTACCTTTAACCGAACTAAAATTTAGCTATAGTATATAAATACGAATTTATTTTACTACACCACTTTTATCTGATTCGTTACTCCGTTGTGTTAATATACTGCAATTATTTATTTTTTCTTTTTCAAAAGGAGTGATTGATAGACGTGCATTAGCAGCATCACTTATCTCACTCGGAAAACAAATCGCAACATCAAGGCGTCCAATTATTTTACGCCGCCGAGAAAACAGAATAAACAAGTAGCTATCATCGTCTCGATAGGTAATTTTTCCCAACCTCCTCGCAGCGAGCACAAAGCGTGTCGCGTTTGTATAAAGAAGGGGAACATATAGATATAAAAACACTCGAGCAACAAACGGCGGCTGAAGAGAGATATACGACGTAACACAAAGTGTTCCTTCATCTCTGGATCGAAGGGAGGTTAATGAGGACACTTGTGAATTAATCGACTGTTGATGGAAAGACGCCCGTTGTTCCAACGCATGAGGGAGCGGGTGTGAGGTTTTCGGAGAAGAGGAAAGGTGGATAGGGTGAGGGGCGTGGTCCTTAGTCACCCTATCGAATCAATTGACGCAGGAGTCCTCTATGTCCGGAGTGACTCATCGAAAATTAACTCTGCGGCATCTATCAGCCTCCATCCCCACGCAACCCTCTCTCCCCATCTCGCCAAGGTACGGATCTCCGTGCCAAGGGAATCGCGCGTGGGCATAAGCGGATGAGAGTAAATAAGTTAGTCGGAATAGGAAGTAAGGGATAAGCTCGACACGTCGGGACGTTTCGAGGATAGTGTATCGAACCTGTTGAGATGCATGAGGGCATGGTTTCGAGGGATTTGAGAAATGGATATGCATGGGCCAGGGAGATTGAAGGTGAATTGGCATTTCCAACCGACTCCCGCGTACAAATTTATCTGTCTGTAATCTACGGTGCGTGTTGGTATTCTCTTCGCCTACTGCTTACGCATTCGATATGATCGTCGCGAGGTAAACGAAATTATCGCTTTCAAAAGAGGGTCGGTCTTTCAAACGCAGATGACTCGAACAAATTTATTTAACAAGATTCGGTTGAAAAATGTCGAATATTTATTAATGAATAATTTGTCCTTAAATTTTAAATTTATTTACAGGTGTTGCAACTGTAAACCAGCATGTCCTTCATAAAAGGATTGTAGTAATGTTTTAGCAAAAATCCACTTAAGGAAACTAATTTGACTGCTTCACTCAGGTTTCATGCCCAAAATGAGAAATTAAGATTATAAAAATTAATTTTTAATCATATTTTCGAATATATCATATTTTCGTAATTTCAATGGAAATTGGGTAAATAATGTAGCGAAAACATGAATTATATCATAAATATCATAAATTCTCGAAAATCTTAGATTAGAAGGCCGTTGAAATAATCTCTGCCCACGTCTTCGAAGAGATGTTTATGTTTGTAAAGGTTTGACTTTTGACATAACGACTAAGAGGGAATTCAAGCGTACTTCTTCTTTATACGTACGTTTGACTGATTAACTATGAAATCTCGAAATGAATTCCATACTTGCTCCAAAGTAAGTGAATAGGAATTTCCCAATCACTTGAATCACTCACTAAATGTCGAGAAAACATTACTAAGAGATAGATATCTTATAAAATTGATTAACTTCGTTAAGTTGTTATTGCTTACAACCGAAATCTTAACTGGAATGTTTCCTCTATAAGCACATCGCGTCATAGGTAAAAACAAAGTAAAACCTTATCCACGCATTTCAACAACGCTGGTGTAAGAAAAATTGTATACTTTTGTTCATTAAGTTGATTTATCTCTAATATACTCTTTGTATATATAATAATTACTCGAACAGAATCGTAAAATTTTACCTAAAGAATAGATTCAATATGAACAAAATAATTAGGTATGGCATAGAACAAAAATAACAGGTATTAAAGGTTTATAATGGACTTCTCCATTACTTTGTTTTAAATGGTTTCGTCTATTTTGCTACATCCTACGGTGTGCACTCCTCAAGAATTACGAAGGATATTTTGTCACTATTCTCTAGAAATATCTAAATAATACCACTTGTCATTGAATTCAACAATTATAGCTTGCAGTTTATTATCTTACTAGTAAACGCTCCCGTCAAGCATGACGGAACTTAATCTAGTTTTAAAATATATCTATTATCGTATATATCTGGTCCTCCTAAGCACAAAAAAATCCGTCGTAAGATAAATAATTATATTTCTTACCATTATTTATAATATTTATTCTACTGTTTTCAAGTCATGAAAGCCTACTTTACGTAAATTTCTTGTAAAAATTATAAGAACTGATTATCCNNNNATCAAAGTTCTCGCAATTTCGAAATTATATGAATGATTCACGACTAAAATAAGATTTTATGACCATTTTCCTTTCTTGTGACACTTGTCTCAATTTCGAAGGACCACTGTTTCTAATTTAATTTTGTAAAAGAAACGACCTCTGCAAGTCATGATAACGTACTTTACGTTCATTTCTTATGGAAACTTATTTTGTGGTCCTGGGTTCGATCCTGGGCGTTTACAGAGATGAGAATAGTTTTCCTGGGGGTTTCAGCATCGTAGAAATACAATGCAGCTTGTTTCAGATCTCTAAGTCAAGCCGTTTCTGAGATAAATAGGGGGACGGACTGACGGACAGACATTTGCTTTTTATATAAATATGATAGTCTTATCGCAAATAATTGTTGTTATATGGACATTCAGCAATATGTAATCACAGAAAAATGATGCTTACAATTATTACTTATATGTGTCATTCTAAAATTGAAATGAGGAATATGGAGAGTAATGTACTGATTAAAAGTCGCATGGCAAAATTATTAAATAACAAAAAAAAATTTTGGGTATTAATGGGTTAAACAATGGTTATCAATATTGGAAGGCGTGAAAGTGGAAAGCTATAGTTGAAAGAAAAACTTTGTAAGTTCCACACAGATTTTAATTGGCAACCGGTTTCATAAGTCTCCTTACATCATCAGGCTGATGATGTAAGGAGACTTATGAAACCGGTTGCCAATTAAAATCTGTTTGGAACTTACAAAGTTTTTCTTTCAATAAACAATGGTTTCCTACAAGATGCACGTACGGGTAATCATCTCTTTGCGAAATAATTCTTTCCAAACGATAGTTCGGCAAGGGAGAATTTCTCAGCGCTGAGTTATATTCTTTATGAATTAGAATGGATTCAACGGAGTGAAGCTTCGATGAGAAACGTTCTCTATGGGATCTTTTTAAGAAAGAATTATATAACCAACTTTTAAAAGCAGGGACTACGTTAGAGGAATTAAGTTCGATCATACATTGGTGGTAGCAACCGAATAAAGTCAACCTTTTTCTTCCATCCAGATAAGAAGATTCCACCTTTCAACCAAATTGACAATTTTACTGTATGCTTTCATCTAATAAACCAAATAACTTTTTCGCATTCTATGTCGTTACTCCTCTTATTTCACTACAACGAATTGGGTGTAGTAAGTTTTCCGATTTTCAATGAAAGAGAATTAATATTTTTCTATAGAGAAATTCCTAAATCCGAGTCCCAGTCTAAATCTGAATTTTATGAAAGTAGATATACTTGTACTTTATAACACGTATGAGCGAGTACCCAAAGAAAATGATTTTCTCGTTATTGTAGATGTCCTTCCAGAAATAAACAGTGAGTACACGGCGACCATGTATCGAGTTTCAATAGAAACGTTTTCTTCCTCTCTATCGCGCAGACGGGGATTCCTTCTCCAATATTTCTCGACGAAAGCTACAGAGCGAATCTTTCCGTGAATGGCGTGGCTCCGCAGTGGATCCACCGAAGGCACGGAGCGTGAAGACAGGAAGCGCAAGACATATTGCGAGGCTTTGGGAACGGGAAGGCGGAGATAGCGGCTCTTAGGGATGAATGCTCAGGGTCCGTGGATCATAAGGCCGAAAGGAGATTCACAGCCTCCGGAAAGGGTTGTTACGCGCCTCTGTGAAAAGATAGGAAGGGTTTTGGAAGGAAAGGGATGGACTGTGCGAGCTGCGGTCCAGATGCGAAGCTAGGATTTTTTTTCTCTTCGAATGGGTGCGGCGGAGGATTTGGGTTTTTGGCTCTTATCCGGAAAATGGATGCTGGAGAGGAGGGTTGCGTGGGTTTGAAGGTATGAAGAGGGTTGAAGGGGAGGGAATGATGAAAAATTAGACTGGGGAGGAAGGGATTGGTCAATGTATGGCGAAACGATAAATTAGGTTTACTTAGGTTTGATTGCTTTCTCGACGTTATAACCGGAACTCTTACCCCACCTGAGAATATACGGATTGTGAAAGCGAATATATTACCCGCAGCAATACTCTGGCCGTATGGAACCGCACACTTTCCTTATCTGAAGGGGGCTGATCTCAACTAGCAATCGTCTCACGTCAAGCTAATTTATTTCCAGTTAACAGACGGTAGCATTTATGTGTATATAGATAGCCAAAGGAAGAATGATTTTCTCTACAGCTATTTTAAGGTATAAGTACAAGTAGGATACAAGTAAAAGGATAATAAGGAAGAAAATGGTAACAGTTGTATGATGAAATCAAAGCCAGGATAATTAAGGTAGCTAAGCTAAGGGCAATGAGTGGGAAACTTCGGGAAAGAGTAGTAGTTTACTCAAGTGTTGAAGGCATAATCGATACGTCTTGCGAACATAAATCCTCCTTGATAAACGGTAAATTTGTATCCAAAAGAAGTCAAAATATAGTTAACTATAGTTAGTTTTAAGTAACTTTCTGACAAGGATGGTATACATAAAATTACAGTTACTCTTTTCCACAGGTGTATTTACAGAAGTAAAAAACAGGACCGGTATCGGCGCAGATCGGTCATCATCAAGTCTAACCTGATGATGGCCGATCTGCGTCGAAACCGGTCCTGTTTTTTACTTCTGTAAATACACCTGTGGAAAAGAGTAATTATAATTTTATTTAAACCATCCTTTTCATATGGATTTCCGCAAGATCAAGCATGCCACAATCGATTTTATTTGTAACTTTTTGAGTTGTATTTTTATCCGGTGTTTTAATATTTTCTGCTCTGGGAATATCATGCGTTCATCTTTATCTGATGGAAGACAAAAGTAAATCAATAAATAAAAATAAATTGTAAGGACGTTTTATTTCATATCTTTACTGTGAGAAAGAATTCGTCATGTTTCTTAGTTCAGCAATCAAAATCCTTCATTTATCAGGAAAAGTAATGTAGGATAATATATCAAATTTTCTAACATCCACATCTCCAGGATATGAACCTGTCATCGCTTAAGCGATTTCTATCTCTTTCAGTGGGGATCGGACTTTGGATTACATTTCCGTTATTCTCAATTTTATAGCAAACATACTTCCTAAATTATGAATATATTAGCATTATGTTAACGTTTAATAACGCAGTATATGTTAAGTGTATCTATTACTCCATATGGTAGGAGTAATAGATACACTTAATCTAAACTCACCGCAGCCTCACCACCAGTCCAACGTAGTATATGCTTCGTATTACTACTTTGCATTCATCATGAAGTACATAGCATGATAGAATGGTGCATTATATAATATAAACAATGTATAAAGTTACCCAGAGTGTATAACGCAGTGATAGTTTACACTTTCCAGCATGAACGAACAAAATGAAATCGTTACTACCCATAAGACATCGATAAGGCTGTATTTCGATATTCTCTCCTCATCGCAGCCCTACCATGAAACTGGTCCCACCAGGAGTCCGACGCGGACTTCTATTCACGTAGCGAGAGAATCGCAAAACGAATCCGTTCGGGATAAAAAGGAATCCTAGCGTAAAATAGGGTTCCAATGTGTGGGAGATTCCGGTCCTATTGATAGCAGTATAGGGAGAGAGGCAGGGAAAAGAAAGAAAGCAAGAACCGCCGAGGTGAAATTGGTGCGTTTGGTAGGAAAGAGGTTGGTCACGTGGTGTGGCTCTCCAGGGATGCGAGTGGGTGGGTTATAGAATGGGTGTTTAGGGAGACCTGGGTCTAAAGCGTGATTGGTTTGGAATGGGATGGACTCGACCGTTTCCTGTGCATGGACCCGGTTGGGAAGGTAACTCGGAGAAACCCTAAGTGGTCCACCTCCTTACCGCACTCGCGCAAATTGGAATTTGAGATAAAATTGACTTTGAGAGTGAGAGAGATGTAACTGACGTATCTCTCCCTTCCATTTCTCTCCAGTTAATTCCTACGATATTCTGGAGTCACCTATGCGTAATTATCCCACGGACCATTAAGATAATGAGACTAGGGGTTCAAAAGTATGCATGAAGTGGCGATTTGGGCGTAATCAAGTTATAATTAAGAAAAATATTTTTATGCTGGCTGTTCTGAGAAGAGAGAGGCATTATGTTTCTCTTCTGCATTAATTTGCTCCACCATTAAAATAATTCAATGCGAATGAATGTAGGAGCAATGGAAGAATTAATTCTTTTAACAAATCGTATCATTTAGAGTTTCCCATTAAGGTTGATAATAGGAAGAATTTGCTAAATTGAGAGTCTAAGGTCCAATATTATATATACTGAAAATGGATTTTAACTTATACTCACTGTTCAGTCTTATATTATGATGGTTAACAACAGGTAAAGCAAAGATCTCCATGTACGATGGATCAGCATCGATATTAACTATAATCCTCATTATTATCATATCAAAGCATTATTACATCTGTTCCTAACTTGAAGATTAGTTAAAGTCCATTTTAAGTATACATAAGAATACCTGGTTAAAAGTATTACAGGAAGTATTACAAGATGTTCAGTCGAACATGGGTTAAATCTAAATTATGGTGCTAATTTCCTCAATCTTTAGTTTATTTACATGACTTATCTACTGCTGTTATTTATAACGATACATTTTAACTTTTTCTTGTAATTATTTTCTTTCGTTTTATATTTTTCTTTTATAATACTTTTAATTGCTTCGTTATTCTCATTAGCTGCTAAAATCATATCTAATAATTTTTCGTAGAAATTCTCGGATTCTCAGCCTGGTGATCTGGGTGATTTCTATCTGCACGACGTTTCGGCTGCAAGATCCGTAGCCGTCTATAGCCATCATGAAGAAATGTTTCATTCTATCCGCCGGGAAAAATACACCTTTTTATGAAATGTTCGTCTTTATATGGAAATGTAGAATTTGAAAGTCCACAGTTGTTGAATGGAATTATACAATAATTTTGTAAATGCTAACGCAACATTATACGTTTATTCTTTTGACAAAAAAACTTGAACGTACAGAAGGTGGTCGAATTGATATTCATTTTTTTCTTCCTCTCGTTGAAATAAGAATCAGAAACACATCGCAAATGGTATTTTTAAGGGCGTCTTCCTAAGTTCTCCCATTTATGTAAATCATAGGTACACAGAAGGCCACAAATTTACATATTAGGCTTCCACATGGTTTTGCATATATAGATTCACATGAAATTCAGAGAGGAAACGAGGTTTTTGTTTGTTTCTTTCAGCGTCGCTTGTTAGGGTCCAAAACGACACCCCTCCCCTCCTGACTCCCCAGCCTCATCTCTCTTGCGCGGTTCTCAGCCGTGCCTTTTATTCCTTATATCAGCAGCCGAAATGGAATAGAAGCCCTTTTTGATCCTGTTGCGAGCACATACTCGCTCCTTGTTTCGCCTAACGAGCTGACCGGAGACTTCCGTCGATCGTGAAGGCTATGCCGGAGAAATAGGGAAAGTAGAGAGTAGGGGAAATACAAAAGGAAAAGAAAACAAACGCTTTTATTGTTTCCCTTCCGTTACACGCCCACCCCCTTATCGTGCGCTGTTTCCGCTTCATCTGGTTATATTTTTCTCTCCTTCGGACCTTTCTTCCCATTTCTACGCTCCCTGACCGTCGCAGAGATGCGCGTTCTCCTCGCCCAAGAGATATATTTTTTATCCCAGAGGATGATTGGCCGTATTCGTCTTTTTTATTCCAGCTCCTCTTCCATGTCGCAGAAAAATTTCATCCGCTCGGTGTGTCCCTGTTAACTTTCTTGTCGGTTAGCGGAAAGCTCGCTTTTTCCGGTCCTTGTTTTCCTTATTCTCCTCCTATCCTAACCTTCCTATTTCCTCCATTGAATCGTTGTCCGGGAGACAGACTACGAAACCTTTCTAGGATCTTTCCATTAGAGCTGCTGCGGTATCAGCGTTCGATTGATAGCCCTCCGTCGTAGGGCTTGAATGTTTTTTCTACTCCCCGCTAGAGGTCCTCTAAGTACCGAGAAGGCGTAGATGAAATCATTTAATTAAACAGAACAGTTTTCAATTAAGTCGAGAAATAAATTTTCTCGACCATTCAGGCAGTGTACGGTTTTGATTAAATGCCACCCTTCAAAGTACAGTCTGTTTTGCGGTGAAGGTTGCGTCGCATTCAATGACAGCCTTTCAAAAATTTCGAATTTGGTTGTCATGCTCACATTTCTGAAAAAAAGAAACCTTAAATATTATTGTGAGACTTTTGGCAAGTTTTTCATTCCGATACATTACGCAATTCTTCCGCGCTACCCATTTTCCACCGTTACAAAAAAGAAATATGGAAAATGCCACAGACAGGATTGAAACGATACAAACTCTCTAAACGCTCTAAATAACCCTGTTTAATATTTAGTGGTGATTTGATTTTTACGTTTGGCTAATGATAACATATGGTTATTAAGGAAATTTGAATCCAACTCTCATGTGCATTCTAAGGTACATACGAGTATATTTCCGTAGTAATATTTCCATATTTATATTTTATTATATCGCTACGAAAGTGATTAATTTGCTGCGAAGACGAATTAAGTACGGAGCAACACGTCACATATCATAAACTTTTATAACTTTGTAAAGGGTGGGTATATACAGTTAAGTTTGTAAGTAGTATATGCAGTTAAGCTTATTATTAATCTTATATTGTAATCCTGGGGCCTCCAGATAGCGATGTGGGTAGCGCGCTCTACTTCGAGTGCTTATTCAGATAAGAATTACTAACTGTATTCATTTTTAGCCAGTAAATGTCATCATTAGCAGGAATCGCTCTTTTTACAACTTATTTAACCGAATAGAGGCAATATCTTTTCATCTTTTCATAAAGTTAGTTGTAAAGATGTTAAAATATATAGACGATAGAATTGCCCCTACTAAGTCTCTCTACTTCAGTTTCCACTTTTAACGGTGACACTGAATTTGGCAAATAAAGTAAAAAAGAGACAGCATAACAGAAAGACTTAGATGTTGAAATTCATCATATACAGTGATCTCTATGCATCATCGTTAATGTAAAAAATGTAAAATGGCACCGCTCGTTCTTTTTTCTGTGGTTAAATAAATAACAATGAGTATCATTAATCATTACAGATATTTGACGGTTATCGAAAGATGACAAGGAACTATTATCATTGAATTGCTATAAAATTTGCCTTCATACGTAAGTATCGAATATTAATTTTTTGCCATTATGCTTGATTGATGTTTAAGAAGAAACCACAGATTAATGAATTAATACGTTAAACTTTTTCTATGTTATTTTTATCCCTTATAATAGTAATTTGCCTAAGATTCACCGACATTTTCATTTGTAGCGTATAGATTTGCAAAGGAAGATATAATTTACGATTGAATAAACACGCATTGTCCGCTGCACCGTATATTAACGAGCGCAATTCAAATTTCAAAAGCGTGGAATATCCCAAATTGCTGAAAATTCCATATATCATCCCTCTCGAGGAAGTTTAAAGAAAAAACGAAACGAAAAATGCGGGAGATAAAATGAATCCAGTTCGTTACGATCTCTTCAACTCCTTCCAGGTCTAATACCTTCATTTTTCGCCCCCCCCCCCCCTCTTTCATCACCCTCTTCCCTTCAAATCGCCCTCAACCCGTGAATTACCCACTCCGACCAAATTGCGTCACTTGTACTGCCGCAACTCTCTTAAAAAATTCCATCCTCTCTTTTTCTCACCTCACGGTGCCGCTACCAATCGGTTTCACGCTCACGCACCCTCAAGCTAACCCTCATCTCCATCCTCGTTTCTCCGTCTTCATCCCCCACTTATTCCTTAGAAAACGACGCCTGGCACCCTCTGCGTTCCTCGCCACTCTCTCCCCCTTTCTCCCTCTTTTTATGCCCGTATAAAATTCCGCGTCCCCAACTGTTCCACGGGAAACGTCCTCCCCAAAGCCCGTGGACTCATTTGCATCACCGACGTCGAGAGGCGGTGACGTTACGCGTTGGGTGGATGGATATGAGGGAGTCGCCAGTGGAAGGGGAGAAATTGGGGGAGGTGTAAAAAACGAAACGAAGCAGCCTAGGATGGAAGGGGAGAATAAATAATGGAGGGAAAAGTGGAGAGACACAAGGGATTTCGAGATCGGTGAAGATGAGGAATCGATGAGAGGAGGAGATAAATGTACTATTTGTTCAGAAATATGGTTTGTTAGCGCTGCAAGAGCTTCACGGATGAAATATTTCAATGCATATACTTTGTGTGCACATTTAGTAGAAGATAAAACTTGTTAAAATATTTCCTTAACTACATCTAAAATAATTTGTAATAAAGAATGAATGCTCGTTGAATTCCTTCTGTTCGTGCCGGTTTCTCATACTCCGCTTATGACTTAACACTCGGAGATCTACTATTATTAGTGATAGAGCTATTAAAAAATGAAAAATATGTTGATGTTCAGGATATTGAAAAACTAATGTTAAACACAGTTTGTAATGAGCATTGAAATATAAGAGATAATTCGGGAAGTGTACGAATGAGGGAAGGCTGTAGATTGAAAAAAATTCAATTTTTGCAGTAATTTTTGGCTCCACAATATTTCTTTATGTATTAGAGCCTGTGTAACTCTTTGAAAAGCCTTGAAAACCAAATCATGTGCCAATCTCGCTGTAACACATACTCGCATTTAGAGCATCATTGGTTCTCCGTTAGAACACTGCTGTTGATACATGTACTTAACGCTTAACTTGTTAAATGATTTATAACTAAAATCACCGAAATCACTTTATGCAGAGACTTTACTTTAGGGACATAACAGAATGATTGTTCCGATTAACTAGATTTGAAATTACTGGGCCGAGTAAAGCATGCCCATTTCCTTAATGCTGCTAGCAAAGAATAGTCGTGGAACCAAAATTAAACCTTATTTACTAGCTGACAATTTATCTGCGATGAAAATGAGGGACACTGAAGCAAAATGAAAATTTTGAATGTCCACAGTTCCACTATATTAATTACATCATAATGCAAATTTAAATCCTCAACTATTTGCTCCGTTTTCAGTTTAACAACTCAGAATCTGAATTCATTGAATGGACTGAAGCGAGATGCAAGTAATTTTGAAAGGATAAACATTTCAGCAACAGAGAAATTAACATGTAATCGTGGAAAACATCGCTATTTGTTGCGTATGAAATCTGCGAAATGCGTCTTATCTTCATTTTAAGTTTCAAAGGGACGCGAAGGGGTGTCTGTAGAGAACACACATTTAATGTTTAATAGGAAGATAGTAAAGCTGGAAGAACGGCGGGGTGTCTGTGAGCGCATGTATTGAAGAGGGGAGGAAATAAAGACAGGTGGTTCCCCAGTTGGGAGATGATGCGCCTGAAACCCTCAAAATCTTCCCTTCCCGACGTTACTTAACAAACTTCTCGCCAATCTTCTCCCACAAGAGGCTCTATTTCTCTCACCCCCTACTGACACTCTCTCCCTCTTCCTCTCCACTTCATTTATATTTCTCCCCTCTTATTCCTCGTTAACTTCAAAGAAGCTCTGTCCTGTAACCATTTGATGCGTTCTATAAGATTGACGTAGGATGGATTTGTGGATTATGGTTTAATAACGATTATGATTATAATGGTTTAATTTCGAAAGTAGATGTCAAATATACTTTTTGATTAAGGTATTCCACGTATCACCTCACCTAGTATCTCATTGTTTTCTGAGCTTTGCTTTCAAGTTATTTATATGGAAATTCTTCTACATTACGAATATATATTTTCAGATTTTTGACAGAGTGAATTGATGTTTCATTGGTGTAAATTTTCATATGTATTTGCGAATTATAACGCAGGATTTGAGGAAATATTTCATTCACACTAACAAACTAGATAGCTTTAAAATCAATTCGTATGAGGAAGACTCCATTCAAAATAACATCATCGTAGAAAAGTCTTTACACTGACTTAATTATGTTTCAAACATGTGAACTACAAATCAAGGATGTGAGCGAACCAATGTAGAAATGTTGGGTTGTTAGTCTTTTCACCGCACTAGTGAATGTAAACATGCCTCAGTGAAACCAATAGTTTCTTTGAAATTTTTCTCCTCCTTTTTTCATTCAACTTTCATGTATTATTTAGTATTAAGTAATTTAGAACAAGATAAATAGAAAATATAATATATTCAAGCTGTATTTGAGAGGATATTTATACCTTTAAAGTTAAAAAGAGGTTCATTTTACCACTTTTAGGGTACTTGCGATTCCTTTGGTATCTTTCAAACTTAACATCAACTATTTGTATACTAATTTCTTGATGAAATAACCCAGGGAAACTTAACTTCAATTCGGTAACTTTTTTAAAGTGATAATTTTAAAATTTCTTATTGACTAGTATAAAACTCCTCATAATAATCACCAACAGCTCAACTAATTAACAATGATTTAAAAACTTCTGTTGTAGTATCAAGAACTAAGAAAATCTGTATTGCATGGTGCAGTGTTACCTCGCCTTACGAACGTAATTTGTTCCAATTCGAAGTTCTAAATTTGAAGTGTTTGTATCTTGAAACCCATTTTTCCATTATACCTTTTCGTATTTTTCGGTTTGAATACCAAAACTAAGTTCGTATGTAAAGCGGTTCGTAAGTCATGAAACCACTGTAATTTTGTTTCATAAATAAATTACTTGGTTGATTTCATTTTTTGTACGTGGATTCCTAATAACAATTATTTTGAAACTTCTAAACGAATCTTTTTTTCTTAGTACGTCTGCAAAGTTTCTCGTATATTACAGGTATTATTTTTTACCTCTATACTTGTAACTTGTTTACATCGGTTTACCTATAAGCTCACTCTTCAAGTAAGGCTTCTTATGCGATAAGGTGTTGTTTGTCAATCACGACCTTTCAAGTCTTCTCCCCGTCCACTCCTTAGGAGATAACTCCTGAGTTGTAGCACCTAAGCAGTCATTTCTTTCTAGCATTGCAACACACTTCGCTCTTGAACGTCTTCCTTTAGTTAATTGCTACCTTTTAGAGCATTCTGGAACATTTTAATATACTCCTAAGTAGACGAAAAATATTTTCCCCTTGCTCGTTACGCAAAATTACATTACTCTTCCCGTATATATTCGCGTATAAAATGCACTCGCGAATAAGATGCAGCAAGGTTTTTGATGTTGTATTCTACAATTTTATTTAAATATAACAATGGAAAATCAATGAACCCCTATAAGACCCTGCTCTTTAACCCTACTTTAACACGCGGATATATACGATAATTCCTTCAAAAAAATTTGCCGAAATGTATATATAATATATAATTGTACAACATTGCACTCTCTTAGGGCGATTTAGCTATTAAATATATTAGCTCATCATCATTGTTTCTAAATTGAATTTCACAAAGAGTATTTATTCTTTGAGTTATAGCCGTTCGTTTGTGCTTTCTTATCTCTTTTCTATGCATGGCTTGATTATAATAAGTGAGACCATGAGGTAGAAAGTGCTGCATGATCGACCAGAATCATTATTTAGGTTTTACTTATACATTTTTACTCAATTATATTTAGCTGAAGATATTTTCCACTCAATATTTTTTTTTTCTCTGAGTATTATTTCAACGATCGGCTTTTGTTGAGAAAGGAAATTAGCTCGCGAGCAGTATCCTCATGATTATGCAACCCGCAGTTCGATTACGAGATCCTCCAAAGCGAGTAGTATCGTCAGTTCCCATGTGGTCTAGTGGTTAGGACATCTGGTTTTAGCCCAGACGGCCCGGGTTCGATTCCCGGCATGGGTGGCATTTTTGTTTCCACAGAAATCTACATAATGAATTATCGTTTGTGCTTATCTATTTCCGCACAACGTGTTACAGGGTTAAAGAGCGTTATTTATTTAAGTTGTAGATAATGTTCGATTAGCAGGTGTATCATTATGAGGTTTGATGTATTTAAATTCGAAAGCAACCCAGAGCTTTAAGCAGGAATATTGTACATTTTTAAGGTAATCTATACGGACTACAATTGGACAGCCAATTTTCAATTTTTTTGCTAGAATATATCTTGTACTTTATGTCCCTTCGAATCAATTGTTTCCGTTTTACTGAGACGTCTCTCGCAATTATGGGCTATTGTATTACTGTCTTAAATAATACTACTTTAGACGACTTCTTTGGGTGTGTTTAAATTTTCTTAATATGCGAAATCTAAAATATAAATGATTAATAACAGTGAAACATAGATCAAGCTCATTGATTCGTGAGATAAGGAGATCGAGAAATTGTCCCCCACCTTAGAATAATATTCAACGTATCCTTATTCCTAATGATTGGAAAATTGCTATAATAATCGAATTTCTTATACTCAAGGGAGGTTATAAACGTTTAGTGAAACATTCAAGACTCAAAAGGGTAGCAAAAATAGTTAGTCAAATTTTTAAAAGTATTATCTCTGACTATTTAAAAGACTTTTGGGAGATAAAAGGTTGGTTTAACAACAGACAGGACGGTTTTTGGGAACGATATTCTTGCAAGTCACAGCTGTTGAGTTGGTATCAGGATATAGTAGAAGCACAGAATAAAGGCGTTTAGGTCGATGAAATAGTGATAGATTTAGCTAAAGTGTTTGACGTTGTAGAGCACACTGTAGGCAGGTCTTTTAATAGGCAGAAAACAAAAGGTAGTAATTGCTAAAAACTCTATTTATTGCTTTTTCGAGAGTTCTGATGTAAATGACATTTTTAAACATTTTACATGTATCATCCTGAATTTAAATAGATATAGATATATACTTCCTAAAGAGATCGAATTTTCAAATTTTCTTATAATAAAACAAACAATCTGCTGAGGAATATGAATTATAAAGTAATGCTTTAATGCATATCATCTCGTTATTTAGCATTTTAGCTATATTTTTATGTGCATACTTGTGGTGATGAGTAATTTAATTCTCGTTTATCTGTTTTCTTTGCGAGGGATTTCTTGTTTGCTGTAGTCTCCTCAAAATAGAAATTCTAATGAGAGGATGCGCATCAAGAAGATTGATGTGATTATTTCCCACCATTCCATCTCCGTTTAATTTATGCAGCTGTACTCTATTTCTTTCATCTCGTGGGTGGCTAATATGACACACGAGTGAAGAATGGAGTGGAATTGAGTTTCATTTCTCAGAAAATAGAACTGCTAGTAGAGTAGGAGAAAAATCTTAGACCTCCATCAAGTGAGCAGTAGAATTTAAATCATAATGAGGTTTTTAGTATTACCGCATCAAATCCTCACATTAAAATAAAGAGAATGGATTATTTTACTTCTCGTATGCCACTTTACCTAAATAGAAGAGTGTAGCTTCCAAGTTCAAATTATCAAAGCTTAATTTATTTCATATCCCTCATGTATTTTAGGATTGAACATTCCCATTTATATTTTTTTCTCAAGTAATCAAATTCTAATCAATAAACATTTACTCTGACAAAGAAGGTATACAGTATACAACCATCAATACACTAAATTGTGTATAAATCAGGTTACCTTATGTTCAATTGAAATTTTGTATCTGAAATAAATTACTGAAGCTGTATTCAAGCCTTTATTGGAAAGTTTATTACCAAATTATTTCATTAGAGACAGTTTAGTCGAATTATCGTTACACTATTCATACCAGCAATCCCTCGGAGCTAATAATTATTAAAATCCGGTAAAAAACTCCGTAATCCCTGCAATTTCTCAAATTTCGATTATTATTCAAAACATGCCCTTGTTAAAATAGTTTTTATAATGTAAGCCCAAAATTTTAAATATTTCCATTTGTCTTGATTATTTTTTTCAATAAATATTAATAATACTAGTGAATATTTCGATTTATCCTCATTCTGTTTCCGTAAAATATCAATAAAATATATCAAAGTGAGATAGGTAAGATGTGTGCAGTACCCCTTCAAATGCTTTTCGTCAGATTATCACACCATCTTTCGCCACTTTCCGTGATTTATCCATTATAATCCCTTCTTTTATACTGACTCTGTATTCGCCGGGAAATCTATCATCTTTGCTTAAGGGTTTGAATTTGCACTCCAGTTTTATTTTAAGCAGCACTCGCAAAATCGCTCATAATTTAAGTCTGCGAACTTGGTAGTCATTTATCTCCACATCTCGGAAATATTTCATGGAGATGATTCATTGTTCTATTAAGGATGAGCAAAAGATATATAGAGTGGTAGATACGGTATCGCTTATTTTATTTCAGATGAATAAGCTTTCCTCTCTCTTCCATCACTGCCTTCTCCACTCAAACATTCCGCTCATTCTTCACATCCTTCCCCTCTCTCTCTAAACACGTCCCTCCCCTATCTCTTCATCTCTTTCTCATAACCACTTTACACTTTCTCCGCTCCTGTCATCGCCTCTATCTTTCCATTTCTCATTTCACCCGCGTTTCCTTCATTCTTTCAACATTATACCATAATACTCTTCCCAAGCCCTTCTGTTCCCTCTTCTCTCCATATTTCTCATTTACTCCTTTGTGCTACAGTAATTCACCACCTTTTTCGTGATTCTCTAGGTTCTTTCCAATTTTCTACTTTAGTTTGACCGTAAGGGACCGCGGTAACGTTCCTCAATAGTTTGCTCCGTGGAACACTTTATCGCCAAATATTTTGAATTAATCCAACACTGTTGAAATGAAAATCTCTTTCTCCCTCTTTTAAGTTAAAAATGTATTATCTAAGTATGTACCATTCATTAGCCTATTATTTTATGTAAGGACAGGAATAAATACTAGACACAGTAAGTGTTTATAAATGCTTACATACTATTACGACCAACTTGGCAATGCGATGGAATATCTTTCAACTTTTTAAGTTTATCGAATGAAACACACGAATATTGTCTTTTCGTATTTTTCCATTAAAGTTTCTTTTGTGTATATTCTATTACATTACCATTCAATCCTTTGATATTGATTCTATTCTTTCCTGGTTACATCTCTTTTGAATTGCTCTCCACTAACACTGACAATTCTTCACATTTATTTACCCTCCTTTGACTTTTGTGAAAATATTTCTGTAATTATTGTTTTCTTCGTTTTATATGAAGCAATTGCATCATAAGAATCGTAATATGTTTCACAATCGTAACATGTTTCACAATCTCTGGATTTTACCTGAGAGTTTTCTGTTTTTGCCTATTTGTTTTATGTTCGTTTGTAATGTGCCTGTTACTCCTAAGTTTTACTTCCTCCTTTCCGTTCATCATAAGTTTTCTATTGTAAGTTGATGTTCCTAAACTTCTCTACTTGAAGCACTTTCGTTTATTTCTTGATAACCTGTTCCAACCTCGACATCACCCAGCATCTTTTGTCTTTGTCTTCCCTTCTGTCTTTTCCTTTCGTCCTACGTTCATTTACTATCTTTACCCGTCTATCTCCTCTTAATATTTAATCAAACAAGTCCGCAGTCGCCGCTTTATCACTTCAACGCAACCTTCTGTTCTCTCACCATCTGCCCTATTCTATCATCATGCATGTTTATGTTTCTTCCAACCCTACTCATGTATTTCTATTCTACCCCACACATCTCAAAGGCCTCCAATCTTTCGACGCTCTCCTATCTTATAATCCTTGTTTCACATCCACACAGCAAAACTGAATTCGTTATCAAAGCCTTTTGTCATCAGTTCCCCTCGCTTAATGCAAGCTACCTCGGCTGCTGCAATTCTTCTTCTACGAGAAACATCATTCGTGCAGGGAGAACATTCCCAAGTAAAGAAATTGATTCTCCTGATCCAGTTTTTCCCATCTATTCCAATTTTTCAGCTCCCTTCCCTCTTTCATATCTCATAACTTTTGTTTGATGAACTGACTTTTATTTTACTCTCAAACTCTCCTAATTTAACGCCGATTGCTTTGATTAATATTTCTAAATCACCATTGGTATATGTTAAACACCTTCTTCTATCGCACAATTATACACATGATGGTACTCTTCGAATATGTGATTTATCTTTCTCAAACCTATAGCGAAGAATTAGAGAACTGTTTTATTCTGTTACTGCTTACTCTGCTTTATTAACTTGTTTCCTTAAATAAGCGAATTTTTAATACTTCACCTTTACTTATAAAATAATTTTTTTGCAGCCCTTTACACTATTTTATTAGCCTAAATAGGCTATTTATTGGTCTAGACATATTATTTTATCAACTTAGACCTCTAGTCTTTCAGACTAACTCATTCAACTATACAACTCAGCTCATAATATGATAGTGGATCACTGTCAGGTGATAGTACGGCGATACATAAAAATACGGCGATAGATCTACTGCTTGGCAGATCACGTGTCGGCGTATATAATCACGTACCTATTATTTTAATTGCTTTGTGTTAAATATTCGTTACATTTATTTTTCTCACCTCATCCTATCCTTCTCCTGAAATACTTTCCTCTCATTCTTCCTTCCTTATCCTCCCTCTTCTTCCTCCAAAGTCTTCTTCTTACCCGTCTTCCCTCGCATTTCCACATCCATAACTCCATTAGGGAACTGCTGAGTTCTTTCCCATTATCTTCGCACGTCTTTGGAAAGAGGAAAAGAGATGAATTCATTCCTCAACCGACGAATCCACTCCCAAAAATACAGAACTGGGGAAATACGCTCCCCTAAATATCCGTTTTAAGTACTCATCTCTTTCACGGTGACCATTGGAAGCTCCTGCGTCGAAATTCTCGCTCCGCAATCCCTCGTGGAATGGAAAAAGTGCAATTAACTCGGAGTAATCAATCTTCCAGGAAATTTCGATACGTTCGTGACCTAAAAAAATGCCTTTTCACCGCAGCGAGGAGATTTGAACCGTCAAAAAACGAGGAAGCCGAATGCAAGGGCACTTCAAAAAAAGCGTTTTGCAAGAAATTAAAACATCTCACTCCTCTTTCAGGAAGCAATTTTATTTCAGGCCTCCGCTTCCATGTTTACGGAGGTCCAATTACCAATTTTTTCGCGTCGCGTTGGATAGAAGGAAACGTCTAGAATGGATGTTATTTTCCCTTCCTTTTTTTGGGCCGTGATTCGAAACTAAGAGACGGATGGAGGTATCCCGTTGCTAGGAGACCGTCATCATTCTCACACTCCTTCAGACGGCGGAAAATTGCTTAAAAGCGCGGATTCAGGTTAGCTTGAGGGGTGGATTAAAATGACGGCGTTATTTGAGTGGGAAGTGGCTCCTAAGGGAAGGTTAGATGACGAGGATAGTTTGGCAAAACTAGGCGTAAGGAACGGCGGTGATAACCGAACACGATTTGGAGAACTGTAGGCCGAATTTAGAATTGGTTGCACCTGTTCGTGATGAAATCTCAGGTTTTTCTGAATAATTTCTCAAAAGCGACTATTCATTTACGTTTCAAAACATTATTCCACAAAAATAAAAATTCAATTAGCTGAAGTTTATTGGAAAAGATGACTGATTTGACGTAAAGAAATACTGAGAATAATAATTATAAAAAGGTTTATAATAATACCTTTTTCACAAAAACCTCATTCATGTAGTTCCAGATTATAAAAATCNGTGATATCATGCGTGATATCTTTCTCATTTTTGCTATCGTCGAAACGGTAAAAATGCACGTAAAGGTAATAATACTCCGTGAGATAAGGTGGATTTTCTTCAAAGTAATTTAACATTGTAGGAGAAGGGTTAAAAGCTGCCATCGAGAAATCTTAAGCATCATTTTTCAGTTTCCATATCATAAGGCAATGGTGGAAAGTCGATAGCTAAAGTTAATCCCTTGATATCGCTGGAAAAATCAGCAGTTGGTAATGCAAGTAAAGGAAGAAAAGGGAATGGGCACCAGATTGAAGTGTGAAAATGGGAAGGAGGGGCAAAGAGGATCTTCTCTTCGGAAATCCTTTGCTATTCGCCTCATACCAAAGCCCGAACCACGCTCTGGTGATTTCGACGTACCGCTCAAGTGTGTTTCGAAAGCGAGTGAAGGCGTCTTGTGAGTCGGAGGAAATGTTAAGCTTAGGCTCCGACGTCGATTTTCAAATGCTGGCGATGCTTTTTCGGTCATCTTATTCTTTGGACCAAAAGGTGTCTGGATATCAGTGTATGACTGCGTTATATTTAAGGGAAAGGACTTTGAAGTGTATACTATTTGAAAGTTTTTATTTCAAGTTTTGAGAAAGGTTTCGCTTTGTAGACATTATTTGGTTTGGAGTTGACACCCTTTATTGAATATCTGCAATAAAAGTAATTTATAGTTTTTATCCATAGTGAGTAATATCTTGTTAAGTATGCCCTAAGGCAGTTTTAGTCAAGACGTTTTATTGTAAACATATTGTCTCTTTCTCATAAAGATCGAGACTAATTACAATTCGTCAGTGTAGAGTTCCACATTCCACGTAACCAATAATCTGAAGGATATTTATAAAGAAAAATTAAATTAAATGTATCACCAAAGAAAATAAAATGAATATATCAACCATACCCTGTCTCTGAGAGTGATACCATATGATCAGCTTTTCATGCGTGATATCTTTCTCATTTTTGCTATCGTCGAAACGGTAAAAATGCACGTAAAGGTAATAATACTCCGTGAGATAAGGTGGATTTTCTTCAAAGTAATTTAACATTGTAGGAGAAGGGTTAAAAGCTGCCATCGAGAAATCTTAAGCATCATTTTTCAGTTTCCATATCATAAGGCAATGGTGGAAAGTCGATAGCTAAAGTTAATCCCTTGATATCGCTGGAAAAATCAGCAGTTGGTAATGCAAGTAAAGGAAGAAAAGGGAATGGGCACCAGATTGAAGTGTGAAAATGGGAAGGAGGGGCAAAGAGGATCTTCTCTTCGGAAATCCTTTGCTATTCGCCTCATACCAAAGCCCGAACCACGCTCTGGTGATTTCGACGTACCGCTCAAGTGTGTTTCGAAAGCGAGTGAAGGCGTCTTGTGAGTCGGAGGAAATGTTAAGCTTAGGCTCCGACGTCGATTTTCAAATGCTGGCGATGCTTTTTCGGTCATCTTATTCTTTGGACCAAAAGGTGTCTGGATATCGGTGTATGACTGCGTTATATTTAAGGGAAAGGACTTTGAAGTGCTTATGAATTTTTTGCGTGTTTAACCGTTTATGTCGGATAGGATTATTATTGCTTTAGGTTTTGTGTGATATGATTTTTGTAAAAGCCGTTAAAATGTAATTTTTCTAAATAAAAGTTAGCGATTTACTTTACTATTTTTACTGCCATTTCAACCGAGTACAAACTCAACCTTCCTCACTCTTGCCAATGGAGTCGAGTGGTTGAGTGAGAAATATTGTACCGCTTTCCAACCATATTCAAAAAATTTTATTGTATAGTTCAAATTTTAGAGTTTTCTTTGTCCGGGTGTGGTAGCTGAGGTTTGTAGATAATGTTTTCATGGCAATGATCTCGGGAACTTCCAAATTTCTCATTCCATGTATACGTTATTATATACGAAATTAGTTATTGATTGAAGTGAGGGAATTTTAATTACTCAGTCTATCTCAAATGATCAATCTCCCGTCTTTAGAATTGACGGCAGTGATTAAAGGAAATCATATACGCTCATGGATTTCAGGCAATAGAGCTAGCTAATGAGACCGGAATGTTTTGAAGGCCAACGCCTTGCAAGTTAGCCCTTATATCTTCTGAAGACATCTTGTATTCGACTCCCTCTCCAACGTCAGAAAGAGAGATTAAAAATAAAAGCACATCTGACATCTTAAAGAGGAAAAATTTTATGCCTTACGTCAACGTTTTTCCTCGGATAAAATATGATACATTTCAATTAGCCACCACTCAAAATGCCTTACGACCATTCCATTTCCTATTTCAAACCTCCGGGTAATTGCTTCGTTAGTCGAACTTCCGAAGTGTCCATAAATCGTATTCTGTGCAAACCCTTCCTCGTTCTCAACAGAATTCCTCATCCCACAATCACACCTGCTTCGAGCAAAAAGAATGAACTCTTTTTTCCATTTCAAAACTCCTCCGTAGAAACAGCGCCGCAAATGTAAATGGGAAGTGGGGGTTGCTGTAATTATTTGCAAAATTGTTGAGGCATAGGTATATCTTTCATTTTCCATTGTATTTAGAAGTTAAAATTCAGCAGTTTTTTTTGTATTCTTCGTGCTTTAATATTCTATGTAATCCTTCAAAAATCTTGTGTTGTAAAAAATTGCACAAAATAATTTAAACCCTTCAAAGCCTCAGCTTTTCCGAAGGACCTCTATTCGAATTTGATCCGAAATTTCAATGAGTTAGAAACCTAATTGGCTTTAAAGAGATTATAAAGCAATGGGGGAATTGAATATCAAAAAATTTCACAAAGTGTTAATTAATTATTACAAAAAGTAGCGATTCGAGATTCAATCAACGAAAATCTTTCGAAAGACGCTTTAGAGTATAGAGTAGTTAATACATTAATCAGTTTCCGTTTTTTATTCAAGGAAATAGCAACATAAGTTATCGCATATCCATTTTATATCATGGATTGCTTATAGAGACAAAGAAATATATAACAACTTCTGGTTATTATCTGCATTCATAGTTAAATAATTTTCATTTCACGCAGCTCCCTTCAATTTCTCATCTAGGAATTTGCAATTAATTTAGTCTAAAATAATGGTATAAATTACGGAAAGTCTTATAGCAGGGTTGAAAGATATGAAATAATATTAAATGAAGTGAATTTAAAACTTATCTGAGTTTGTGATGAGATAGACAATAACTTTAATACTTGATTATAACAACTTCTTAAATTTTAGATTTTACAGGATTGAGTACATTTTCTGTTATAGAGTAAAAACCATGATAAGATACGACGATAACAAATTATCTTTAAAACTAAGACTTAATAAAATATCTTAGTTTCTGAGTAGTTCATGAAAAAGGTTTTGCGCTTTAGATGTATTCCTTTTAAATTAAAATCGCTTACACTTGCACATATCTTCTCGATATTACTTTTGGCAGATGGAAAGTTATTATGCTTACTAATATTAATTGCCTCGATCTTTTATTCATTTTATACGTATTACGGCTATTTAACCATAGCTTAGCTTTTAAGGTTTTGTTTGAGATAATATAGAAAATAATCTCTTTTTTCGAAAGAGTCTGACTTATCTTGAGTAATATTTTAGTAATTTGATGTAATAATTAGAAGTAATTAAACAGTGTTATCTGTAAGATATGAAATAAAATCTATTGTAATTCTCGTTTTCTAATGTTGAAAAACAGCAAATTATTTTTAAAAGACCTCCTCGCTAGAAAAGCTTCACCATTTTTGTAAGTATGTTTGTGTAACAGAACATTAATCTTAAAGCAAAGTCAGTATAGTATGATTAACTTTGGTTAAACATTCTCTTTACGCAAGTATGTACCCTGGGATGCTTGAGACACATATGGAGATCATAGTTCGTTCTCCGAGGCGATAAATAAATTTACTTTTTCCAGAAGGCGAAAATAAACATACTTATCGGTAATAAATAATACGAATAAAAAGCATTTTCTTGAATAATAATACCTGGGCAAATTTTATATCGAGATAACATCATCCGAAAAGTAAAGCCTTGGGCATCCCTTCCCGACGGCTCGCCGATAAAGCAGCTTTTCCGCCGAATCGATTTTCGGAAAGGGACGCAGAAAACACGAACCCCCGTATTCGCGATATGGAGCTCGCATAGAGATTCCACGTCCTCGTCTCCATATTTTATACCTTTATCGCACGGCAAGGAGGTATTCGAATGTCCGTGAAAATTCAGGCCATCGCAACTCTGAAAAAAGGAAAAGCTGCTCGGAACCGATGTACTCTTTTCTTCCTCCGAATACAAAGGAATATTCGGACTTGTGTATTTTCCGCATCGTTGACGGAAACACGCTCTATCGGTGGAAGACGGAGTGTCTTGTGTAAAAGAGGCTTTCCCCATGGACCAGAATCATCTCCTCCATCCCATCAATATCTCCCGTACTAATATCCGTCCCTTTTCCATAATGGCTCTCTTCAAATCACCGCTCTTTAGGGTTCCAAGCAGCCGGGACTCGACGCCGCATCTCTTAAAACCTACTTCACATCCACCACCCGCAAAGCTTAGCTCTCTCATCCTTTCCATCGCCGTGCCATTCAGCGCCATCTATTCGTCATAAAAAGCAGGAGACCGGTGCATTAGACAGCTGCCGTTAAAGATCCGCCCAAGCTGCGTTGGTCGGTGACGTCACGTTCGTATTAAAACCCTAAGGTGAAGTGCCCTAGTAGGGAGTTATTATGGATGGTGGTTTGGGAGAAGAGATGCTGGGTTATGTTGTTGAATGGTGAATGGTGTTGCAGTTTTAGGGGTTTATATAAAGGTAGTGAGAGGGGTACATAAAATGCTTTAGTCTATGATGGAGAAATTTATTGATGGTGTTGGTTTACTACCTTGCATCCGCTTTGTCCATCAGAAAGTGAAATGCTTATATTTCATAAATAATTGGTACTTGAAGAAATGTAGGTTCTGTTTATGGAGTTAAAATTCCCGACATGATTCTTGCAAAATGTTTCTACGCAGGAAGATCAGATGCTGTGGTATTACATGGTGGTAGTAAAAGAAATTATAAATTACCTTATAAATTATATTTTGGCCCTATTCGGCTTATGTGTCTTCTACCTCAATTAATTTTTTTATTAATATTTTGAATTCAAATATATGTGAGTCAGTATTTCATTCTTCCATCTATTTTTTCTTTACTCAATCGATAAGGCTCTTTGCTCGCTCTGCATTTTAAAATTAGAAAAGGAATGATAACATAAGAGAGTACCGAGAAACTAGGTTGCTTCTTGTACTCTTGAACATGAGTCAATATCTTAAATCGCATAAGTGTTATTTCTTAGCACTTGAGGAGATTGCTACTAGAAAGAAAATTTATCGCTCTAGGTTTAAAGAGAAGGCATCGCTCCCGACAAAATGTTAGCACTTTACGTAATCGAAGGTAAGTTGCGTAATTTTCTACCCTAAGGAGCAAGTTAATGGTGTTTTCTTCGAACAGAAACTGCGCGTTATCTCACAATTCTGTAAAAAGAGTGTGGATAATTAATCACCTGTTAGTCTTCTAGACTCCACCAAGTCTAAAGAAAGATCTAGCTTAATAGATTTCGTCCCTATGGTAGGGGAGGAAAGACAGTACATTTTATTCCTTATTGCACTTCTGCAAGTTGTTAGTGATTCCTTGAAGAAGGAGTGGAATGGATTCCTATTATACCTCTTTTGAAATTTTCGGATTTGATATAGTAAAACTTAACTTGATATTTAAAATGTTTGTTATTAATTCAAACCGAAAAATGTTTAAGGGAAGCATTCAAAAATACCAAACAACATTAAATTACACGATTAACAAATTGTAAAATAAATCTTTTAAAATGAATATCATATTATTATTTTATAATTTTCATCGTGACTTATTATTAATACATAATAATTAATGAAATTATATTTTTTTTCTCATTTGATATCAGTCGTCTAGTGCACATCGATAAACTAATTCTTTTGGGCGATGACGGCCGATCGTTCTCTTCCTTATTTTGGTGGAAATATACTTATAGACAAATTATGTCACTTTTTACATGTTCTAAGGAATTCCCTCTAGAGACTCTTGAACTTCAAATTTTAATTAAGTTCATATTCCGAAGATTGCTGGTTTTTCATTTTATTTGATTATGAAGGCATACATTTGAAGTGGTAAAATATGAAATTAAAAATATCAGTGGCTCGTATTCGTCGTCCCTCAGGTCCGTATTCATTACATGTAATAATCTTTCGTGTATGTTCCGTAAATGTAATGTTGCCTGGTGAATAGTTAAGAGATTTTGATTATATTTTTCTTTAAATCTTCAAGCAATATTAATCCCAGTATCAACTTCTCATCCCTTATCTATCTTATCTTATTCAATTTCGCTTTTTTCTCGGACAGCACCTTATTTTTCGCAAGAGCTTGCGTTTAAGAAAGTAACCGACGTAATTGGCAGGGGATTACTGTTCTCTATAACGTAGAGGTAAAGAAAAGTCATCAGGATCCACATGAGTCCCTGTGCAGGAAGCAGATTAGGCACTTTTTTCCGTCATCTCTCCGAAACGAGTGTTCTCCAAAGCGGAAAATGAAGGTGCTGGACAAAGGAAGAGATCATCCGCAATGCAAGGCATTATCCCTCTCGATGAAGAAACCCTTTTCCCATTTCCTCTTCTTCCAATTTCCTTGCTCAACCTCCTTACTTGTTAGTAATCTTCACTCTCCTCTTTTATCCTTCTACTCCTTTCTTCCCAAACAGTCTTAAGGGATGAAAACCCTATGAATGATATCTGGAACGTATGTATACACACACGATAATACGGAGTTATACATCATGCTCTACTAGGCAATCGCTCAATTTATAGTTCCATAATCCTTTTCGAATTGCATCTGGCCAACTCCCTGGGGTTGAATTTACTGCCCTCGGTATACTCATCAAAGGGGTTTGCATTTATTCGCAACGATTTTTACCCACCTAATCGTTATGCTTCCATACTCGTAGTTCCAGTCTTCTTGGGATTAGTAACTTTCTTCTAGTTTATGGAGAGTACTTCTTGTAATGAAAATTCTTCTTGGAAATCCATTTGTATCTTTATCTCCTAACGTACCATCATACTTGATCTTCTATTTCATTTCCTGCCTCTGAATTCGTAACTTAATACACATACGATATTTCCCGTTTCTTTAAGTTCTCAAAATAAAACGCCATATTGGAGCTGTTAAAACTATTTTACAATTGATTCACAATGATTTCAAAGAGTGTTACAGTGAAATTTCAATTAATTTATATTTGTGACTTAATGATGAGCGTGAGGATTTGTAGTACCTAATGTCCTAATTATTTCAGTAACTCAAGGAAAAATGGACTTTAAATAAGAATGACAGGACCGGAATTCGAATCCGGATCTCCCACTTACTAGGCAATTTGTCTGACCATTAAGCTATCTTTTCAGAATCTTCACTTCACGTGCCAAGTTTTACTTCATCTTTCTCTTTATTTCAATGTCTATATCTCATGTATAGTTAGTGGTTGAACTGCCACGGTCTTACATTTTTTAACAATAGAGCTCCATTACTCGCATTAGTCAATACAGATTTTTAAATCTGTTCACTTAGCGCCGCAAAAAATAAGAAAAATTATAATCGAATAGCAATTTATGCCACCAATCGTATTGTTCGTATTTAAATATGCTTCTTTTTTCAGATAATCTAACAATTGCTGAAGAAAGAAAATTAATTACGTTGGTTTTTTAACTATCCCTTATGCCTGGTTATTACTTGTGGGTTATAAGACATTAAATAGAAGCGGCTTTCTAAGTTTCTTTCCCCTATCTCTCATTCCATCCCTTACTTTACTTTCATGCATATTTTTATTCGTTTTATATCATATTCCAGAACTTGCTGCTGTTCTTATATTCTGAGGAAGTAATATCCTTTCGTTGAAAATTTGGGGAGATAAAAGAAATTATAAATTACCTTATAAATTATATTTTGGCCCTATTCGGCTTATGTGTCTTCTACCTCAATTAATTTTTTTATTAATATTTTGAATTCAAATATATGTGAGTCAGTATTTCATTCTTCCATCTATTTTTTTCTTTACTCAATTGATAAGGCTCTTTGCTCGCTCTGCATTTTAAAATTAGAAAAGGAATGATAACATAAGCGAGTACCGAGAAACTAGGTTGCTTCTTGTACTCTTGAACATGAGTCAATATCTTAAATCGCATAAGTGTTATTTCTTAGCACTTGAGGAGATTGCTACTAGAAAGAAAATTTATCGCTCTAGGTTTAAAGAGAAGGCATCGCTCCCGACAAAATGTTAGCACTTTACGTAATCGAAGGTAAGTTGCGTAATTTTCTACCCTAAGGAGCAAGTTAATGGTGTTTTCTTCGAACAGAAACTGTGCGTTATCTCACAATTCTGTAAAAAGAGTGTGGATAATTAATCACCTGTTAGTCTTCTAGACTCCACCAAGTCTAAAGAAAGATCTAGCTTAATAGATTTCGTCCCTATGGTAGGGGAGGAAAGACAGTACATTTTATTCCTTATTGCACTTCTGCAAGTTGTTAGTGATTCCTTGAAGAAGGAGTGGAATGGATTCCTATTATACCCCTTTTGAAATTTTCGGATTTGATATAGTAAAACTTAACTTGATATTTAAAATGTTTGTTATTAATTCAAACCGAAAAATGTTTAAGGGAAGCATTCAAAAATACCAAACAACATTAAATTACACGATTAACAAATTGTAAAATAAATCTTTTAAAATGAATATCATATTATTNATTGATATGAAACTTTCATTGCCTCTAGTTTCATCTGCATTAGACTCTTCGTCTAAATATTATGTTTACTGAAATATGTCTTTTAAGCTATCTTAGGGGATATTATGTTTAGATTTTTTTATAAAATAAATAATTTTCGTACATAATGCTGCTGCAATGCATAGCCATTTCATATTCATTTATCACTGAATGTGTATGCTTATTCTTATGATAAAAAGTGTAAAAGAACGAGAAAGATGTGAAAATAATGTTAGGATAAATATATTTTGGTCTTACTCGCTCTTAGTTTCTTAATTCTAAGATACTACGAAGACATAGAATTATTTAAACATTATATTGTTTACAATACATTGTTGCAATAACAAACTTATCTGTTTGAATGCATTTACTCGTATTCCAAATAAAGATTATTAATAGGAATGTGTTGTGGAAAGGACATTATTCTAATTCTAATACCAAAATCTCGAATGAAATTCCTAGCTTACCTCTTCTTAGTAGCTATAAGTTATACTTATGAATAAGGTTTCCACGAACGTAAGGGTTTCGGTCGAAGATTCACAATAGAATAATTTTATGCATATTTAATCCCAATATAACAATTTGATGTTTTCCATCGGAATTTTCCATTGTTATTTTTATCGACTTAATTTTACCATTAGATTTTTCTATTGACTCTTTATTGGGGTTTCCGTATCCATTTAATTTCATTCCATAATTTTTCATCACGTTCTTCCTGCACGTAGGATTACATTTTCTTCCTTCGATCCATCCTATCTATTAAGCTGCGCAGTAATAGATTAGTTTGCAAGGAAGGCGTAATGCTATTCAAAGCTAGCCATGCGAGGTAATTCCAGCATGCCATTCACCTACTGCATAGATGACTCACCTTTATCGCTCCCCAGCTTAGCACACAATTCATCTTTCCCTAATGCAGGATTTCGCAGGTCAAGTAGAAAATTGGAAAAATTACGAGGAAGGAAGCAAAATAGAATTTTTCATTATTGAATTAATAATTTAGGTAATTTGTTTGAAAAGGCGATCAGTTAATCCGAATACAGTATGAAGGCCATTTAAAAAATGATTGAGCGAAATATAATTTTAGGTCTTATCCGTAAAGCCGAAGTATATTCTGCAGCAGAGGTATATTCTGATATCTTAACTTATCTAAATTCTGTATCTTTGCTGATACTAGGTACGACCATAGCTACCTTAAATGCCATATTCTACGCACTAATACAAACCTTAGATTTTCCCTAATCTCACATATTTGGAAATCGTTATCAATTCAAATTATATACCCTACCTCGGCTCGATCTTCTAAAGACAAGTTATTAAATTATTATTAATTTCTTGGATGTTTCTTTATATACCAAGTAATTTTTATATTCATTTTAAATTTTAATCGAATCGATTCTGTATTGCTATTGTACTGTGCGTATTAATTTCTTAGTGAGTAGGAACGCTCTTGTATTCATTTATTGCTCTTATAGAAATTCCTAAGAACAAAATAATAGTAATAATTGTTATTATCTAAACTAGATCCCCGAAAGTCCAATTTTACTTCAATATTACCTTCGATCCTGTGTTTCAGTACTATCAGGAGGCAAGGAGTAAATGAGTAAACGACTAGTCGACCAGGAAGTCAATTAGGTACTGTCCTGATTAAAATTGTGTTATTTTTCTCCTTGATTATAATTACACTCTGAAGGGAATATCTTGAGAAGTGAAATCAATGCAGCACTAAAACATCTTAACACTCCATCATTGAATGTTGACTACGCTCATTTTTCAATTTTTATTCTTGATTTAGCCCTTTCCACAAACACATCTAAACTTTGTAATCAAAAGTTTAAAGAGAGTTAAAGGAAGAGGTAATTGAACCTCCTAAAATTAAGAAATCTCGAATATAGCCTCAGTATTTAATTGTGTTTTACCTAACATCAACTCAGGAGAAATTTAAAGGGCAGCGGCTCCCAAACTTGATTAATATGTTAATTCTCTTTCATAAACCGCGACCCATGTGACCTTAAATATATTTTGATATTTATTTTCCTGCTATATTAAGCTCATTAAGACAGTGAAATAGATGGGAAAAACGATTTGATGAATATAATCATGAATTTTTACCAATAATCAGGTAGTTTTCCAAAAGATTTCCCTTCAAACCCCTACGAATATTCCACCTAAAATAGTTCATATGAATATGAACCATAGTTGGAAAAGTTACCTTGCGTTGATAAGCTAAAATTTTACATAAATGTAAATTTCTTCAATCCCCTCTCCTCTGATATATGCCATTTTATGACGTTTTATTCATTTTTGTTTATTGTTTACGTATATCTACTGATATAACTAACTGTGAGGTATTTTTTGAGAGGATAACCCTCCCGACTAAGCAAGACTGTTAGACTGACTTAAATATAAATGTCCCACTAGGTTGTTGTGTTGAGTGGTTTGTTGTTTCTGTGCCAGCTGGCTAGATTGCAATTTAATTTCATAATATTACATTACGCGAGGATGGAAGAAGTACTACTGTATAGGGTTATCAACCGGGTCAATTCGTTGGTAAAAACCGACGTTTCGGCAACAAGCTCTGTTGCCATTTTCATTATCCTTGAAAATGGCAACAGTAAAATCATCGTAAGGATCTCCACTGATTCATATGTTTCGATATCCGGAATGTATCCCTAAGAACAAATTATACGACTCGACTAGTAACATTTCGTGTGGATATCCACCGGTCTGGTCGGATAAATTCTGGTTTTGCAAATCTGTAACAGATGTCATTGGTCACTCTTGCTTTTGATCTAATGCACTTGCGTGTTTTACGTGGCTCTTAATCCGATTCTGTTCCTTCTTCATTTTTCTCATTTACTTCGCTCACGTTTTCCTTCTTTCTCTCATCTCCCGCTCTTTTTTCACTTTCAAAGCCGTACTGGGCTCATCAGCCCTTGAAGAAGTAGTCTTGCGGCCACCGGCACTGTGTTAACGGACGAGTGAACCTAACCGTCCACTAATGAAGCGGTTTCCCTGCGTGGAATTCGACAGATTTTCTTTTTTGGGTAGACAGGAGAGAACGCTTCTGCAAATGACGAGATGTTAATCAGGGGTTTTCGCCGAGTCTGCGTATCAAATCATTTTCCTCTTTAGCTGAGCCAAAATTCTCGGCAGAATCGTGCGCTGCCTCAGCAAAATCGAAACTCAATTTAATTGTTCGATCTGGCGAAGCTTGGCTCATCCCCTGAAATCATTGCAAGTTAATTTGATGCTGTTGTTGTTAATGAAACAAATATATTTTCCGCTTATTCTGCGTTTAAATTAGTTTAGCGTTATCTATAATGGAATTGAGCAATTAGGTTCAATTTGGTAGGTATTAATTATTAGTTATTAGTTAGCTTGAAGAAGGATATTTCGGTTTGGTTAAATAATTTAACAATATATTCCTAAAGGAATTTTGTACCAGTGATACTCGTATTTTCATGGTAAATTAAAATATGACATGATTTTACTTTCATTTATTTCGTAGTGAATTTGAAAGGAGTCTGTGGTGAGTCATCGCAAAACATGTCATGAATCCACGAGGAGTATTAAGGAGAATTTTCAATAAGAATCAATGATTTCAGACGGACAATTCCAGGTTTCGAACCAGCCCTCGCACGGTGTATTTAAAATACTTGATCCTTTTCCTTGAGACGATTAAACGTGAATGCAGACTGGCTACAAAACTGTCAGGAAATTTGAAGCTTACTAAAGCGTTTACTCTTGAAATTCTAATTTCATGAAGATGAATGGCAATTCCTCCAACTTCAGCAAAATATCTTCTCTCATCTACTCGAAAGGTATTTTTGCTCTATTCAATGGCTCAATGACAAACATTTGAAGCTTTGCTTAAAATACTTAACATTTTAGATCCATAAATGAAGCCAGATTTGCCGAAAAATGCATGCGATGTTGCATTACCGTTACGATGGACTGTTCGTAGAGTCCCAAACCACAGCGGTAGTTGATTAACTACCTCACATCAATAACAGGATGCAGGCAAACCAATCAACCCTCACACCAAGAATCCAGCTGCTTTTCCCTCCATTAATCACTGACCAACGTCCGCAGATTAAAATTTATGATTTTCGTATTTGCCAAAAACAAAGTTCCCACAGAGTTCGTACATGAGAGAGGTTACTCCCTATGAATTAGAAAGGCAGTTAGTGCAGACAAACCCGAACGCATAAGCCGTCAATAAGACAGGTTCGATAAACGACACTTCCGAAGCGAAGCCAAAGAAAGATGAAAAATCGTCCAACATAAATTTGTGAGGAAACTGAAGAAAAAAGCAAACAATTTCTTTTAATTGAGAGGAGTTGGGAAGCAAAAAAAGAATGCGTTACACGCTGGCATCACAAGAGATTGATGAAGAGGTACGAACGATTTTTCTTGTTTCTTAAATAAATACCGTTGAAAACCAAAGTGAGAGGGAGGCTGCTGATGAGCAAATTTGTAATCGGGATAGGCATAGATAAAGGCATAAAAATTATTTTAAACATTTACTTGTGGTAGTTGTGTGTTAGCCTGTGTGTTTTACTACTTTGGGAAGGATATGAATTAGCCGTAGATTAATAGAAAGGAAATAAAGCGGTTGTGGGAAAGAAGTTGATGCAAGAGAGAAAAAGTGTGGGAATTGAATTCTTCGGTCTACGCTTCGTTGGCGCCAGAAGAAAAAAAAATGGAGGGTTGTTTGGCATTCTTCCCTCTTCATTTCATTCTTCCAATAAACTTATTTACTTCTCGTCTTTGCTCGTGTTTCCTCGGACCTTTCATTTTGTAACCATAAGAGCTCAATCTTCGTCAGATATAAACCCGCGTGTCATTAACATAGTTTTCTAGTAAGAATTATGAATTCCAAATAAGTAATTGTTTATTGAAAAATAATCATTAATTATGCTATAAATTGAAAGTACTGATTTTTAATTACCATCCTAATCGAATCAAGTGAGAAATCTGGTGATTTATGATTCCATAGAAGTTTCACATCCGGTTCAATTCCTCGTGGACTTTCTGGATTTTTTTTGTGTTCTAATATCCCTATTTCAATGTAATTTTTGCGCAAATGTTTGACAGAAAACTAAGGGAATGAATTTAGTACCTAATTTCACTGGGAAAAGTGAATGCGTTGTAGCTTAGTCACATAATTCCGAATGGTTGATTTCATCTAGAAATTCTAGAAATGTATTTTGAAAATCTACCATAGATCTGATATTGCAAAGCTCGCAAAACGTTTCGATTGATAACAATGAGAACTCAAAATAGGCCATCCCATTCGGCGAAGCTTCCCATTCCTAATTCATAATGGAAGTGCTCTGTTGAAAAGGCTCAAGAAAATGTTATTCTAAAGGAGATTGCTACGGAAGAATTAGTATAAAGTGGATTCGAATGAAGGAAATAAATCATAGAATTGCGTGTGCCGTTGCGGATTACTGCGTCATAATAACATAAAAAATACTTCGCAAACCCATTCGGTACATCGTCTTCTCTCGGTTTCTTCTCGCCGATCTGAAAAATCTATTCCTTCCACCCTCATCCACATCATTCGTTGCAGTCTCTGCCCACGGGGTATTCATCATCCTCCTCTTCCCATTCAATGGGAGGGAAACACAGGGAAGGCATGAGTTGCGGGCGTATGGTGCAGGAACGGTTAGTGCGGTTTCCCTCCGCGACAAAAAACATCGCCACCGCGAATGTCGCAAAAAAAGGGCGAACGGCATAGTGGGGCGAAAACAAAAGCGGGGTTAGTCCCCTTTCTGTTGGTTTTTCTGCCGCTCGGCGGCGGCGGAAGAATCTCTCGGTCTTCCTCCTGCGGCTTCTCTGCGGATAATTCTTCTTCCCGCTTCGACCACTTCCCTCTTTCTTACTGCGACGTTCTCTTCATCTCGTGGCGTTGTTTTTTTTGCGCCTTCTCCCGAAGTGCTTAAAAGCGAGTCCCCGATGAGGTCGTAAATAAAGGGAAGACGACCGTTCCTTTCGAAAAAGAAGCGCCGAGGACAATTCGCCTTTTTCCTCTGAAAGTTCGCGGAAATGAGGTTTTGAGACGGAGAGGGAAGTTTGTTTTTCTCATTCGTTTGATTTCCTTACCGCGCTCCATCTCCGCCATCTTGTTCGTTTTCCTTTCTCCCATCTTCGGGCCGGATCTCATTAGAATGCTAGACAATAGCCCTATCAAAAAGAGAATGTTATGTATTTTTTCCATCTCGGTCGCTATGCTCGGCGTGATTAACATCGGAACATCGGCCTTTTCGTCAGAAAGAGGGAGGATTAAATCGCCGGGTGCGATGAAATCCGAATTGCGGGCGACCCCCGGAAAGGGAAAATTAATATTTTATCGTTCTTACTCGCGTTATTCCGGGATCAATTGGTTTCTTCCCCGACGCAGCAAGATGATTTTTCAATTGCCTCTCCCAATAAGGGTATTCTATGCTGTTCTTAATTTCTAATAATATTGAATTGCATATCAAATAATAATTATGAGCTATAACTCCTCCAACGGAGACAATCAAGAACTCGAAGCTTTGAAAGGGAAGGAAAAACATTTTGGGGGGAATTTGAATGGAGTATTATGCCATTCTTTTGGTCAATCTCCAATTGTTACTTCTACCGTAGTATAAAATACAAAAAGCATTTTTGAAATCAACGAATTTGAAAAAAGATATAAACCTTAAAGGTCTTGTTTTTAGAATGGTAAGATTTGTTCATAACCAATTTTTAAGTAAAAATATAGGAAATTTTTCAATGATAAAATTCGGAACATTTCGATTTGTAGTTTCATATGGTTTATTTATAATTAAAGTTCTCGAATTTGGTTTGATTATAGATTGTTATGTTAATTATAGATTATTATGGATTATAGATGGTATAAGAGAATCCTGGTATGGTAGCCGTATGGGAATTTGTTTTTGAGGTCTCCATGTCATCATCGGGATGAGATTTATTTTTGTTGAAACTTAAGTAAGGATTATGAAAATGATATGTATATCAAAAACCTGCTTCGCTTAGATTTATTTCTAGCAAAGAGATGTATTGTCTACTGTCAATGCTCCGGTGAAAGATACGTTATTATTTACCGCCCGCGGTGGAGGAGTGATCAGCGTGTCAAGGTCCCGGGTTCGAGTCCTGGGATCCTAGTTGAATTTTTCCTGTTAAGGAATGGTCGTCTGTGTTCGTCCTTTGTTATTGTTTGAAGCCCACCATTGTAATGCTTCAGTAACTGGATGTTTATAGGGACATCGGGATATAAATAAAATATATATTAGGAAAGCAAAATATTTTTAAGAAACCTTGAAAGTTATCTTCGTAAGGCTGGCATTGGCCTTATAAATTCTCTTTAAATTTATGACTTTTAATTTATAACTATTTCACAAATGACAACGTGAACAATTCGTATTTAGTTAATGGTGAAACCGTATCTGCCTTTATCCTGTAAATAATTGGTGAATTGTTGATCGAACTCAAAACCATAATTCCTAGTATACAGCTCCATAAGAATCTCAAAGTCATCTTTGGCATTAAGAATTAATGTTTTTCTCAGTTTATTATGAGTATTAGTTTCAATGGAAATTTCACTTGTAAATCAAAGGTTTGATTTGGTTTTAACTCTCATTTAAACATTTCTGAATACATCTATTATATTATCTATATGCCAAAAGTCTTACCGGCGTAAAAATTAGTTTCAAAGCAGCTTTCATTCCCCGATTTATCTCAAACCTGCCGGATCTAGTAATATTGCAACACATGAAAGGAACCAGCCTCACATAAATATGTGTAATTTTAAGTTTTCCCAATTATATATTATAACATTATTCTTGATTATGAGGAAAACTCGCACATAAATTATATGAAACATTTAAGCACTCATTCTGTAATTTGATAATGATATAATCAAGTCAGTCTGTTTTTAATGCTAGTTTCCTCCTGGTTTCTATCCTTTTTCCTGATCTTTTTACGTTCGACCTACGTATTCTGGTCCATGGATAACTAATGGAGGACAGCAGGTGTAAGCTTCCGTAGCTATTTTGTCCTGTGTACTGTGCACTGGAAAGTAAGACGAACTGCTGTGTGATATCTAGTAAATAAAGAAGTCATCTCTGTTGCATTTCAGGAGAGGATTTACAGCTTGCTGCCTCAAAAAAATGCTCTATGAAAGATTTATAAAGATGTATCTTATTTGCAAAAAGGATGCTTGCCCCTTAGCATTTTCGGTATAAAATAATCCTTTACTACTTCACTACAGAGTCAAACCGGTACGACACTGTACATCGGCGGGCCCCACCGTTTTATTAGTATGTTTTTAGATGTGACGCTCTATCTCCAGTACTATTCGTTCCTTCGTGTAATCACACTAATTTCGAGGTATTCAATTATTTAATATGTGCGCACTTTTAAGTACTAAAAATTTTCAACGAGAACTGAAAACTTAACAAGAAAAAGAAAAGAAATTTCATTTTTGAAATTTGCAGTATAGGTAAAGGAATATTGTTTTCTTTTGGCTTTGAAAATTGATTTGCCTCAAAATTAAAATTAATAGCTTATTATGTCAAGTAACTCTTTCCATTTTATATAACTTTTATTTGCCTTTATTCCGATATTATATATTTTAGAAATTACTAGTCAACCTTGCAACCAATATAAATAATACTAATTTGTGTAATTAATACTGAATTGATGAATTTTGATTTTGTAGTTCACAAGTTATACTAAAAAGTTATAATATGCGACGAAGAATCTCCACTCACGACCCTCAAGAACCGCATTCACGTGAGATTTAAGTGTATCACTTTCACCTTGGTACTTTTAACATATTTTAAATAGGATTTCACTATAGAACTAGATTTCACTACGTAGAAATTCAGAGGTACTTAAACAAACGTTTAACGAATTGCTTTCGAAGCAAGGTACTAATAACTGTGATGAACGAAGCAAGATCTGAGCTACAATTAGAATAGAATTTCATAGTTGTTTTTTCTTAGATTTTTTGGAGACTTCTTGCATTTTTTCTAAAGTTTAAAATATTCCCCTTAATTTGGTAGCGGTATTTTTCACATACGTGTAGTTTGAAATACACGTATCTGAACAACTTTTTGATGGGTTTGCTCCCTCAAGCTTAAACGCTGTGATATCAGACGATTTTGAATCCCATCAGTCCTAAATGTGAGTTATCTAGAATATCAGTGCATTAGCCTGAATCGTTGATCGATTATCAGATATACGATGTAAAATCGACAAAGAATGGATGAGAAAAAGTTTAACTTCGTTGATAATCAAACGAATATTATTCAATGGTGTTAGTGTATTCCTTCAAGAGGGAAGAACAGAGTTTATACCGTCTTGTCTACATTAAGGTGTATTATGCATAAGCACGCGTATTTCTTGGCAACTTCGCCTCATATTCCTTTCCTTAAAGTCCTTAAAATATGTAAATATTACCAATTAAAGTTAAAGTATTCTAAATTATACTTTTTCTGTTATAAAGTTTTTATGAAGTAACAAGAATACAGTATATCGCCATAAAACAANTCCTTAAAGTCCTTAAAATATGTAAATATTACCAATTAAAGTTAAAGTATTCTAAATTATACTTTTTCTGTTATAAAGTTTTTATGAAGTAACAAGAATACAGTATATCGCCATAAAACAAGGATAATGCATTAGAATAAAAAACTGTTTACAACAGTACATATTTTTTTTGGTCTCTTTTAAATCGAAGATACACGCACCATAACTGGATACCTATGATAAGCAGCAAGTCCTAATTACAAATACAAAATTCATCATATACTTCAGTCATATAATCCTACTTTGTATATTTTATACGTATATGAAACATTTACTACTCCAGACTATTTTTAAGTTTAGAAGAATCCGTTATATCTTCTCACAAAATATCATAACTCAACCACTACACAGCATGCCGAAAGATGGGAACCATCAAACTATTTAGACACCCTTTCATCTACTTTTATGTTATCCTTCTTCCGGATTAAAAATAGTTAGCCATACAAAAGTCGTATTTTCAGAGTGAGAACTTCCAAAAAGTCGGAGATTTATCTGTCGGATTCGAATTGAAATTCCGCCTCGCTAATCCAAGAATGGTTTTTTAGGGGTTAAGGCTTTTCGGATATGAAGTAGAAGGGATTCCAGATGAAGGATATGGGTGTGAGGTTAACATTCATGGAAGGTTAAAGTGGACTTCTGGGTGTTGTATAAGCTCCTCGAGGCATTTATAACCGAAGAAAGATGAAAGGAAGGCCGACGGAGGAATCGGAACGCGTTCTGAATATATCTAACGACCCCCTCTACTCTTTCTCTTTGCTTGGACCTTCTCGTCGTAAATCACGGAGGGAAGAAGGCATGAAAAAAATCGTATCACTACTGCCTCTTTCTTTATCCTCCCCAAAAGTTGGGAATATTATTTTATTTTTGGTCTCCTCTCGCACTTCTAGCTTTCGGCACAGAGTAGAGCGATATAAATTTATTTTAGCCCTATTTTCGACCTATGCGTCATCTGAGTGAATTCGCTATTGCATTAATGAAAGCGCATCTCTCAAGTTCATGGTCCTCGAATTAAGATGAACAGAATGTTCACACGCAGTCTAGGATCACGTTAAATGTTACAGAATATCAAACTTTATAACAATACGCCTTCCCTATCTAAGAGGTAGGGCTCTTGCATGATATATTTATATTTCATAAACACTCATACGGCAGACCCGGGCTCAACCCCCGATATTGTTAATCTTCTCTCTATAATGGATAGACAGATGGAAGAAGTCTGACAGGAACAGAGCTCGAACTCGGATGTTTCACTTCCTTCTTCGAAACTTCTCTTAACTTTTTCATCTCTAAACATTATACCGTCCATCTCAAAAAGCAGTCTTTCGCCGTTTTTTCCGGCAGACTTCGTAGGGAAGGCCTACGTGATTCGTCCAAGTACCCGACATTTTCGACTATTATGGTCCGCATTGAGGCAACTGTGTTTAATCCCCGTTTCCAGACTTTTTTCGCCATTACCCACTCAGTTTATCCTTGGGAATTTCACGGAGCACGCCTCAACGTGCAAATTTACTACTATTTCCCATCCTTAGATATTTCGTGGATAAATAATCATTTATTTATTCCTTTTCTGAATATAAATTTGATTGTTTTAAGGATTGAAACGGATTATATACTCCATGTCTTGGAGCTTTTGTAGCCATGATTTAGAAGAGTTAAGGAAGACCATTGCTTCATCCGTTTTTTAACCTTAATGGCTTAAAGCTTAATGATTGATGTCGGTTAGAGTCGGCTTAGTAAGCGAGAGCCTTTGATAATCGATGAAGGGTTTGAAAACATCGTTGATTGAATGCTGATGTATGTACCTTCGCTTTAAAATTTTAGAATAAGAATTGTTACCTTCTCACTATGAAAATCCTAAGATTTACGAATTTACTCTTCCTTAGTGTTAATATCCTCCTTAAGAATTCCATTTCCGCTATTGCATTTAGAGAAAAAGTACAGATGATTAACATCGCTCTATCCCGAGGATAATGTAACTGCCCGCTATCTCCCAACTGCGAAAGTTGATGAGTCTCTCTCTAATCCAAAGAAAAATTCTAAGGTCGAAAGTTTTCTTCTCACGGGTCATTTCTTAGCTAATGTAAGAGAGAGAAAAGAATGTTTGCAAAAAATTCCTCGACATCTCGATGGTTCGGGGGTGTGTCTATCTTGCTCCAGCTAAAAAGGCTGTGAAGTTCTGTTAGTTTAATAGGGCACTTTGGTCACCGACGGAAGATTAGCGCGCATCGCCGTTAGTGTGGAAGCGAAGCCACGATGTGTCCCGGGGCGTGGCGAGGTCTGGGTGTGGATGGTGCAAATGGTGGTAGAGGTCAGAGGCAGAAAGGCAGATCGTTTTGCTGGGAAATTGTAGGGTATAATGGAGGGAGCTCGTTAAAGTTCGCATGATCAATGGCCCTTAGCCGAAGACTGTTTCCACACTCATACATGCGAATGCACATGGAAATAAGGACTCCTATCTTTCCCTTGTTACTTTCATGTGCGACTAACGATCTCACGGTTGACCGAAAGTATGTACACAATATATTGAAGGCTGAAAATAGAACAAGCCGCAAGAAATTTTAAGACGCCATCGGCATGCTCTATTTCTAACTCTCGTATACTTTTAATAATCTTAGGGCTCCAAGCCGTTATCTCGACCGTTATTTTTATCGCNTCAGAACCAGAAAATGCTGTTTTGACCATGTAAGCATAGCTAAAACCACTCGTTAAAGAGCGTTTTTCAAGCTTACAATCATCTTTCTGCTTCTCCCAAGGAGGATGCTCTCATCGATTGCGAAATGCGCATAGGGCAGAATCACAATGTTGAGTTAGTATTTTTTAATTATTTTATTAGTATTATTAGTATTTTTAAATAGTTTTATAGTTTTTGGAGTTTTTTTTAACACAACTAACTCAACCACAGGTGGCTACTTCTATTCTTCTTTTAAGATGCTTTTATATTTCAATCCTTGCTGCTTAAAAGTAGTATACACTATTTATTTTATCTCAATTTAACTAATATACGTCGAGCTGCTGCTTGATTTACCAGACTTTTTTATGCACGTTTCTATGAACTTAAACTTAAACATAATGTTTTCTGTGAGAAAATCTTTTATTTAACTCAAGAATGAAGATGTCTAAGTGATATCTTCATCTCTCTTATTGTAATGCCTTTTCGAGCTGAGTATGTTTACTTGTCAATATTCTTATTTCACGATCCTCCCATCTTCAAGTCTCTTCCTTCCTGACTTTCAGTATTAAATTCCAAGTATGTAATAAAATATTTTAAGATTTTCATGGTGATTTTCATTCGACTAACGATCTCACGGTTGACCGAAAGTATGTACACAATATATTGAAGGCTGAAAATAGAACAAGCCGCAAGAAAATTTAAGACGCCATCGGCATGCTCTATTTCTAACTCTCGTATACTTTTAATAATCTTAGGGCTCCAAGCCGTTATCTCGACCGTTATTTTTATCGCCGCTATACATCTAGCGTTCCTGAAGAGGTTTCATGTCTAAGCACACCAAAGTTTATTAGATGCGTCAAAATCAACGGTAGGTTCACACGTGCCACATAAAGAAAAATTTATGTCGAGCAGAAATATCGATGGAAGTTGGTCGTAAGGGAAACAACGACATCAATGCCCGGTACCATGTTTATCCCATTTCCACTACTGGACGAAGCAAAACTTGGCCAACCTTTCAAACTTCACGTCTCCGGGCGTTATTTTTGTCCCGCAAGATTCTTACTCTATAAAACCTGAATGGATCGTAAAAAACACACCGTCGATAGTGCCGTAAATAGTTGCTGCCGGACATTTATGAAGTGAAGGGTACAGAGTGGAGTGGTTCATGACGTCATTAGTACTTAAACGCGATGTCGAGAAATTGGAAAAATTATTTGTCTCGTGCGCTGATTGATAAATGCTACACGCTTAATATTTAAGTAAGAAAGAGGCGTAAAGACGTTTTTTATGGGTTATAATTTGCACAGGTGCGATCATATTGATTGTCAACCAGAATTGCCAATCATTTTGTAAGATGATTGGTTTCTGCAAGATCTAACTCTACGTGGTATCATATTTATAGAACTCCTCTGAGTTATTTTATCATAACTGTGATTCATCAAGTTTGCCTCGGAGCGAAAACTGACTCAAGGTTTAGGAATATATAGAAGAAGTTTAATCCAGTTATTTACTATTGTTAGTGTTAAACTATTTATGAAATTAAATGGAAAATTTTAGTCCTTAAAAATTAAAATCCTGGCTCATCAGCCCTTGAAGAAGTAGTCTTGCGGCCACCGGCACTGTGTTAACGGACGAGTGAACCTAACCGTCCACTAATGAAGCGGTTTCCCTGCGTGGAATTCGACAGATTTTCTTTTTTGGGTAGACAGGAGAGAACGCTTCTGCAAATGACGAGATGTTAATCAGGGGTTTTCGCCGAGTCTGCGTATCAAATCATTTTCCTCTTTAGCTGAGCCAAAATTCTCGGCAGAATCGTGCGCTGCCTCAGCAAAATCGAAACTCAATTTAATTGTTCGATCTGGCGAAGCTTGGCTCATCCCCTGAAATCATTGCAAGTTAATTTGATGCTGTTGTTGTTAATGAAACAAATATATTTTCCGCTTATTCTGCGTTTAAATTAGTTTAGCGTTATCTATAATGGAATTGAGCAATTAGGTTCAATTTGGTATTAATTATTAGTTACTAGTTAGCTTGAAGAAGGATATCTCGGTTTGGTTAAATAATATAATATTATATTCCTAAAGGAATTTTGTACCAGTGATACTCGTATTTTCATGGTAAATTAAAATATGACATGATTTTACTTTCATTTATTTCGTAGTGAATTTGAAAGGAGTCTGTGGTGAGTCATCGCAAAACATGTCATGAATCCACGAGGAGTATTAAGGAGAATTTTCAATAAGAATCAATGATTTCAGACGGACAATTCCAGGTTTCGAACCAGCCCTCGCACGGTGTATTTAAAATACTTGATCCTTTTCCTTGAGACGATTAAACGTGAATGCAGACTGGCTACAAAACTGTCAGGAAATTTGAAGCTTACTAAAGCGTTTACTCTTGAAATTCTAATTTCATGAAGATGAATGGCAATTCCTCCAACTTCAGCAAAATATCTTCTCTCATCTACTCGAAAGGTATTTTTGCTCTATTCAATGGCTCAATGACAAACATTTGAAGCTTTGCTTAAAATACTTAACATTTTAGATCCATAAATGAAGCCAGATTTGCCGAAAAATGCATGCGATGTTGCATTACCGTTACGATGGACTGTTCGTAGAGTCCCAAACCACAGCGGTAGTTGATTAACTACCTCACATCAATAACAGGATGCAGGCAAACCAATCAACCCTCACACCAAGAATCCAGCTGCTTTTCCCTCCATTAATCACTGACCAACGTCCGCAGATTAAAATTTATGATTTTCGTATTTGCCAAAAACAAAGTTCCCACAGAGTTCGTACATGAGAGAGGTTACTCCCTATGAATTAGAAAGGCAGTTAGTGCAGACAAACCCGAACGCATAAGCCGTCAATAAGACAGGTTCGATAAACGACACTTCCGAAGCGAAGCCAAAGAAAGATGAAAAATCGTCCAACATAAATTTGTGAGGAAACTGAAGAAAAAAGCAAACAATTTCTTTTAATTGAGAGGAGTTGGGAAGCAAAAAAAGAATGCGTTACACGCTGGCATCACAAGAGATTGATGAAGAGGTACGAACGATTTTTCTTGTTTCTTAAATAAATACCGTTGAAAACCAAAGTGAGAGGGAGGCTGCTGATGAGCAAATTTGTAATCGGGATAGGCATAGATAAAGGCATAAAAATTATTTTAAACATTTACTTGTGGTAGTTGTGTGTTAGCCTGTGTGTTTTACTACTTTGGGAAGGATATGAATTAGCCGTAGATTAATAGAAAGGAAATAAAGCGGTTGTGGGAAAGAAGTTGATGCAAGAGAGAAAAAGTGTGGGAATTGAATTCTTCGGTCTACGCTTCGTTGGCGCCAGAAGAAAAAAAAATGGAGGGTTGTTTGGCATTCTTCCCTCTTCATTTCATTCTTCCAATAAACTTATTTACTTCTCGTCTTTGCTCGTGTTTCCTCGGACCTTTCATTTTGTAACCATAAGAGCTCAATCTTCGTCAGATATAAACCCGCGTGTCATTAACATAGTTTTCTAGTAAGAATTATGAATTCCAAATAAGTAATTGTTTATTGAAAAATAATCATTAATTATGCTATAAATTGAAAGTACTGATTTTTAATTACCATCCTAATCGAATCAAGTGAGAAATCTGGTGATTTATGATTCCATAGAAGTTTCACATCCGGTTCAATTCCTCGTGGACTTTCTGGATTTTTTTTTGTGTTCTAATATCCCTATTTCAATGTAATTTTTGCGCAAATGTTTGACAGAAAACTAAGGGAATGAATTTAGTACCTAATTTCACTGGGAAAAGTGAATGCGTTGTAGCTTAGTCACATAATTCCGAATGGTTGATTTCATCTAGAAATTCTAGAAATGTATTTTGAAAATCTACCATAGATCTGATATTGCAAAGCTCGCAAAACGTTTCGATTGATAACAATGAGAACTCAAAATAGGCCATCCCATTCGGCGAAGCTTCCCATTCCTAATTCATAATGGAAGTGCTCTGTTGAAAAGGCTCAAGAAAATGTTATTCTAAAGGAGATTGCTACGGAAGAATTAGTATAAAGTGGATTCGAATGAAGGAAATAAATCATAGAATTGCGTGTGCCGTTGCGGATTACTGCGTCATAATAACATAAAAAATACTTCGCAAACCCATTCGGTACATCGTCTTCTCTCGGTTTCTTCTCGCCGATCTGAAAAATCTATTCCTTCCACCCTCATCCACATCATTCGTTGCAGTCTCTGCCCACGGGGTATTCATCATCCTCCTCTTCCCATTCAATGGGAGGGAAACACAGGGAAGGCATGAGTTGCGGGCGTATGGTGCAGGAACGGTTAGTGCGGTTTCCCTCCGCGACAAAAAACATCGCCACCGCGAATGTCGCAAAAAAAGGGCGAACGGCATAGTGGGGCGAAAACAAAAGCGGGGTTAGTCCCCTTTCTGTTGGTTTTTCTGCCGCTCGGCGGCGGCGGAAGAATCTCTCGGTCTTCCTCCTGCGGCTTCTCTGCGGATAATTCTTCTTCCCGCTTCGACCACTTCCCTCTTTCTTACTGCGACGTTCTCTTCATCTCGTGGCGTTGTTTTTTTTGCGCCTTCTCCCGAAGTGCTTAAAAGCGAGTCCCCGATGAGGTCGTAAATAAAGGGAAGACGACCGTTCCTTTCGAAAAAGAAGCGCCGAGGACAATTCGCCTTTTTCCTCTGAAAGTTCGCGGAAATGAGGTTTTGAGACGGAGAGGGAAGTTTGTTTTTCTCATTCGTTTGATTTCCTTACCGCGCTCCATCTCCGCCATCTTGTTCGTTTTCCTTTCTCCCATCTTCGGGCCGGATCTCATTAGAATGCTAGACAATAGCCCTATCAAAAAGAGAATGTTATGTATTTTTTCCATCTCGGTCGCTATGCTCGGCGTGATTAACATCGGAACATCGGCCTTTTCGTCAGAAAGAGGGAGGATTAAATCGCCGGGTGCGATGAAATCCGAATTGCGGGCGACCCCCGGAAAGGGAAAATTAATATTTTATCGTTCTTACTCGCGTTATTCCGGGATCAATTGGTTTCTTCCCCGACGCAGCAAGATGATTTTTCAATTGCCTCTCCCAATAAGGGTATTCTATGCTGTTCTTAATTTCTAATAATATTGAATTGCATATCAANATCTCCCCACAAAATTTTATCTTCTCTTTTATCCGACAAAATTTTTATTTGACGTTTATTTAAAGTTATTTAAAATGTTACTTGTATCTAAATGAGTAAATTGGTTAAATCATCATACACATCTCCTTAGAGTCAGAAAAAGTTATTCTTCGAATCAGATAATCCTATGGAAACCAAAAGTATGTTACGTTGATTTCTTTATGGTTCAACTTCGAATAAAATAGACTGAAAATCAATTCTTTTAAGAGGAAATACTGAATAGAAACCAGAACAATTTGCTGTAGAAGGTAAATTTCAAGTCTTCTTCATTGTAAATCGTTAAGTAAGTTTAGCTGGTAAAATCTTTAAATCTTCTATTAAGAGCTATTTAAGTCATCGGCACTATTGGAGTCAGAGATCTGCCCTTTAAATCGCACATCAAAAACCCAGCAAGCAGACATAAATTACATTTGACCTTCTTAATTCCTCCACCATCTCACAGACATTATGTTCCCATGGCCAGCGTTATGGGAAAAAGGATTACTAAATCGCTCGGAGAGGTTTCCCCGAGCCTCAAACTCTAAAGCGAAGACCCGCAACATTCGAAAGGGACCCAAGGGTACGTTTTAAGGAAACCTCAAATCTCGATGCGGACTTACATACATTTCAATTTAGGGTCCTCGGGATTTCCAGTCTGTCTCCAAAATGCGTAGGTATCCTTGCCGCCGTTCGACTGAAGGGATCAAGGGGAAGGGATAGAGGAAAGCCTTTCGAAGCTATGTTGTAGTCAGATTCAGCCTTTTCCGCCCTTACCGCTGGACCCTCCCCTTCTTCGGATAGATTCCTTGATGGCTATTAACCCACGTTCTAGAATTTAAATTAGGTTCATCGTTTCCTGGCCCTATCCGTTCCTTGGTGTTTGCTCATCTCTCTACGGAATCGTACTCAAAGCTTGCTTCTTTCACCTCTTAAATCTATCCATCGATTTTCTCAGATATTTAGATGTGATTACAATCAAGTTTTATCTTTAATTACATCAGAGAAACGTCTTTAATGTCTCGTGAAACGACTAGTATCTCCGTATTTCATATCAGAACCAGAAAATGCTGTTTTGACCATGTAAGCATAGCTAAAACCACTCGTTAAAGAGCGTTTTTCAAGCTTACAATCATCTTTCTGCTTCTCCCAAGGAGGATGCTCTCATCGATTGCGAAATGCGCATAGGGCAGAATCACAATGTTGAGTTAGTATTTTTTAATTATTTTATTAGTATTATTAGTATTTTTAAATAGTTTTATAGTTTTTGGAGTTTTTTTAACACAACTAACTCAACCACAGGTGGCTACTTCTATTCTTCTTTTAAGATGCTTTTACAATCCTTGCTGCTTAAAAGTAGTATACACTATTTATTTGATCTCAATTTAACTAATATACGTCGAGCTGCTGCTTGATTTACCAGACTTTTTTATGCACGTTTCTATGAACTTAAACTTAAACATAATGTTTTCTGTGAGAAAATCTTTTATTTAACTCAAGAATGAAGATATCTAAGTGATATCTTCATCTCTCTTATTGTAATGCCTTTTCGAGCTGAGTATGTTTACTTGTCAGTATTCTTATTTCACGATCCTCCCATCTTCAAGTCTCTTCCTACCTAACTTTCAGTATTAAATTCCAAGTATGTAATAAAATATTTTAAGATTTTCATGGTGATTTTCATTGAACGACCAAGTATGTCGTAAAATGAAGGGTATTTCGAAAAAAAATTGATCGATTGAATATTGATTGATTGATTACAACTCTTAATAACGGCTTCTTATCACATCGGCAGGGAAGCACTAGCCAAAACAGCATGCATTTTTGGCCAAGCTTACTGCACTACTGTACTTTTTTCAAATATCTATGATGGTTTATAAATAGTTGCTTATTTCTTTATTTTACAAAAACTACAACAGGTTTATTAATTTTATAATAACTATTATAAAATTAGGAGATAATCTTCAGAATTCAGAATCTTCAGAAATCAGTGTCATATATATGAATACGAGTAAAACTTTTCTGTAATTGTTTATATACGTCTAAATCATACCATCCTATTCTTTTGGGATCGGTGAACGATTCAAGAGCTTTAGAAGAAAACAGGTTCAGCGGCCGTGCTTTTCCCGATAGGCCAACTCAGGCCGAACTTCTTCGATTCCCTTAAAGGAAGGGCCGTCCATATTCCCCTTTCCCGGTCTCATTCCATTAGCGAAAAAGGGAAGGGAAAGGGATAGTTGTACGTATATGTGGGTGTAAGAGGGTTTGATTCGAATTGGCTAAGCACTGAGATCACAGATCCATCAATTTGGCTCCCGTCTCTAGCTAACGAAATGCAGTTCCCGTCGCAGCAAACACGACCTTCCACTCTTGCTCGTTTCGCATTTCGTACGTTCTCGACGCGGTATCGGTGACTGCTGAGGTCCCAAAACATTTCGTCTTGCTCTATCCCATATTTCCGGGAACACATTCGGGAATGAACCCATGCGTTTTGATGGCTTCGTTTGATCGATCGACTCCCACTTTTTAAGGGTGATTTTGCTCTCTCTCACGAACTTCGAGATTGATGGGGTAAAACTTTTGGGATTTATATGGCAACTATACCTCAATGGAGATGAATGTTCTAATTCTTTCCTGGTTCATTGAAATTACTGTGGAAGGTTGCTCAGCGTACTTTTCACTTCTAGTTCTGCATGTAATTGAATGTATCATTCAACTCATCTGTGGAGTAATATGCAAACTTTGACGCCACTTATGGGGGTTCTTATGGATACCTAAGGATAGGATTTCATTACTAGTTCGTACTTTTACGTATTGCTATACAAGTAGAAGCTTCAAAAACTAAACTAAATGTAAACTATAAATATACGCAGTAAAAATATAAAATATACACAGTAAAGCAATATATAAAAGGTGAAAAGGCACCACTGCAGAATTTCACATCTACATACTCACTCATACCTTGCTAGACGACTAATTAGCCACCGTCAGGTGATGTTAACACAAAGAGACTATCCTATTTCAATTCTCATGACTAACGTGGTTCCTTGGCTTAAAAGACGAATTTTTTAAATGATTTCTCTTTGTATATTTCTCTCTATTGTCGTTATTTTTACAATATACCGTACAAGATTCACCAAGGGGGTCGTATATATTGTATAGTTTTTACATACGAAGAAAATTAATGATTTAAAAACTTTAGCTGAGCTTTCGTTACGAGTTCGTCATATTGGTTATGCAGTGTGACAGATTTTAAATACTATATTAAACCTTTGTAACCGTCAGCCATAAAAGTTCTATTCATTTTCATTCTTATTTTTCAAAGGATTGCAGTTAAATTCATTCAAATCTCATCTGCTAAACTCACATGCCGTTTTTTTTTCTTTTTGTACATAAATTTATGTTATTTACGTCAGCTGATAAGCAATCTATCTTGTTAGTTTGCTATATTGAGCGTTTTTGTGCATTTAATCACCTGGATCTTCATGATCGCCAATTCCAGTCTATCACGAGCAAGAAATAATGCATGGACAATTAATCACATACCGAGAATGGAACATTAACCATGTTTCAACAAAGTTGGGCATTATAAATCACTCCAGGAACAATGATGTTCAATAATGCAGAGAAATTAAATTTCACATGGTTCTTGCAAAATTCATAAAGGAATATCGGGAATCGTGCGAATGGAATACATTGGCTTTAAACTAGATTGTATGAAGTATAACAGATTAATCCTTTAAAGTGGTTTGTTAATATATTATAATAATTTGCCATACTAATTAGGGTTTGCAGAATTAAATAAGGGATCAAGGGGAAGGGATAGAGGAAAGCCTTTCGAAGCTATGTTGTAGTCAGATTCAGCCTTTTCCGCCCTTACCGCTGGACCCTCCCCTTCTTCGGATAGATTCCTTGATGGCTATTAACCCACGTTCTAGAATTTAAATTAGGTTCATCGTTTCCTGGCCCTATCCGTTCCTTGGTGTTTGCTCATCTCTCTACGGAATCGTACTCAAAGCTTGCTTCTTTCACCTCTTAAATCTATCCATCGATTTTCTCAGATATTTAGATGTGATTACAANAGTGCGAAAAAGGATTAAAATATCCTGTTTTAAAATATTTAACCGGTATTATTTAAAGTATCCATTACCCTAGTTTTTCGGTGAAAAATACGTCATAACAGATTTCGCAAAACCATCAGTTGTACCGAAGAGATAGTACTTACCTACTAAATTAAAATTTCATTTATCAATATTGCTCTTATCGAAAAAACTACGACAGAATCCTTTACCATTTAGAAGCTCAAAAATTAAAAACTCCGTTTTCAGGAGAAATTGAGGGAGCTGATTTCAAATACAGTATTAATTCCGAAATGTATTGCAAAGAAATGTATATAACCATTAATAAATTTTAATCAAGAAAGAATTAATTCCTTGTATTCTTCGAATATTTCATAAAAGTTGCGAAAAGAGAGTCTCAATTTTTTTACAGCATGGAAGTTAGCTATTTCTTTGCAGTAAACGAACACCCCAGTCACGAAGCATAATGGTTAAACTCTAGGCACGAAACATTTTGTAAGGAGCACGATAAAAAAAATGTCATCCAAAAAAGTAACACAAGACTTTAGGATGCAATGGTAAAACATTACGTATAGTCGCAACAACATGCTTCATACCAAACACTGCAGGTATCACCCTCCTAATCCCCTTGTTTGCTTTTCTTTTCGGTGTAATTTAGGTTTCGCGTCGGCATTGCGCCACGTTTCAATTACTTTGATCTCATCCCTGGTTCGCTGTTCGTTAAATAAGAGGATTTTACGTGTCCTTTTCCTCGCTGAAAATTAACTAAATAATACAAATACTACAAATTAGATTTGTAAATTAATCCAATATTGAATGGTTGAATTCATACCAATCATAGCTATTTAGCTCCTTAATGAGGCTAGAAATTATAATTTCATTTCGTCCTCTTATCTTCAGATATAAAGTGTTGATTCCTGAACACGTTATAAAAATAAACGTTTTAATTCGAAAAATCTCAAGTACTCCTATATCACCTCGACATAAGCGTCATAAAAGACGGATAAACTATTAAGGAAATTAATTTTATAAATGGAATTTTAGATAACATACAGGAATGTTATTAAACGGCTGGGATGAATGAAATAGTAGTAGTAGTAGTGTTGTTAAAAGTGCTTCGACACCTGAGGCCATTTCGCACGTAGGTCTCCACCGGGAATCGAACCCGGAACCGCTTTCTCCGAAATCGAACGCGTAGCCCTTTTGGCTATCTGGGAGCCCGGGAGATGAATGAATCTTTTAAGAATGTGGGAGGGTCTCTTCATGAATTTTCCTAATTTTATCATTGAATATTGTATGCACTCAATAACTCAGTAAGTTGAGGTTGCACTTGGCAAAGTTCTACACAAGAATGGTATCTTTTTCTTGTGAAGCCAAGTAAAAATAATTGCCATTTTTAAAGAATGTGGACTTGCTTAATCCTAGGTACCATAAGAGTTATGGGCTTCCTCATTCTATTTCATGATGCTATTCTAATACACGTATTCTCCAGCAATAGAGCAAAAGAATTAACACAGCCCAAGGCGGGCTCAGATTCACCGCAATTAATTACAGAGTAGAGCGCTGTAGTCCAGCTTTCCATCCAAGTATGAGAGAAAGAATCGCCTGACCGTTAAACAAGGGAATTGACAAGTGTCACACAATAGCGTCCGAGAGCACGGCCGTTGGCTAAGTAAACAAAGGAAAATCGATGGTATCTCCTTGGTGAGGAAGGGGAGGATTGAGAGCCTAAGGGAGGATGGCGAAGGGAGAGTCCTAACTGTGCAACTATGAGGGGGAGGACTAGCAGAGTGCTGGGGAGGGACGTGGGAAGCGCGGGGGCGGGAAATTAATTGAATGATTGATTGGAGGGGATTAAGAGAATAGGGGAAGGAGCGTGGGGTGGTGTTGACGAGAGGGGGAGTCAAGGGGGAGGTGGAGATTATCACCTCATGCCATCGTGGCCCCCACTGTCCTCTGCACTCCTGGGGCCCAGTAGGAGGGGCGGAAAATGGGGAGGATTGACGGTCCCTCCAGTGGGTTCGGGGAGGCACTCTCCCCCATGGTTTCACGAGAGGTGCTATGTAGGAATACATTTGCATGCTTTATAGACAAGTCGGAAAAAAATCTCGTTAAGTAGACTGTCCTTGGGGTAGGGGGCATTTCCACGGAGAAGCAGTCTTCTGGGATATTGTTTTAAGTCTTCACCTTGATGGGATTTCAGATCATTATTCTCCTAGTAGAGAAAGTTGAACGTAATTCATGGGCGAATGCGTAATAGATGTGAAAAGCGGATGTGAGTAAGCGGAATTAGATTGAAAATTTACTGAGAATTAGAATACGTTAGGTTTACCTCCATGTTCAAATAGCTGGATTACCATCTGCATATTTATGTACTACTTTCCATGGTGGTAACTCTCTTTTACAAAATATCACTCACTAAAATGTATCAATTTTCATCCAAAAAATTTGTATTTCTATACATTGCGTGAAAACTGCAGAAAAGTATTAACAGTAGTGTACATAATTACACTTAGAGTAAACAATGTTTCATATGAATTATATGAGCACCCAAATTGGAAACCCCAAGATTACCCATCTTATTACCGGCCGCGGCGGTGAAGTTGAAGTGAAGTGAAGCTGGCGTTAGAGTACTCCAAACGTACAGATTTCTGTAGTAATAATTATTAAAATGGATGTAATTGGGATCTTCCTTTTCACATTAAAGATTTTCTTATTATATTTCCCCTTATTATTTCTTTTCAAACTTAAATTATACCTAATCCTAAATACTCCTTTTTATACTCGTACTAATTTTTTAAAAGATCATTTTCCTTAAAAGATGAATGAACCACGAATTTGTAAAACACGACGATATTTTTTATATT
>KZ308303.1:551242-561850 GCA_000376725.2 Ladona fulva | reverse complement strand
TCCTATTAATTAATTATTTTCATTACTGAAGAGTAAACCTCAAAAAATACATTTTTGAATAATTTCCCGTTACAGTATGAGTAATTTCCTTCGATGTCTAACCACCATTTCCTATACTAGCCGTAAGACAATAATGCATAATAATTTCATTTAAACGTTTCACTAGTTTTCTAACAATAGTAATGGTAGATATTTAAATAGATACGAATATAATGTCGTATGATGTATAGTATGTAGTATAGAGGATAAATAAATAATGGTTTGCCACAATAGTAAGTTGTTCATTCAGTATTACCTTTATGACAAATGACATAATTTGATTCCTCCATGTCAACCGATGCAGAGGTTTTTTCCGCGTTCATAATAAGAATCCCTAAAATTGAAACGTAAAGTTGTCATGATCATTAAGTATTGACGCCCATTTAAAAATACGATATTGTAATAAAAACTATTTTGTTTCCCTCAGGTCGAATGCTTGATTTGGCATGGCCAGGTGTCAAGATATTTGAAGAAATGGACAGATTCTTTTGTGAGTACAATTTTTTCTATAAACACACCATGAAACCCCAAAACAGCGGTATTTCCGTAAGCTGAGTATTTGTTATTAGTAAGCCTAATGACGAATTACTCGGCTGCTGAGTTACTGTGGCTGTTTCTTGGACTAGGCTTACGAATATGAATTCGGCTAACGAATGTTTCCTTGAATGTGCTTCCCAGGTATTCTTTACAAAGCAAATATGACATAAATTATTTCGATTCTATCCTTTCTTGATTACTAGTAAAAGAGACGGAAGTTTTTATTTTGAATTTATGGTTATTTGCGATTTTGGGAACCCATGGAAAGTTTCAATTCAGCAAACGAAAGCACTTCATAGAAAAAAGAATTATTTCTTTGCCATTATTGTCATCATAAGTATTCTCTTCGTTCGCCGGAATGTTCCTATTTAAACATTGATTTTATAAACATATATCAATTATTCCTTTCATAATTTAAAACACCACATCGGATTTAATCACAACATTTGCTGTACCTAAGGATTATCGGAATGCAGAGAAAAAAGAAAGAAGAGAAATTGAAGACGGCTGGATGAATTTCTATTTGAAGGATAAATATCGTTATTAAGAAGAAAGTTTGCTTTGTCGAATGGAGTTTCATGGCGCAATGAATAAAGGGGAGAAGTGCGTTAGTAGAGTTAAAGAAAGAGGCGCGCAGTGAATCGGAAGACTTAATTCGAGCGAAGAGTAACTGAAGGCAAACAACGTGTCGACAGAGGGAGAAGTTTTCAGATGAATCTTTTATTGGATAAATTTTAGATGAAGCCTAATTGGATTTGGTGGCAAGGAAATGAGATGATTTTTTTTGTTACTCTCTTTCTGGGATGCTTTGAAAATAACGTTTACATATACAGATATTTTTTTCCGTCTGCAACTACGAACAAAGAGAACGGAAAGTCTTTTATGTGAATCGCATGGTATTTGGCTGTCTTCAGAGATAATCTAAGCCGTTTCTGTCTTCGTGTGCCAAGATCAAGAAAGTCCTGCTTCCTTTATTTATAGCGGTGCTGAAGCTTCTTCACGATATCATGTGGTACACAATATTCTAGTCCTCTTTGGTAACTCATATGCTAGTCTCGTTAGGGATTTATTTCATTTTTATGTACACGAAAATGTACACGAAAAAAGTCGGTTGCGATCGGGACTCAAACCCACAATCTTCCATTTCTGGGCGGATGGTTTAGTCAATTAAGCTGCTGAGCCAGATCATCTAGACTTGCCGCTTTGGGTTCAGGCCTCTACGAGTAGGTACATTTTACCCTTTTCCCTGTTTTATTCACAGTTTCAGTTGTAGTATTTTTAAATTTTATTGTTAAAAATTTGTTTTTCACCTATGGGCCACACTTGACTATCCGGGAGCCAATTTTTTGTTCTTACAAATAATCGTTAGATTATAGTCCAATTATAACTTTATAAATATATTTTTGAATGATCCAGCGCCTTCTACAATATATATTTCCCCGTAGCGATTTTGCGAATAAGTTATGTTTTTGACTCTGAATACATATAGCATTAATAAAAAGAATAATCTTTTATCTATAGAGTAGATTTTAATTTCATATTTACGAAAAAATATGCGAGTTTCTCCGGAATATCGATTCCAATCGTCCCTTATCGCCACCTCCATGTCTGAAACGGCAGATGGAAAGAAAATAATTCATATGCTGCTTAATCAGCTTTCACGTTTGACATTCTTGTTACTCAAATAGAATTCTTGTCTTAATTCAGAGGCTTCTCTAGATAAAAAGATTCGATCTCTAGCATGGGGAATTCAAATTCTTAAGAATATTACCAAAACTTTTTGTCGGATTTAGGCAAAAAAAATTAGAATGATGAGAGAGAACGTGTTAATTATGGAAAAAATGGAGTTCTTCAAATATCTCCTAGCAAAATCTCTAAGTTTTATAACATCTCTCTGTTATTGAGAATATTTTATATCCTTATTTGATATTTTTCCTTATAATCTTCTGCGCATACTTTATTTCTCAGGAGATGCGTTTGAGATCAATGTGTTACTTTATTCACAAGCATATTTATAGTAGATACGTACTTTTTTAGAATCTCAAACTTTCACTTCTTGATTTCTATAGAAACTGTTTGTCTGGCCTGGAGATAGAATATTTTTAAGCAATGCTTTTAAACCTTCAGATAAAAAGCTATTACTCATTTTTACGATACCTGAGAACCGCAATTCTTTAACCCTTTATTTAAAATCCGCTCTGATTATTAGATTATTACTACAAATTCTTCAAGTTATTCGACATGGAAACTTCTCCCTCCGAGTATATTCTGAGCTCGGGGGTTGATGAAGCGGCATCTTGTCAGCACAGACAAATGTCTTTATCCGACCTCGTGACGCAGAGGTTCCCAAATAGGGGATGAGAAAGAACAGGAGGGAAGAAGCAAAAGATGGAAGGGAAGGAAGAAGCAAAAGAGAAGGGAAAAGATGTATGAAATAGTACAGAGATGGAACGTTTACGCTAGAGTGAGTGGAACAAATAGGGAGAAAGGCCTAGGTTTAATATGAATTCCATTCACCGTTTGCTTTCAACCGCTCTAATTTTTCTCTTTTATCCATTTTAGCTTGAAAGTAGTGAACCGACTGTCTTCTCGGGGAAGATCAGAATTTATGATAATCTTAAAAAATAAATTAAATTAAATTTAATTACAAAATATTTGTTTTAATGTTGGACTGCTAGATTTAATCGACTGCTTGAATCGTAACTCCGTGGCAGGTCCCAGTAAAAGAAAGAAAGAAAGGAAAGGCAAACTTATGGAACGGTAAAAGTTCTCTTCCCTTTCTTCCTTAGTTGGATTTCAATCATCTTTTTCTTTCAGTTTACTTCTTTATTCAGTTTAATCTAGGAAAACTATCATTATAGCAAGCTCAAAAACGTGAGAGCCGAGAAATGTTTTTTAATGAAAAAATGAGAAATGCTTTGAACACTTTTGGTAATCTTTCTAACAATCTCCTTTAATTATTTTCAATATTTATGTGTTAATTTAATGATCCTGGCATATTGTTGCGATAATGATTAAATTAGTCTCTTCCACACTAACCAGTGTGGAAGAGACGTGGCATGGTAGTTCAGTGGTTAGAATACCTGCCCGGAAAGTGGGAGACCTGGGTTCGAGTCCCAGTCATGTCACTATATTTCACGCTTGTTATTCCTTGGGGTTAACTTCAATGTGCAAAATTAACACCTTTACCTCAATCCTCGTTAAAAATATTGTTTATCCTTGAGAACATACGATATAATCCAATACTGGAACACAAGATATCACAGCAAGTGACCTGAGAAAGAAATAAACATCAATTGGTGAATTAATTGATGGGTTGATAGGATGAATAACTGCATCTCCTCAGAGAATCTTGAAAAGGAAGAATACGCAATAACAAATTCATTTAATTATGTCGCCCTTCGAGCTGATGAATTTAGTAATAATAACTCTTCTTTACTTAAGGACGAGATTGAGACCTATACTTACATCTAACCCTAAAGATAGTTCATTACATACATAAATTATTTATATAAAAATATGCCTTTTTTATGGTTTTTCCCTTCCAAAACCTATATCTGCCGTGATTTACAACTTCATTACCAAAGCATATTCCACTGCAATTGCCTCAAAATAGTCAGTTATGAGTTAATCCTCTCATTCTCCTTACCTGTTCTCCCTCTTTTTCTCGGAAAGAAAGAGCCGGCCTCTCCACGATCATAAAACACAAACCTATCGTGACGGCATTAAAACAGGAAGGAAACGAAAGGTCGGAAACATCGTGTTCCTCAAGGGCTCAATGAGCCCGCTTCCTCCTCTCACCCTTTGCAACCCCTCACCCTTTTCTCTTTTCTGGGGTTTGTAAGGGAAAGGAAAGATAACGTTTGAATGAATTCTAGCGGGATATATGGAATGAAAAAAGCTTTTTTGTGTGTTGTGCGGGTGAAAGGGGGAGGGGGCAATTTTTTTCCTGAGGTCTGAAAGAAATTTTTTCCATGGTTTGGGGTGGCCAAGGGATGCGAGGTCTATGTTAATTCCGTGCCGTAAGCAAAAAAAGGGTGAAAGGGCGGTTGATAACGTCTCTCGGTGGAGTTATTCCAGCGGTGTCATCTTGGGCCCCAGCGACGGATTTATGAGATGCATATCTCTCTCGTTTCGCCGTTTTCAAGATCACGGAGATATAAGAACGCGATGTACTTGGAAAAATGTTTCTCTAGGATTTTTTCGAGGACCGTTTAGATGGTATCTTCCGGAGAAGAGGGCGCTTCTCGATCTCCGAAAGCTTATTAAAATCAAATAACATCCTCAAGTTTTATTTTCGGAGTTTTGTTTTTATCTAGCGGTAAATATGGCGAAAGAGCACTTGAAAAGGAGAATTTCACTTTAAATATGTTGAGAAACCGTGGTAAATCACTTAAGCTGATTTAATTAGCTTGAATTTAAGGAGGTTAAGAGGTTTTCAAAACTCGTGGAAGAAAATTAATAACAAAACTGAGTTTTTCGCATCAAGTAAAACTATGTTAGTATGTATATTTTCATCTGAAATAGGTTTTGGAATATACTAACTCTACTATTTGCTGTTTAAATCATGCTATAAAAATGTTTACGCCATAAGAAACATTAATCAAAGTATTATATTGCTTCTTGAAATCCNAGAATGGCAATTGTTGCCAAATGGCAGTCATACATTTGAAACCGGCACTGCTCTTTGTAAATGAACATAAAGTAAGCAGGGCATAATTTAATATGCAGTAGAAATTATGTTTCTGAGGTAGTAGCCTAACAATTGTCAGATCAGCTTTAACATTGATCATACCGCTAACATGAGTAGGATATTTCTGAAATGTATGCCCTGAGTCGGGTCGATTTTAATCGTGATTGAGATTAAAATACGCTTAGCAAAGGTACCCATGTGCCGAAAGCGTGTATCGCACTGTTATCTAAGATAAAATTTAAGGGAAACCCATGTCGCTTTGCCTGAATTTGTTGGCTTTCAAGGAAGGTAGAATATAGAGAGCTAGAGATAAAGACGAAAAAACGCGGGTTGCGATAAGTGTAGATCACGGGAATACAAGAAGGATGTTTGTAAAGGATTGGATACATCGAGAGCAAGAATAGAAAATAGAAAGACATGTTTATATGGTTAGGACGCTTAAGTTACATCGAGAGGGAAATTCCTAACAAAATATATGCGAGTAAGGGGTTTTCAATAGGAATTTCAGCTGGAAGGGTTGCGGACGGCTTCATCCTTAACGGGCTGAAATCTTCAACTTTTCTCCTTTCCCTTCTCTTTCCCGCCAAACCAATTCTTTCCGGTGTAAATCGGAACGAATCGCGTGTCTTTCGGGTTCTGGATAAAGCCAAGTTGTGCCCGACTCCAGATGAGTTACGGGGTGTTTCACGGGTGGTAAAATGAATTAATGAGTCCCTTGCAGAGAAAGAGTTAATTTTACGCGGTGTGTTATTCCTCGCGACTGTTTCTCTATTTTCTTTCCTTAATGATGAGAGAATCGTCATTTAAAAATGAAAACGTTCTCATTATTTTTCTGACAGGCTTTTTTGTAAGTTACTCAAGGAAGTTATTTAAGAAACTCAGGCCTAATATTTCTTCCTTCTTGTGCTTCAATTCCTATAAAAATTATTCAAATTACGTGTTATACGTTGAGGATGTCAAACCAATGCTGTAATGATGTAAGATTTTGAATGACTTCTCAAGTACTAGCACTTTCAAAGAATCTTAATAGTAGCAGTGCTATTATTTTAAAACAAGATTTAATTATTTTTAACATTCTACTCCAAGGATAAACATAGGTGATAAAGACGGATATGTCTTTACGACTCCTTAGAAAATGGAAAATCACGGTTAAAACAACTGTCATGTGTGACTTTCTCACTTCCAATTTCGTCCTAGGATTATTCGAATTTCCGCCTCTCCGTACAAACATGAACATTCTATTCCCTATCCTTGAATATAATATTTTGAAATATATCGAATGATTGATATTTAATAAATTACAATATCAATTAGTTAATTCTGAAAGTTATGTTTGTACATCCTTGAAATTGTGATTTTTTTCTCATTTTCGCTCAAAGTACAACTTTTAAGAGCGTTTAATTTCCATAGCTTTCCTTGCAATATCAACCTGAGTCTTGTAGACCTCAGCGATATAGCTCGAATTACATCCATAAATTCATTGAAGAATGTCTTAGCCCTTTCTGATTTCCATTAAGTGCACTTTTCTGCTGAATAACATTCGAATAAGAACAATTTCGAAAACTTATCATAAATTTGTCATATCGTCTATTCAATCAAAATTTTTCTTTGAAGGCTTACGGTCAAGTTTTGCTATATTATTTATAACCTTTATCGTTACCTGATTATGTAATCATATGGCTAATCCAATCAATTAAAAACTAACTACGAAACAATTTTTTCATTAATATAAAAATGTTACGTTGTACGTGCTTCCAACTCCTTTATATTCAATCCCGCCAGCGTCCAAGTACTATTACGAAATATATTACTTTTCGTGTTTAAAAATGAGTATAATTAATGGGCGTAAAGTAAAAGAATTGAATTCTTCGTATTTATAATGAACTAATGTGTTGCACGGTAAAAATTGACATTTGTTTATTTATTTATTTTGTGTATCATTCATGTCGAAGAACATACGTAGCAGGTTGTCTTAAATGGGTGACGATAATGGCTTTTCATTTCTTTTGAATGAGAACATTCAGAATAGAAATTTAAGAAAAATAATTAATAATAAAAACAGCATTCTTCCCTGTAGTAATAATCAATATTACTGTTTAAACAAGTAAGAATTTTAAATCAAGTGCACTATGCTATATACCTCCGGAATTAAAATATAAAATCCGAAACAATTAAATTACATGACGATATATGATAATAAGTATCAGTTATGATTCTATTTTATAGGTATATGAAGTAATTAATTAACGTTTTTAACCGTGACGTCCAAAATTAAATTCAAATGAGGTTTTGATTTTAACTAGACGAATCCTGAAAATTGGAAAGAATGGAAGGGCAATTCAGATCTTTGTTTTCTTCTAATTCAATCAGTTTAAAGTCATCACACAGTGAAGAATTTTATAGACAAGAACTTATTTGTTTTGAAATTTATCAATGGACTACTTTTCTTATGAAGAAAGTTCGCTCCTCTTGCAACTGCATACCTAAATTTTACCTCATCGGCAAATATTTTCATCGAGATATGAGCTGTCACGGCAGCTATTCTATGTGAGGCTGCTGATATTACAACCCTTTGTGAATCTTTGGTTTCGTCCATGTCTACGCTTTTCGGAATGGGGATGGTGTGACTCTGAAGGCTAAAGAAAAATAAAATGTGACGAGATAGCCCGAGGGCGATTGTAGAGTCGATGAGGGAAAAGAATAGAGGAAGATATCTAGAGGAAGGAGACATCGGAAGAAGTGAATGTGGTTGCCGAGATAAAGAAAACAGCGAGAATGACAAGCCAGTGACGGGGGAGTAGAACGTTACCTAGGGGACTGCTATTGTTAAAAGACTTCAGGGCGTGGCTTCCTACTCGAAGAAAGATGCCAAATGCGGAAATTGTTGTCGAGGATAGGAAGGAGAGGAGAGTATCATGAATAATGGTAACTGGATTTTTACAGTGAATCACCTCCGGGCAAGAAGAAGAGTGCCTCAAGGCTTAGCACGTGGTCCAAACTAATGTCAGAAAACGCAGAACTGTGCGGAGCGACAGTTAGAAAGGAGTTCATTCTCTCCGCTATTTATTTTTCATCCCCGTAAGGACGAAAGGAGATTGATAAGGAGTTGCAGACCTGCGGGATGCACACATTCAGGACTTACGTTTGGAAAAAACCGAGATATACGATTTTCGTTTGTCTCTTAAGGCAAATTTCTTCCTTGTATTCTGCCGCGTCTAGAGGGACGAGTTCTCTTACACTATTGCTCCGGGTGACTGGTCTTTTTTGCCCACCTTTCTCTTCTTTTTCTTTTTCCTGAAAGGGATGGAGACCGTGATTCACCAAGACAGGTTAACAATTCCCGAAACCGCAGTTTCGAACGGGAGGTATACCTTATCTCTGATGGGAATCGGGTTTAGAAAAAGTTAGGTTACTAAATTATTGAATCTGTTTGGCTCTATCCTAGATTATTGTCAATATTTTCAGAATAAATATTCACGTTTGATTAATTCTTTCTTATCCTCATTAAGAATCGATCGAAAAAAATTTGTGTCGAAGCAATCCGTAAAAATGGAATCCTGCGTGACTTATCCACGTACGAAAAGTTTCTAAAACTAAAAATTAAGATTTCATGAAAATAAGTTCTAATTTTTTTATTTCTGTACAGATGGAAATATGGTAGTCTTTTGTGAATTTTGATTCAAATTTATCGCCATCATTACTGATGTTTAATCATCATTGGGTTCATTTTATCTTTTACTGGTATAATTATTTTGAAGATGAAATCAAATCAAGCTGAGAAAAGTTTTCAGTCGTAAATAATTTTTGCACCGACGAAGAATTCATACATTATTCATAAATAGGGATCCTTAACACAGAGGTAAATACAGATGCCTACATCTACATCTACATTAATGCCCTGGAAGCCGCCTTTCTGTGTGTGGAAGGTGCCTGTATGTCAATACAAATACTGTCCACTTTTAACCATTTCCACTCCGTCCGTTCTATCCTGTTCCCCGTGGAATAAATCTTTCGATAGTTCAGGATTGATCCTATTCCTTTTACCTTAGACCGGAACGGGACGGGACTGTAATGGACAGGACTGGACGTGACAGGTGGGAATCTTAAACAGTTTTAAATTCTTTAAAAATACAGTGATTATTTTATATGTCGGATTTCACTTGCCACTTGCACCTTCGTACAAAGTCGAGCATGATCTTTTTTAAATTTAAAATCTCATTGTTGAAACCGGAAAACTAAAAAATATAGGAATACCTAACGAAGCATTTACTATTGTTACGTGAGTTAAGGTTACGTATTAGCAAAAGCGAATGAGAGTAGCTTTAATCAATGCCACGAAGCACGTCTCATTTTATGTTAATGGAAACCGATTCAGAAATTGGAACGTTTAAGCCATTCGTACGGGAAAGTTTAAGTTAGATTATTATTTTAGATATAAATGGATTTTATTCGATAGAAAGTAAAACTAAATGAAAAATTACTTTTAATGATAATCGAATTTAAATTATGGAACTCCAAATTATAAATGAAACGGTTCTGCAAAAATATTTTATTTACTTCCGTAGTCCACCAGCCATAAATGTACTAATACACTCGTATTACTTAAACTGGATAAGAGGGGTGAATCCTTTTGCGTCTTCATCGTAATATCTCTATTATGACATCTTGATGCATTTATTTAATGTAATTTTTTATGTATTCTATTTTGATGCTAACCTTAAAAAATATATTTTCTTAGGTTTCACATTAAAAAGTAAAAAAAGACAAACAATATTGTCATTGCCATAGTCGGGTAGAAATATGGCCTTACCCAAATCTAGTAATGCCGGCAATTCCTTTGAGAATACCGAAACGAAACTATTACCTGAATTAGATTGTTACCACTCGTGTTTTTAGACCCATTCACAGCGATACAATCTAATCCACTTCCGAAATACATCTCGCAGAATCAGTCACCCTCGAACCGTTCCGGAATCAGTCCCGCACACGTCAAAATTTCGGTCGCAAAGAGCCTCCTGCTTTCGCAAGATTGAGCAGTCGCATCTCTCCGATTACCCAATAGCATCAATCTCGTGAAGCCACGCAACTGGAGAGCTATTTGCGTTCATGGAAGAAAGTTTTCTTCTCTCACTCCCCGTTCTTCTAGCAAAATCTCTCTCTCTCTCTTTCCACTCACTTCGCCATGGGTAAAGGCTTCCCTGGAGGGATTGATTAAGTTGCTTTCCGCCGAGGAGAAGATCCGTCCGGGATGAAAGTTTATCCGATGGATTAATTGAGAAGGAGAATCGGAGATGGAGTGTGATGAGGCGTAGGGAAAAGGAATGAAATTTCCCTTCTTA
>KZ308303.1:504068-548537 GCA_000376725.2 Ladona fulva | reverse complement strand
ATCAGAATTTATGATAATCTTAAAAAATAAATTAAATTAAATTTAATTACAAAATATTTGTTTTAATGTTGGACTGCTAGATTTAATCGACTGCTTGAATCGTAACTCCGTGGCAGGTCCCAGTAAAAGAAAGAAAGAAAGGAAAGGCAAACTTATGGAACGGTAAAAGTTCTCTTCCCTTTCTTCCTTAGTTGGATTTCAATCATCTTTTTCTTTCAGTTTACTTCTTTATTCAGTTTAATCTAGGAAAACTATCATTATAGCAAGCTCAAAAACGTGAGAGCCGAGAAATGTTTTTTAATGAAAAAATGAGAAATGCTTTGAACACTTTTGGTAATCTTTCTAACAATCTCCTTTAATTATTTTCAATATTTATGTGTTAATTTAATGATCCTGGCATATTGTTGCGATAATGATTAAATTAGTCTCTTCCACACTAACCAGTGTGGAAGAGACGTGGCATGGTAGTTCAGTGGTTAGAATACCTGCCCGGAAAGTGGGAGACCTGGGTTCGAGTCCCAGTCATGTCACTATATTTCACGCTTGTTATTCCTTGGGGTTAACTTCAATGTGCAAAATTAACACCTTTACCTCAATCCTCCTTAAAAATATTGTTTATCCTTGAGAACATACGATATAATCCAATACTGGAACACAAGATATCACAGCAAGTGACCTGAGAAAGAAATAAACATCAATTGGTGAATTAATTGATGGGTTGATAGGATGAATAACTGCATCTCCTCAGAGAATCTTGAAAAGGAAGAATACGCAATAACAAATTCATTTAATTATGTCGCCCTTCGAGCTGATGAATTTAGTAATAATAACTCTTCTTTACTTAAGGACGAGATTGAGACCTATACTTACATCTAACCCTAAAGATAGTTCATTACATACATAAATTATTTATATAAAAATATGCCTTTTTTATGGTTTTTCCCTTCCAAAACCTATATCTGCCGTGATTTACAACTTCATTACCAAAGCATATTCCACTGCAATTGCCTCAAAATAGTCAGTTATGAGTTAATCCTCTCATTCTCCTTACCTGTTCTCCCTCTTTTTCTCGGAAAGAAAGAGCCGGCCTCTCCACGATCATAAAACACAAACCTATCGTGACGGCATTAAAACAGGAAGGAAACGAAAGGTCGGAAACATCGTGTTCCTCAAGGGCTCAATGAGCCCGCTTCCTCCTCTCACCCTTTGCAACCCCTCACCCTTTTCTCTTTTCTGGGGTTTGTAAGGGAAAGGAAAGATAACGTTTGAATGAATTCTAGCGGGATATATGGAATGAAAAAAGCTTTTTTGTGTGTTGTGCGGGTGAAAGGGGGAGGGGGCAATTTTTTTCCTGAGGTCTGAAAGAAATTTTTTCCATGGTTTGGGGTGGCCAAGGGATGCGAGGTCTATGTTAATTCCGTGCCGTAAGCAAAAAAGGGTGAAAGGGCGGTTGATAACGTCTCTCGGTGGAGTTATTCCAGCGGTGTCATCTTGGGCCCCAGCGACGGATTTATGAGATGCATATCTCTCTCGTTTCGCCGTTTTCAAGATCACGGAGATATAAGAACGCGATGTACTTGGAAAAATGTTTCTCTAGGATTTTTTCGAGGACCGTTTAGATGGTATCTTCCGGAGAAGAGGGCGCTTCTCGATCTCCGAAAGCTTATTAAAATCAAATAACATCCTCAAGTTTTATTTTCGGAGTTTTGTTTTTATCTAGCGGTAAATATGGCGAAAGAGCACTTGAAAAGGAGAATTTCACTTAAGCTGATTTAATTAGCTTGAATTTAAGGAGGTTAAGAGGTTTTCAAAACTCGTGGAAGAAAATTAATAGCAAAACTGAGTTTTTCGCATCAAGTAAAACTATGTTAGTATGTATATTTTCATCTGAAATAGGTTTTGGAATATACTAACTCTACTATTTGCTGTTTAAATCATGCTATAAAAATGTTTACGCCATAAGAAACATTAATCAAAGTATTATATTGCTTCTTGAAATCCCTTTAGTTATTATAAATATCATATAGTTTTCTTTGGTCAATAACCTTCATATTCATAGCTAATTTCCTTAACGCATATTTTTAGTATTGCACAAGTCGATACATGTAGATATTTAAACACTTTCGCTATGGGAAATCTTACACCAATCAAGACCTTTGCATTTTATTCAGATTTCTACTTTAAGCGATAGATTTATTTATAAAGCTAGCTTGAGGAATTTAGGACCGAAACCCAACATTTTTTCTCCTTCCTCCGGCGGAGTGAACGAGAAAATAACCCCGTTAAACTTTCGCTTCTGCGGCAGTTCCGTCCGCCAACCTCACTGAGGGTGTGGACGTTTGGCGAGATAAGGCCGAAGAAGGGAATGCATATAACACGAGGCGATCTTGCGGTCTTCGCTGCTAACATCCCGCACGAACGGCCGTCGGAACGTTCTCTTCAGTTGTACCCTTGGCTGCGGCAGAGATGGGAAATGCGACCACGCAATGTCCATAGGCGGTCAGCCCTTACAAGGTTTCCTCCTCAGGCACGCCTCCTAACCTAAAACCCCTTACCAGTTCTAACCCCTATATGAAGGGTTCCGTGGTGAGTTGAATGGTAAACAAATCCCTTTCCCCATGTGGACCCACACGCGCATGCATCCGACATTCGCTTGTATCCTCATTAGCGACCAACCCCCACATACGCGTCTCCATTGCCGACCGCAAAGCATCCTTATTTGTACGAGTAATCACGCCCCGAAGTGTTGGATACTTTGAGGCTATGAGGGTGAAAAGCTCGGGAGGAAATAGATGCCAAGATCGAGGGGCTTAATAACTTTACCCAGCCAAGTCCATGCGGTGTATACGAGTAACGGATTCAAGAGAGGGGTACACGGATTTAATCTTGTTATGATGTACATAGTCGGTGTAAATGCGATATAATTAGTAGTTTATCTTGGGTACACGCCGAAATTTCTCTTAATTATTGGCTGAATTCATGCAGTGAAAAGAGATATATCAAAAGGGTTCTACATTTTTCTTTTCGACCTAATTCTTATGATATTTTACATTTTAAAGATTTACATCATGAGATGTTTTTTTTGCGTTTACATCTTCTTCAGCGTGATTTAATACACGATTAAAGACCCAGAGAGTAGACTCAAAATAAAACAAAATTATTTCATGTCACTTACATTTGACCAATCTAATCAGAAACTGTCTCAAAGTACATACATTTTAGAAGTATCACTTGAGTTAATATTCGGCATTTTGTATATGATAAATATATATGTATACCTGAAAAAATAGAGCCTTACGTGTAAAAGCCTGTGCAAAATTGGCTCAACAGTTTACTGTTCTGCTTTTAATGCCGAGTAATACCCCAGTATATCAAGGCAACTGTATTGCAATGAAGCGACGTTATACTAAAAAACGATTATATCACTGTATTAAATTTCATATATCGATTGACCAGATCACTCTGGGAAGAATTCACCAAAAGCTGTTAGATGAAATGATAAAAAGCTTTCAAATATTTAAATATCAAAGGCTCGTGGTTTCCTTAAACAGAGTGACCAGTGCTAAAAAGAATAATATATCGTCTTTATTTGGGTGAAATCGAGACTAAAAGTCTCCTCTCCCATCCAACTCATAAATAGTGTATATATACATACCACATATGATATTCCGTGGATTTTAAATGTAAAATGGCGTCTTTATTATAGCCATTTTTCGCTATTTATTGACTGGGTTTGCATAAGTTACTAACGGTATCACAACTTTACTGAAACTTTTAATTGCAGTAATATATTATTAACATTCACCAACTTTGAAAAATCTGTTTTAATGACAAAGGATTTGAAACCTGACAATATATACATCTTCTACGATTACGACTGGACAGTATTCGGAAACGAGACTTTCGAAGAAAACGGGGCTAAGTCAGCCCACCTACAGTTCATTTGAGAGATTAGGTAACAATCCTGTCTCTCGATTCCGCTCCTTCTTTGGTGTATTTCATCTCGGATCCACACGCATCCAGGTACTATATCCTATGGAATTGAGCGCACGCGCATATTTTCTCCCGGGATTCCCAATTGCGATCCCATTTATAAGGTCTCATGCTATCGATGTCTGGACAACTGCAATTTTTTCCTCCTCCTCAATGCTTCCCATCCACCCTTCATTTCCGGCTCCACCATCCTAATGGGGGAAGGGAGCGTGGAAGCCTATCCTGCGTTACTCACAAGAAGGCAAAGGGCATCCGTCCATCACCACCCCCCTCACCCGATCCAGTGCCCCTCAAGCCACCCTCAGCGACCCATTCTCCATTGGGGCGAACCCACCCACATCCTCCGAAACGCCTCTGTCCTTAAAACTCCTTCCCTCAAAGCCTCCACTTTTTTCTTCACTATCAATTTCCCCTCCCCCACTTTCTTCTTCTTCGCCTTCCTCTTTCTAATTTCCCGAACCGCTCTTTATGGCTTTACTTCGCCCTAACCTTACCTGCTCTACGTCTTGTGCCCTTCGCCGGAAGTTCTCTTTCTTCGTCCTTGTTCTTATCGGTGTGATAGGGGTGGTCTGATACGGCAGCAAGTTTATGTCGTCTCTTTCAGCGCTATCGGGTCTGAATAACTAAAACCCGTACTAATTTAAAGTCGGTTTGAATGAGGTGTGTGGCGAAAGGGTAACTGGAACCTCCTTGTTGTCCATTCATTTCCTTCGATGTCATGGATGTATTTATCTTTTCGCATTCCCTTCCATTTTACCCGTTAAAATGTTGAGAATTGTGATCGTGGGATAAGTAAAAAGACATATACTTACTCTTTCTAACGTATCAAAAATGTTTAACTTTACTCCAACAGTAAATTTAAACATTAAGAGATATTACTTTCTCAATTGTTATCTAAGATAAGATAAAAATCCATTGACTTACGGCGTGGATAATGGGTAACAGATACCTGACTCTATTGGTATATACGCTTGCTGTCTCTAAGACATTCCAATTCAGATTTTCATGGTTAAGCAGTCTGCCACGTAAGAGGGAAGCAAAAATCCTTATATGGAGGTCATAATGAAGAACGATCTTCTACTTACTACCGCTGGAACAGCTTTGTTAATAATATTATTATGTTACTGAAGTGTTCTTAACTCGAACCATAAATAGAAAAAGGGAAATTTGAAAGTGGATATAATGCGCCATTACCTATACTAATGAGATATCTTATTATACTTACTTATTATACTCTGAGATTCGAATATCGAAGATTACTTAATAACCGGAAGCTGATAAAATTTTAGTAGAATTTAACGCAGCTGGTTTCGGGGAAAAATCTAACTCATATGACAAGTTTACTTACGGACTTTACATACTGATGATTATCATATCATTCAGCAGAACTCGTTAGTCATATATTAATTCCTCTAATCAGAATTGCAATTTATGATCAATAAATTGATAGTACTCGAGATTGAAAACTCATAAATGTGAAACTCGTTTCGCTTATTGTATTTCTCCATTTTTTTCCTAAATGAATGACAACTGAGTGCCCGCACTCGATATCTTCCAAATAAGTCTAAATTAAAAAAAAACTGTTTCTTTTATATCAGATGAGAGCGAAATTTTGTTTCAGTTTACTTACTACTCGTTTACTGCTCATAAGTAAACTTATGAGTGGCATATGCTGAGAAGAAAACTATACTGAGAAGAAAAAGAAAGATATATAGATTTTTCTTCCCTTGTCTCTAATTCTTGTTCGCATCCCTCCGACATTTTCTTTTTCATTCATTGGACCAAAAGTCTTTATGAAATTACTCGGGTCCAGAATTTCCTTGAAGTAGTTTTCGCTCTCTTTTAGTCGCTCCTTCTGGAAATCTCTTTTATCATTCGTTCCCGCTTATTCGCTTCCCATCCCTTAACTTTAATCCTTTCTCAACTTTTTCTCTCTTCATTCCCAGCATAAGTCTCTTCTTAGTTACATCGTTATCCTTTATTGCTTCTCCCTCCCTCTCTTTATGTTCTGCGCTTTATTTCATGGACAGATGTAAAAACTTTTCTGATGTGTTTCCATTTGGGGGAGGATATTAATCTCGCAATTCGTAAAGAATCAAATTATACTTTGTATTTCACTCTTATTACTGTTTGCCGTAGATTATATAATCCTCGGCGAGAAATTTTCATGTAAAAACGTTTTATTGAAAATAGATTTGACTGTATTGGCCTTAACTTGGTAGTTTTATTATACAAAAACGCAAGTTGTAAGATACAATAGTCTATAGTGCATCATAAATACAATAAAAATCTTGGTGCATAGATGGTGGTCAAAATTAATTATCTCATGCAAGATCATGTATTAAATTATCTCATGCAAGTGTGGGTTCTAATGACTGACTCACATACCACAAATTCTATTCCCTAGAAAGCATATCTACTTCTAAATGAATTTTAAGTGTGGAGAGAACTGCGATAATTTGCGGATTCAAAAAATCTTACCCAATATTCGCCTGGAGACGAGAAGGAAATCACTTCGAAATCTACCCCTACTGTACTTGGCATAGACAATATTTAATGCTAAATTCCTAATTACTGAAGGTGAGATATAACGTACAGTTCATAAAAATAAAGACTAGATAAGATAGATAATACATATACGTAATAGGTTGTATTCAATTCAAAGATTCAATTTTTGTCAATTTGAAGTCAATTGTAGAACTCTGAATCAAAGATTTCAATTAAAATTCAGTCGTTTCATTTTAGCGAATAAAGGCAATGGTATACTTGCTTTAACTTCATATATCCTGAAAGCAATATCTTCTTCTCGGTCGGACTTTCTTTTCAGCTTTAATCCTCTACTCCTTGCCTGTTTCTTTTCCAAACTTTTCCTTTCCTTACTTAGTTGCTGTTCAGGGTATTATTTATCCTCAACTCTCATATACTGTATCATGACGTTTACTAACCTCTCTCTTTACAAGATCTACTTAAAAGTTCTTCTCTCCCGAACCCCTTCTTTCATATAGCTATACATTATCTTCTCCCTCCTTTTCAGTACATGCCTCTTCCTTTAACTATCATTATTTCTCTTATACATTCATTAGTTATATTTTTTATTATTATTATTTATTTATTACGGGCAGTGCCCATTTACCAATATCACAATGCATGAAAAAGATTTATCAAAAATAAATTATAAACAAAATCACATACATTGCATAGAAATCAAATCCAATAAATAAATCAGTCATCCACTTACAGCAAAAATTGGTCGTGTAAGTAAAAGAACAATATAAAAGATACGTTAAAATCTTGAACAATGCATAGAAATCAAATCCAATAAATATATTAGAGTCTTGAAATTACAATAGAAGTTAATCGTTTAAATACAAAAACACTATAGATGATATGTTAGAATCATAGACAATGCATATAAATCAAATATAATAACTAAATTAATATCTTGAATTAATTATATTTAATATTTCTATCTCTATTCTTACTATTTCACAACACTTTCTCTTTATCTCATTTGCTTTCTCTCTTTCCCTATTTTTTGCCAACTATTTTTCTCTCTCTTATTATAACACCTGAAATTAACTGGCAGATTTCAGTTGCGGCTTAATATATTTATCATGCTTATTTAACTCAAAGGTTTGCAGTTATTATCATATGAAAACATACGTACATGAAACTAATTACATAGGTTAACTCCCCATAGTCACCTGGTTTTTTTCATTCTCGTGAACGTTTTTTCCCACTTTACAGAAGTTGTTTAGCTATTACACTTCCTCGTAGTCTTTTACGTTTCCCTCTTCTTCTACCCTCCCATACTTTAGTTGAGGGATCGCGCATCACAACTAATGTTCATCTCCCCCCTGTTTTCATGAGGTAAGGCAAAGAAGGGAGTTAAGTCCAATAAGTCACCTTTATTAAATTATATTTCCCCCTAATCCTATCTTTTTCTCATCTCTTCGCATTTTCCGCAGGTTATGTTTCCATTCTCTCTTTCTTATCTTTCTTTACTTCCTTTCGCCCTTCTTCCTCTTCTCTTCCTCCATCCATCCCTCCTCTACTGCTCTCCTCGTCCCTTCTATGATGAGTAACTCTTCACTCGAGTTTTGCATGCATTCACTCGTCCATGACTCTCCACGTTTTACCACGGCCGCGCCAAATTTTCCCTCCATGACGATTTATTCGCCTCGCGTTCCTCTAGTTAATGCACGCCCCCGTGGCACGCGGCTCCCTATCTCGCCTCTTTTTTCCCTATCCACTGCGTGAGACCATAATTCGTGGAGGTTACGTCACGGGCCTAACGCTCTTGAGTTACGGCCGTGAGAGAGGGCGAATCTTCGGAAAAGCATTGCGGAGGAAAATTTACGATCGAAAGAGAGCGTGTACATCCATCTCTCCACTCGCGGTATGTAAGTGAGATAGTTGGAATTGAAATGTGGACGCTCTTGCCCTCGAGACGAGCTCTCTTTTTTTATCCTTTCTGGACGAGTAAATCGCATCATTAAGTTCTTCGACAGCTGATGTAATTGGTGTTTTAAATCGCGCGCCGTAAATCAACGCGGAGTGCTGCGCGAAATGAAGATGGGCAAATACAGATAGGTGATTTAGGAAATGAAACGGTGGGTTTCAGGAACATGGAGAAAAATCAGTTATGAAGCTGGTTTTCCCCATTAGACTCGAAAGAAACCACTTTCGTTCAGGGCATTCATGATACAAACACAATTTGTAACAGAAGGGATGAGAGTAACGATATTTATACGGTAGAAGTTTACGGAATGTATACTTCACTAAAGGTCATATTCATCATATGTCCACGTTATTTATAAAATGCTTCGTTTTGAGTATTCTTAATCTAAGATTCATATATGCGTCCAATCATTAGTAGTAAATTTTATGACCACTTTGAATGCATTTGCTGCAATGTTGAACCATATTCTAGAGTAGCAAGCATAGTTTCATTGTGCCGTTCTTTAAGTTTATTTCTGTAAATAAACTTAAAGAAGAAGAAGTAAATAAAGATCGCTGATAACGTTTACCTTACTATTTCGTGTGCCATTTAACTACTTCGCACTGTATTTGTGAACTTTCTTGCCATTATAAAAAGCATACTTTAAAACTTCTTCTATGCACAAGTTCCTGCTATATCCTAAGGCAGGATGGAGCGGAATTTAGCTTTTTGATAATCGTTAATTACATAAATGTACGTAAAAAATGCTCATCTGCGAGCTATTATTTTAACTTTAATAACTATTTTCTGATGGCCTTGTTTATAAATAGAATTCCGCTTCTTTACTGAATGCATAATACAACAGCTAATCTACATATATCTGAAGAGCCATCCATCCTTCGCCAAAACAGTGTCCATCCACGACGTACTGCCCAAGGGAGTTACTACTATGCATAGACATGTCAATCCTTATCCTACTTGCAGATGATCTACAACCTAGATGCTAATAATGGGGGGTGAAGATAGAGCAATTTCGGTGCCACAGTTAGCCTTCTTTAATATATTTTTTAACGCTGTTGGTAATATTACATAATATTCCTCCTCTCTGATTTTCTAACAGATAAATATTTACTCTCACCACCATAACTACAACTTTCTTCGCCATACTACGTTAACTAGGCTGACTGTATTCCTTTTGTGATGTCTGTTTTAGTTTATCTACACCTAGATAATTTGATATTCTAATGAAACAGATGGAATTAATTGAGGGACCTTTTGCGTTTTCAATTAGAGAGGGGCAGAAGCAAAGAAAAGGCTTTCCTACGATAGCAGTCAAAAATGCAGGGAGTATAATTTTCCAAAACGTAACCAAAACAATAACTCCAACTGTCAAGCCATTTGTCAAAATCACCGCTCAGAAAACCGCAGAGAAAAAAGTTTTTCCAACCCTGGAGAGGAATCGCGTCCTTTTTTACGCCGACATCCGATACCAAAAGTAAACTTTCCCTGTGAAATGTGAAAGGGTCGTGAATCTATAGGTGTTACGGTCGGGGGTTGAAAAATTTCTCCCCTTCGAAAAAGAAGTCGTGAGACAAGGGGAACTAGTAACTGGAGAGTTTTAGCGCAAGGATTTTAGTCCGCCAAGAAGACCCTGCGGTACTACCTTCAGAAGAAGGAAATACGGATTATGAAGAATGTCTGCGGACCACATGTGAGTTCAACGAATTCTTCTTCGTCCCCTTTTCGTTTCGCTCCTTTTCTTTCCCCGTTCTGCCGTCATGGCAAATGTTTCTTCCGAACTTCTCCTGTCCCCAGAGTGAAAAGTGCTCCCGTTTCCTCCCTTTTGGGTGGAGACGGAGCAGGAATGGAAGGGAAAAGGGTGCGAAAGTCAAAACAAACACTTTGCACCTATTAGAGTACACTTTTTTTTCTTCGCCCCTATTTACTCCTCGTTTTCTCTTTTGTCTACATTATCTCTCCGGATTAGTTACATTATTTTCAACTTTCCTATTCATGCCAAACTTGAAACTGATAAGAATGATCTAATTTAAATTTGGGCAAACATTTCTAATAATAGTAAATATCATTGTATCAAACGACACTTTATTAATGTATAAAGTCTACCTGAAATTCCTTCCAACGAGTAAAAAATGGGAAGGCATTATTGGTTGACATATTGGTTGGCCACCGAGGGGGATTTGTTTTGACATTTTTTGGCTCCCGCATAGCCAAGTGGGCAACGCGTTCGACTTCAATGAAAACGGTCCCGGGTTTGATTCCCGGTGGTGGCCTATGTGCGAAATGACCTAAGCTGTCGAAGCACTTTTAACAATACTACTACCACTGTTTTAACATTTACGTTACATTTTTCTACGCCTAAATTGTACCTCATATTTACAGGCAGTTTCTGCATTGCATTTTACAGATTTATATAGATTTAATTCAATTAATTATGATTATTTTCACACAAAAATATTAATCACCTGAAATTTAACCTTTTCGTGTAATTCTTCATATTTCCCTATTTTTGAGCAATAAATAATATATTATTTAGTTAATCGATATCAATTTTAGAACTTCATTATTAATTTTTTTAAGCTTCTGTATTTTATAAATTTCCTATTCAGTCAAATGATTTATCTAGCAACTAATACTTATTGAAAACTTTTAAATCCTGTGGCTTTAATTGTCAGAAATGTATCGATAATTTTGCTACTAATGGAGTATAAAGTAGAAATGCTTGGTTCATTTCGTCGTTTAAATGAAGATTTGCAACTAAACTCTGTACCAAATTGCAACCTTGGCATTAGTGGTGCACCTTCGTAAAATAAGCTCCAGCAGTGATTTTTTTACCTCGAAATATGGAAAATTTTAGATGTAACTATGTCCGAGGCTGGCCTGTCTTCGTTAATTACCTAGTCTAGCTTAGGTTTTCTTAGTTCAAGTCTCTGGGATTTAATATTTTTGTATGAATAATAATAATATATATTGAATGTTTTTCTAGGTTAAATATACAATTTATAAACCATTAATTGAAACAGTTAAGTAAAATATAAAGAAATCAGAGTAAACAGCAATAAGACAAATCACTTCTCTTGGTGCCCTTATGTATAGAGCTCTGGGAGGTAGGTCTCAAATTGGAAGAGAACCCTCATATTACGTAAATGGCCCCATTTATTCATCAAACCCGTTCTGTCGATTGCTTTCTCCTCGAATTTTTTATTTCCATCACTTTAGCTAACTTCTCTCTCCTCAGCCGCTTTCGTGAACCCATTTTCGGCGTTAGACCTCTCACTTTGCCACCCTCCTCTTTCTGCTTCTTGAACTCTCCACCCTTCGCCTCGCTGTTAGGTCTCCTCAGAGAAAAGCCGAAAACAACGCCCCATTGAGCATGTTCCTCAAGTATTAAGGAGAGGCAGGAAGCGAGGGTATCTGCGCTCACTCTCATTTGAGAGTTTCGGAGAGTGAAGTCGGGAGGGTCGCAAATGGTGATTCATGTGACGGAATGTTGTTCTAAATTTGTTCTACGCTCTCGGTCCCTGCTTTGGATTTTCCCTTTCGGTTTGTTTGAAGCAATTTCCTTTGATGTTAATTTAAGAGGGAAAGGGTTTGGATAAGGAAAGGATAGCTGTCTTCCCGACGTGTAAAACCAGACGTAAATATACGTGAAAGCAAAGAAAGGGGGCGAGAATGACCCGGTAATCACGCGAGAATATTGAATTATGGGATAGGGTTTTGCCTTCCTTATCCAATCAATATCTTTGAACATGCTATATTCAAATATTGAGGTACATACATTGTGCTAAAGAATAATCAAACCTAATCAATAGAAACGGAGGCCTATCAAAAAATCCTAAATGGTCTACTGAGCCATATTAAAAGAGAAATAAGTTTCATTCTGCGACTGAAAGAATTAGGTTAATTTCTTTGCCTCGTGAAAGCACTCATCATTTTAAAAATATTTGAATTTTTATTGTACTGTATTGTATTATATTTTTTATTGAAGCTATCTCCCTCGTAATACTATGAGGAGTCATTTGAATACACGTTTAAACTATTATCCCTATCTTAAATTTAGTTAAATTTTCTTTTAGTTCAGACAATTCATTAACTAGAGTAATCACATTTTATCTCGTGATCTGGCTTAAAGGATCCCCCTCACGGGTGGTCTTGGGCCCTAATATGCATATATAAAAGTTTATACAAAATGTATAAGTACATACCTTTCAATTATTTCCTGCTCGGAGAGTTCGTGAAAAACACGCCAATTAAAAAGCATAAAAACCAGATTCAGAAAATTTGAATTTATGTTTCAGAACTTAGTACTACATAGATGCCACATACAGTGCGCATGCAGTTTACATAGAGTTGCCATATTATGATAGCAAAAAACTGGGGCGTTTTGAATTCTAGAGAGAGTTAAAGCGTAAAAAAAGCGAGTTGTTGCTTTAAAACTTTATTAAATGCATTATTATGTGTTTGTCATCCTTCTTCAGAGTCTTCGCTGAATCTCCAAGCCATTTAATTTTAATCATCTCACCCTTTACATTCAATTCCTTCAATCTCCCGTATTTTCTTTATCGTAGTTTTTCATTCTAATCGAAACACTAGGAAATGCTGTATTGGACCATTCCTCTAAAATGGGATAGTCCCGGTCAACACGGGAAGTATACAGGACTTTGCAGCCGATCTATATTTTGTGAATTAGAAAAGGTAAATCAGAAAATAAATGCATTTTCTCAAAATAAAAAGTGTTAGATGCTTCTAGAAATTAGATATGAATCGATAGAACAAGGAAGAGTGTATTTGAGGTTAGGCTTGCTTAATAAATCAGAGATGATACGTCCTCACAATAAGTAGTAGATGCTTAGATATAGATATTGTAATAAGAAGTAGATATTAATAAAAATAAGAGAAATGGGAGCTTGAACTAACCACTTTTAATATTTATATTTTCCTCGGATGATACGTGACAATAATAGATTAGAATCAGTGAAATTTAGATTGTGCATCACCTTGCCATACCCGAAAAGTTGTTTGCAGGATAAGTGTGTGGATGTAGACGTGCATTTGCAGATTTTATCATTATTCATAAACCATTGATGTTAACTATGATACATACTATTATCCTCCAAAGGCATGCAGCTTTGCAAGAAATATTAAGATATTCCTTTGTTATAGCTACAGGAAATATTTTAAGGAAGCTGTTATTGTCATAGCGACATATCAACCCTGAAGTAGCATTACCTACTGAATTAGAAATCTGATTTTTTCCAGCCAAGATAAGCTTCTATGTTATCAAAAATCCAAGTCTGAGAGCCTACCTTCCAGAACTCAATCCACTATGATTTAACAATCCTATTCAAAGTAAGTGAAGCCTCAGCACCTAGAAAACTGAAAAATTAATTCAGTCGTAAAAATTTCCCAACCATAGAAGGATAGCTTCGCAAGAAGAGAAAAAGTTTTGAAAAACAAATGAAAACCTGATTCGGTAAATTGTTCTTCCATCAAGGACGCAGCTGAAGCAATATCCGAATTATCTAACGCCTTAAATTTCTAAATGTCACCATGTAGATACTGGAAAACTTTAATTTCCATTAAAAATACGCTAAGTGATAAAAGGATAGGTTCTTCCATTCCTCTCCCCGTTCTTAAGTCTCTTATCTCTAGCTTAAAAGCCCCTTTCCCCCGTACCCTCTTTGTCTTCCTCCATAAAATACTTCCCACTCCTTCCAACATCCTTTTCAATCCCTCTCTCGAGTATTTCCGCCATATGCAGGATTGGTAGTCATAGAGTAGGAACAAAGTAGCTTATACCAGCAAAGGTTTCATTCTCTGCCGCTTTCAATGAAAATTGTTGACAATTTTGATAGCCTAATCAAAACGTCTAAGATATTTTTCACTACTTAAAAATGTCTGCAGCACTGTAGTGTACAGTTAATTGAAAGATTTGAAGAATAGAGAGAATGAAATGGAATCCATTGCGTATATGCTAGCTCAGTGAATTTTGAAGAAACTCAAAACACGATCAATTTTAACATGAAACCTTGCTAAATCATTTTGTCTTCTCTTGTCTAAAATTCGAACTATGGCGGAACAATTGTTTTTTCCTTGAAAACTAGAAATACTTAAATCACTGGATACGTGGATAATTTTTTTATTATAATATTCGTCTACTTTTGAAAATGATACAGCGGATTTCTTTGCTTGGATAGCGGTGTAGTGTGAGTTTTTGTTTGGAAACGTTATTACTTTTGCAATCATCAGAAAAGCAAGGACTTCAGATTTTATCTTTGAACTAATGTATTCAACAGATCAATAAACAGAAATAAACGGAAAATTATGGTACCGTTTTAAAAATGTCAACTATGTTAAATTTGTCATTCAGGATATAACCTTAGCATTGCTCTGCTACAACGAATATCCAATCCAATCTTACCTTCACTGTTTTTATAAAATGATTTATTTCTTCCTAGTCTGGTATTTTCGATCGTTTTTTATTACTGAGAGATTTAAGGTAATTCTTTACGTGTTTACTTCGTTTGATAACTTATATTAGTTTCTGATTAGTAGCTATAACCGAATAGAGGTGTTTCATGAATTTTTGTTTGGTGTAATTTAAGTTAGGTATAATTTTAATTTGGTGAAAAAGCGTAACTTTGTGAAATGAAACACACATCTTAAAGAAAAAAACGTTGAAATATCCACAGAAATTGGATACATTAAAATCTGCTGGTGGATTTCTTAGTGTTACGCATTTATAACACATTTTCACGCATGCGGAAGTTAGTAGTAATTTTTTCTTCTAGGTTATTTGTTTTATTTGGTTTCCCCCCCCCCCAATGACTGGTCTTACTTTCACGCGGAATGATGTGGTAAATATTTGGACCTTACTCTTTCACTATATAGGAAACGCAATACTTCGCAATGTATGCTTGATTATCACTTATGCGACACTTAAAAAGATATGATCTTGAAGTATCTTATAATGGAAATTACGAAAATACTTGTCGCAGTCGGCGCCATTGGTAATGTAAAAGAAGTCAGCATAGCGTCAAAAAGAGCAAGTGCTCAAGAGCAACGAAAGGTTAAAAGTCTTAGAAAGCTACGCGAAATATATAAACGAAGTATACTCCTGAGGGAAACAGGGGTGTCGAGGCATTTTAGTGCATTTTAAGGGTGAGGTGGAAGGACCCCGACATTACAAGTCAGGAGCGAAGCCCTTAAAAAACGATTCCCCTTTAAGGGTTCGCCGAAAGAGGTCTCCAGTTGTACCATCCGTGAAGTGTCTCAGCGTCTGGAAGGTCGTCCCTCGTCTTTATGGGTACCTCTCGAAAGTAAAATGTGTAAGTAGAGGCGAGAGTGTCGTTTTTATTTTATTTTGATTTGCCATTTCACGTCCCCTACCGGAATGATTTCGCTCGGTCTTTCGGAGAAAATCGTTTCCGTTGAGTAAACTTTGAGTCGTGTTTGAGAGCCCTCCTAAATGGAACCGGAGATTATTTCCAAATGTATCTTCTGGAGAAGGAGCATTTAGCGAAATTTTAAGAAGAGACCGAAATAGATGGAGGGAAGCGGGTTTTGTAGAAGAGTCACCATCGGACGCGATGGGCTTAATTAGCGTAAAAATTCCTTAACAGTTTCCACTTCCTTTATTTATTCGTTTACAGACAAATCACCAATGTATTTTTGGATCTTAAATGGGAATGGGAGTTTCCTCGTGAGTAATATGGATGCTGAAAATCAGACTAAAATTAAGCTTGAAGCAGGAGAGTTTGTGTGGCATCACCAGTGACACAAAGAATAATATCTACTCTCGTTTAGAACCCGCTTCATCCATGACATATAATTATCGAAATACTACATTGCTAAAATATTGCTCTTGAGGTAATTAGGAACATGTGATTCATGTTATATCTATTATTAATTATGGTTAAGTTTCAATTTATCGCAGCTAAATATACATTCAGTACACACAAGTGTGGGAAGGATATGCATAAAATAATGATTTTCCCTCATCAGATAATAAGTTACATTGACTCTCGCAAAACGTTTACTCCCTTATGGTTTGATGTTATTACACAGTTTGATATTCGATAATTTCTTCATTAGGGATGTGTTTGATTTCCATTTATAGGAAGGATATACACGTTGTTATTAGATAGCCTTTTCAGAATAGCATTATAATTACATACTTATAAGCAAAATAACTAACTTCGTCGGCTTTCGATTTTAGATACATTTTTTGATACAATTCTTGTTTCAAATTCTGAGTATTCCAAATTTTTCTTTCCTCGAAGGCCTAATTGTGAGGTTTCGAGAAATTATCGCAAAAAACAGAACACAGGCCAAATCAAGCATTCACATTAGCCACATAAATTTTCATCCTCGAAAAGAAAATCATACTTATCGTATATTGATCTTAATGCAATATTGAAATATTTATATTGCATTAAAATTAATATATAATAAGAATATGATTAAAAGTATTTTATATCGTACTGTATTTTCCCATATAGGATTTGTTTTTCTTTTCGATATCTATACAAGATTTGATTTTCTTATCTATTGACTCAGAGGTTTTAAAATGGTCCGAGCAATTTCCACTGTTATGTGTTGTTTACCTTTATTACTTCATAACTTCAAAATTTCAATTCATCTGGAACTTAGTGCACGAATTGTTATGAATAAGCCCTGATCTATATATTAACTAGTTTCTATGCTTAGATTTTTACCTCAGTAGTCGTGAACTAAGCCTCCGTCTCATTTCTCAGGGTTTTCAAGCACGCTGAGTATTCAAGGAGATGAAGTATTCCTCTGAGTATTTATATCCTCGGTGGAAATTTTTCTTTGGCAGTTCTCAGCGGCCTCAGCGATTTCTATCTTTTCAGAATGAGAGATACGATGGGGATAATCCCATCCCTTTGCCGTAACGAGCCTTGATTAGAGAGGAAAGAAAGAGACAAAGGAATGATTAAGGAATGGCCTGATGACAGCAGTGTTAAAGACAAGTAGCGGAAGAGAGAGAAATAAAGAAGGGGCAGCGCAGCGGTATGCAAAAAGACAAAAGGAAGGAAACGAGTGATAAAACTGCGAGAAATAAAAACGATTCTGAGAAAGTGGAAGGCGGGAGGAGAGTAAAAGAGGAGCCTGCGAAGAATAGAGACGTAAATTAAAGATCTCCTTGGATTTGGACTCCTCTTCTAATTAGACGATGAGAGAGAGGTGAGACGGAATGAGTGATAGTGAAATGGACGACGGCGTGGAGATATGGAGAGGCGTAGGAAGTGAACATGGAGTTACTAAGAGGTTAAGTAGAAGTAATGTAAGTAAGATGAGGATAAGAATTAGAAATGGTAGGAGGAGAGCAATGAAACGAGAAGGATAAACAATAGAGCTATATACAAACACTATATATAAACAATATAGCTCTTTATATATCCTTTAAAAATGTATTTTTTTATGTATTCAATGTATTTCTTATGTATCCTATAGAAAGAGGGCATTTTTATGCCCGTTAATTAAATCTATTCTAAGATATCTTAGAGGTACAGATATCGGAGAGAAATCTGTGGATAATCAGAACTCTAAAGTTTAGTTTCTCTGCATCATAAATTACTTGGTGTCATCTCTTGAACGATGAACGGGGTTTTTTAAATGATTGAGAGTTAGGGCTTCCAATAAATATTGAATTCCTAATATATCTTGAAGAAATTTCATTAGTCTCTTCGTACAAGATAGAGAAAAATGTATCTTTCATCTACTGCTGTCTCAGTCTGGTCCAGATTGTGACAATGAGGAAACTAAAGGTAAATGAGTGATACTGAGAAATGGCCTTTAGGTCACTCCTTGTTGAACGTTACTATAAGTGATATTCATAGGGTCTTTTTGCAGAAAATTAATTGGCATCACCCGCTTATAGCGCTCTAAGTGAGAAGAGTTAGAGGGTACTACCTAACATACAGTTACCTCAATCCCTGTCCTAAGCTTTCTGAAGCTAACGGAGATGGAGGCTAGGGACCTACCCAGCCTAGTGGCTAATGACGATGTAGGCAAACGATTTGTTAGTTATGATGTGCTAGCGAAATTTAAAATCTATATCAGCACCAGTCGTAGTTGTTCATATAGTTTTTCATTCGTATATTTTCATATAACTTATTCGAATAATTATTAGGAGGTTTTAAGATGCTTTAAACTTCATTTCGTGTAAATTATTGATAACACTGACCTCATCGACGATTTAAAAACCGTAGAGCTTTTTCGGCCAATATTATTGTGTCGTATGTCACCACTGAAAAGAATACCATTTACCTTTAGTTACATTCGTGTAACATTTAAGCATATTAGGAGTGAAAATGTAAGAATTGTGAAATTTAATTTCGATTAAACTATGAATCGATTTTAGGTTGTCGATTTAATGTGTATTATCGCCACAAAATATAATTTATCTTATTTCACACAGTATTGTACATTTACAAACTCTAAGATTTCTTAATACGTGATAAATAATGTGGAAGAAGAATGGATCAGATATACATTAAAAAGAAGTGCGTTTTGACAGTCATGAATTTTTTGTTTGAGTTCTTAGCCATCTCCTGAGCAAATCCACTGCATAATAAATCTTTAATGCGGAGATACCCCAATATATTCGCAAATACTAAATTGTGTGGGAAATAGTTCTGTTCTAAAAACTGCGCACTCTTAAAAAACTAAAGCTATAAACTTTTTCTGTAGGGATTTCAACCGGAAAATCGTAGGCTAAATTATTTGAACAAACTATTGGGTTAATGCTCTCTAGAAAAATATCTCTAAAGATAAATATAAAGATTTTTCAGTTCTGCTAGAGTTGGGAAGCACATTTTGAAGTAGGAATAAAACGGATTGATGGACAAAAAATGTCGAGCTGTGTGAATTTTGCAGCTTTGGAAGAGTCCTTTTATAATCAGAAAACCCTATCTCATCCCTTTTGGAGGGAGAAAACTGTTTGTTCTCTCTCTCTCCCTCACTTCCTTTCACAAATTGCCAATTGACTGAGGCTTCCGCGAAAGTTTGATTAGCGAAAATTCCCGACCGCACCCCTTTCCCCCGCGCGGTAGACACTATCTCCGAAAACCTTCTCTGGAAGAGAACTTGAACTCGGCACTACTTGTCGGGAAGGCCTTTTAACCCTCTGGGCGTCTGAGATGCGATGCTCATCTCGCAGCTTGAAGAGGTATTTTCAAGAGCAAAAGTATGCCAGAGGAAAATGAGGCACCTTGAAGACAAAAGCGGAAGGACGAGTGGGAGGTGTGGGCGTAAAGAAGGACCGGCTAGGAAAGAGGGGGAATTTCTGGGGACACGGCTGCAACTCTAAGGATGGGGGCGTGCCGAGGGATGAGCGGGGAGCTGAGGCGTTAGTTTCCGGAATGCCAAACAGCTATTGGCGACTCATTACCGACTCCTGAAGGTTTACCCAAGAAGGGTGGATGGGATGATGGGGATGGCCCAAGGCGTCGTAGGAAAGGGTGACTTGGGAGAGGCTTGAAGAGGCAGATGTAACCTGCGGAAGTGGGGAGGGACTCGGAATTAAGGGAAGGGGAGGTTTTCCTCCAAGAAAGGGATAATTAGAAGGAGAACACAAAAGAAGTTTTCCAGGGTGGAAGGGGAAATTAGTTTGATGCCGGGTAAAGATGGATTCGATTTTTTTTCTATCTCAAGGGTTGAAGGAGGGTTTGCTAGTTAATAAATGGGAAAGATATTGAGGACTACTTAAGGTTAGTTATTTGAAATAGCTTAGTTATTGGTGGTTATTACAATTTTAATGAGCTCGGGTTTTTCATAGGAAGAGTTATACCTGAGAATAACAAAAGAGATATCCCCTTCTAAGATGAGGAACGAAAATGCTTAAAAACAATCACAAATTTAGTAATATTTGTCAAATACAACTATTTGAATCTCTGTCAAAGGCATAAGACGAATAATTTTCCCTTCCGTTTCAACTTATAACCCCGTTCTTATATTTTTCCAACATAGATTGTTCTTGAAATATTCATAATAGGTTTCCCAAATACAGCAGTACGTTGTTCTTTTCTGGAATGGTCAACACATTTAAATACCATTGACTTCATATAATTTATGTATACTTGTATCGGTCTGTCATCTTTATAAATGTGTGTGATAAAGAAATTAAACACTAAATAAACTAATAACTACTAACTTTTAAATAAACTTTTCTAACAGTAAATTTAATTAAAAACTTGAATGGATACTAGATGCTCTATTCCTTACCAAACCTAAGATACACGATGATTCACAGTTATAAATGAATTCACTACTTACAACACACATATGTTCAATTTACAGTTACTAATGGACTAGAATATTTCCTAAATGCTATGTATAAATAATAGGAGAAAGGATTATGAAAGAGTTCCGAATTCCATTTTGGCGCAGTAAACTTTATTAATGGTAGGATTAAAGAAAGACGTCTAATGCGAGTAGGTGCGTTGGAGGTTATTCATTGCTGCTATAGTGAGCAAAGAAAATTGTGCAATCCATATGAGTAAAAACTATAGTTTTGCAAAAAATGTGGAATGTTAAATCGTTGTAAAAGATAATAGGGCTTAAAATCACTAACCCCTTATAATTTCGATACACTTTCTATCTAAGAACGAGATATATATATATATATGAACTAATCAATTTCAGATGTAGTTAATTCAGCTCTACAGTCACTTCAACACTATGATACACTTCCTTCAGAATGCCTCGAGCTGCCTGTTTTCCCCTTGATGATTAGCTTACACTTTCAGAATTTAAAGCCCAGATGGAAAAGAACGATTCGGATGAAGAATCTCCCGCAGTTTACACACTTTCAAATTTTCATGCCGCGATTTCGCATCGCCACGATTGTCCAACCACCTGGAAAATAAATTAGCGAGATTCCGCGACGGCCTCTTTTTTCTCGTTTAACGCTGTCAGCTCTTCGTGTGTGGCCTTCCAAATCCCTTTCGTCACGCTGAGAGATAATCTGGGGATAGCGCGCACAACGGGGTGGGCAGACCCCTCAGTCTTCCACCCGTCCGTAAAGGACCAATTATTGTCAATTCGGGATTTTTATCGCGAAATTCCTGAAAGTCCGGTTTTTTCCCTCTCGAGACTAAGCAGAGATGCGGTTCGAGGGGACGGATGGGTGAGGGAAGTGGAAAAGGGTGAAAAAAGAGAAATGGAAGAAAGAGTAAAGAAAGAGAGTGGTTGGGCGACCCGTCACGAAGAGGAGATTTCTGGAGATAACGCTCCTGGGTGCGAGATGGAGCGGGTGAAGGTCTCCCACTGAGCGCTATGGAGGGGCGCAGAAGGGAAGGAGCAGAGACTGAACAGAAGTAGCCTCTTGCGGCGCCTTGTCAAATCGTTTCGTAATGTAGCGACCAAGGAATATGGACTTCCCGTGTTTGGAGCGGCAGTAAACGGCCACCTGTGTGGTAGGATGGGCTTGAAGAATAGGGTCTTCCTTGTCCAAGCTTCTAGTTGAAGAACTCCAGATTGGTGAAAGTTTTCAGAATTCAGCTTGGAAAGAATGCTTGGAGAAGGGATTTCCTCCAGCCTTTTTTCCAAGAAAATAAACGATTTCTTTTTGGAGGCGTGTTGGTGTAGACATTACGTCAGAAGTTGCGCAAGTTGATGACTGTGGAACGTGAGGGTACATCCATGTTTTGGCTACGTCTTTGTGCACAATCTATCCATACTTAAAAGAATTTTGAGGCACATTCTTCGTGCTTCCATCATCTCCATTCCAATTTTAATCATTCCCAAATTGAGCTAATACACTCTTGGTAAGCTCAGGAACTTCGTGTGTCATTTATTCTAAATTCATTAATGCATTAGATAATATTTTGAGGTAATCTAGTTAGCGGCAGTTATCCTCTCCTCCAGCGGTTTTTTTTTACCGTTATTTTCAAAGTCTTGCAATAGTTAGTGAACTTCGATCTTATTTCTATATTCAACGATATGTTCCGAAAATGTTCTATTAAGAAAAAATTAATGAAGATAGATTCAATAAAGAGCGCCGGAAAATTTCATGTCTGCCTCCATTACTTAATTTTTATTTACGTATGCTCATTAACAACGGATTTTTCCTATTAAATAAAGTTATTTGTCAGGGATGGGGAACCTTATGCTATTTGATCGTCGAATTCTATCAAATACATGGATTTTACTGGATGCCACCCACAGCACGAAGTAAGGGACTGCTTATTGCGATACGTGAATCGTTAGCTTAATTTTATTGAACAGGAGTGATTATTTATTCGTAATAAATAGCATATATTCGTTATTAAGTGGTTATTTTTATAGGAGAGTTCAAAATTAACTGCGGCGCTTGCCAAAAGAAATTATCTCGCGGGCTATGTTTGATACTACCAAAGGCCCCGCAACAAATATTGCATTCAAAATTCTGAAAAAAACATAAATTATAGAAAAGAAGAATTTCTCGTAATTGTCTAACATAAGTAAACAATTGAGACCATAAGAAACCAATCTCTTATTCAGTTATTTACTTTTTCAATCAGAAAATCTATTAATCACAAATAAATCCATTTAGATAGCTACGCTATAATGAATATAGATTTGAATTGAATCATTAGTATTCTACCGACAGATAGAAAAAACCCAAGCAGCCTGATCAAAGTTAACTATAGATGTCTATTAATATGCATGAAATTACCGTTCCCTTATACGATCGCATTTCAATAAAAGCAGAATTTTTGTGGAAAATACACAAAAACTGAAGTAATAATAAAAAAGTTAAAGATTTGTTGAGACAATAGGGTCTATTGCACTACTTTCTTTACGTAACATTATGCTTGGAACTGTTGATATATCATGATTGATGGATTTCTAACATCCAAACCTAAGGTAACAGCACTTGCACGTTTTCAGGGGATCAAGGAAAACCTTTGATACATCAAATATGTACAATGCAATAGATGCGATGAAATTTTATTTAGGTCACATCTTGAGTTCCTGTATGGGAAAGATAACAGTAACATACTGGAAATAGGTCAATGCGCTTTTTACGATTATGGGAAAGCAATAAACATTATTAATATGCCTTATTGTCATAGCAGGAAAGCTAATGTCATCGGAAAGGGAACCGCATAGAAGTGGCTATAAGAGATTATGGTGAAAAAACTAGGGATAGGATATGGTATTCCTTAATGAATTCCTTACAAGTTTTCCAAGAATAAGTAAAAATGGCAATGAGAAACAGAAGTGAAAAAAATCGGTGTGGCCGGAACTCGAACCGAAGTCCCACTCCCACACTCTCAGAATATCCGTCCAAAAAGTGGAAGACCTGGATTCGAGTCCGTCACGTCGATAATTTTAACTTCTCTCTCTCTCTCTCTCTCTCTTTGGGTTATAAGCCGCACGAATTTCCGAGCAAATATTTCTTATCTAAACCACTGGGTTGAATTTAGTGCGTAAAGCCTTTCAGGTATCGAATATAAACTGCCGAAAAGCAATTGTGTGAATTCATACAATGGCGGATCTTGAAAATTCCTAAGGAAACAATCACGTGATTTTATGATGTATATGACTGATACATATCTATTGTTCCAAATGCCTTAAGATTACGTAACACTTTTATGTATCCGAAAATATTACATGAACTGCAAAATACACTTTATTATAAAGTTTCCTGGGAATGGGTGGTAACAACGGTGTTTATTCCTCTACCTCAAAGAATTCAAATGGAGCAATTCCGGTGATGCCCCCATTAAACTAAATCGTTTAAGTTATCCTTTCAGCAAATACATTTTGAAGTAAGCCGTGGTCGGCACAAATAATTCTTCCGATGAGCGAACAAGGAAAGTATGTAATCGGCCTATCAGATCTTCCTTGAGATTGACTGAAATCGGGAGTTTACGTTTTCCTCTCGAATGTTGACAGCCACGTCATCCGCAGCGTAGCTCAGAAAATCTTTATTCCCGGCAAGATTTTAGGGGCCGTTTTCCCTCGCGTGTTTTTGGTAAGGCGATTTGAAGGAATTCGAGAGAAGCGGACGTAATGGGGGGAAAGGGAGGGATGGACGGTGAAAGATGGACTCTCCTTCTCGAAGAGAGAGCCATCTGGTTCACCCACACACACGCGCTCGCGCACGCACGTATCCTTCGACCCGCATCCGGAAGCCAAAAGGAGAGGTATGAGGGAGGAAAAGCGTGAGGGAGAAGGGGGAGGCACGGACGAAATCGGGGGAGGAGGATGGTGCAGCGGGGGTGGAAGAGATGTTTCCACCAAGATAGGGCCAACAGACCCGTCTGCCGCTTCCAAAAATACATCGCGATACGTTTATGTAGTGAAAACTGCTTCCAGTTCATGCTTCTAAATGCTGTGCGAATTCCTCGCTCACGTCTCCAGGGGAAACCCCCGCGCCACCACATTCCTCTCTGTTGATGTTTGCGGGTGCGGATTGGGAATGGGTCCAAAAAATTATGACTCCCATTTAAGTATGTTTGAGGTGTATTTTTTCATCTCGCTCCTCCCCGTAAGGATCTCGTCTATTTCGAGTGCGGAAGTCGTTGGTTGGAGTAGCGGTGTACGGCGGTAATTTTTCAGCTGCTGGAGGAATGTCAGAAATTTTGTGTCGGTGATTGATGGAGCGAGATTTCAGATGTTTATCGGAAAGCGCCTTTTTCAATTTGGAAGGAAACGTTGCAGGATTCTGCTGGAATTCTCGGCCATATAATATGGTCCCGTTAAGTGTCTCAGCGGCTTGAATCTCATGCCGTCAAGGAGAAAACTATTTATTTCATATTTATGCTTGTATTTACAAATACAAATACAGTACAAACCACTAGCGGCATGACGGGGGAAGAATTAACGCCGAAATCCGTAGCGAGCTCGAAAATCTTTTGGTTTCTCTATTGCCCTATCGAAAAAGGCTTCTCTTAAGAACGACCTATTTCCTTTAGCAATAATTTTTTCAGCTTACAGCCTTAAGTTGTTTTATTAAAGCGGATTTTATTAAGCGGCCCTTCTGATTTAAGATATTAAGCAATACTGCAAGATCGTTCTCTTTGTCATGATAGCATAAATTATGTTACTCCTCCCGATCACGTCTTACCAAACTTCATTTCGATTACTCGGGCTGTTTACGTTTAATCTCAAATAATTTTTTTGAGTGTATGCTAGATTAGTATTTATTTTCTTATTTTCATCTGTTGTTAAGCAACTAAGAGCAGATTGGAACACTAATCAAGTCATGAAATTCATGTTTTATCGTCATATGCGTTTTCTGCTGTTAAATTTTTCTTTACTTTTTTATAAACCTACTGCCAACTCCGATAAAATCATATTCCTTTATAAATAACGATGCCGTAAGACAGGTTTTAGGATAGAACCGTTGCCCCCTTCTTGAGCATCAATAACGTTTAATAGCTGCTTTTCTTAAAACAAACCTAGTTTTTATAGAGAAATCCAAGCAAATTATCGGTATCAGTAGTTTCCCCATCATTTGGTGTAGTCTATCCAATTTACGGGAAATCAAAGAAAGGAAATATTTAATGAATCAAATTAAAAGTTTTGAGTGGAATCGGCCAGTTCTGGAGAATTAACACACATTTAGAGCCATTAATTACACAATCATCAAAGTGAAAGCTTACTGTTATTTTCTGAGGGAAATTGAGCCCTGGTTTTTGGTATGTGATTATAAAGTGAGACTCAGCGTCAATAACATGTATTAAATGAATTCCAAAGCTTGGTTTCTATTCCTAATCTCACTATGTATAAAAAAGAGTTATAGGCACGGTGCGTAGGTTTAATTAATTCGTTTTCGGCTGGAATGAAATGTTTATTAAGCAGGGAGTTAATCTCTCAGGGGAGGACGGTCAAGACCATTACGAAGAAATAGCTGATGCAGTGGAGGGTGACCAATGAGTCGGAGAAAGAAACCGGATTCCCTATCTTGGTTGTGATCTGACCGACGGAGCTTCCGTATCCATCTTCAAGGAGCAGCTTAATGTCTCTTTCCCTCTTCCAGGAAATATTTCCCATGTCTAGAGTCCGTTACTTTTTGGAATGCTAATCGATCGAAAGAGAATCATTTTATTATTCAGCCTCAACCTCTCTATTCATCTAATCTGATATAAGTGGTAGCTAATATTCCTTGGCACTTAAATCAACTTGATTCTTGTTGATCAAATGTCGTTTTCAGAGTTAGAATTGGCCTTTCCTTAAAATTCCTTGTCAATCATTTCTATTATGACGGTTCATGCTTTTGTTTACAATTAATTAGAAGTTGATCGCACAGTCTTCACTAATTTTATCTATTAATAACACAAATTTACCAAATATAGGTTTTCTGCTCACTTTCTTTCTGAAAATTAAGCTCAGCCCCTTACAGACTAAATTATGCTTTTTACCGTAAAAGGATTCTCATGTCATCAATCATTCCTTGGAATAAATGTTTCCTGAGTTTTCTTCTAGTTTCACTCCAAATATTTTCTAATAATTTCCGATAATAAAATATTGCAACAATGTTTCTTGATCGATAAATGTGAAAGAACGTTTTTTGAAAGAGGTAACCTTCAATAAAAAAATAAAGTTTCTCTATCATGCCACTATGGTGTTAACACGGAATCTTCGTACACAGTAACACGTTTGAAACATTAAATTGGTGTTGAACTTTAGAAGAGAAAGCTTTCGTACGCAAATATCCTAACAGAAGAATACGTCTAAGCGGCAATTGGGAGACCCGAGTTCGAGTCCCGGTTCTATCAGACTTTTTTCATGTCCGTTTCTCCTTGGGAATTTTCCTAGGTGCACGAATTATCGTACAAAGTCACCTATACCCTTTTCCTTGTTTAATAATATGTAGCTTATGTAAAAATACTTCCTTGTAGCTTATGTAAAAATGTTGAAAGACAATAAGATTTCTTTTCTCTCCTAATAGACGGAAATGCTTTCTATTCCCGTAAATCCATTGCAAGAAACTATTCTTACAGCTTCTGGGAGAGAAAGTTATTAACAGTAGAATCGGTGACATATCTCGGAGTCTCTCGCACGAATAACTTAAGATGGGGTACCCACATCCGTAATATGTGTGGACGAGCACTTACGAAAATCGGATACTTCAAGAGAATAGTCGTAGGAGAGAAGAAAAAATCCGCGAGTGATTTTACTTTGCGTTAGTTAGGCCTCACCTTGATTGCATGTAGTACACGGAACCTTTCGACAAGGGTTGTGTTTGTTAGTTATATAAGGAACCACGAAAGGCAATACGTTTTGTATAAATTTGTTCCGACAAATCAGTGAGCGTTACTCAGATGGTTCAGGACCCAGTATCTATAATATAAGATTTCAAAAAAGGCTTACTTTACTTTATAAATTCAGTGAAAAGCGCGTTCTTAGAAGGTAGCCGATTTTATGCGTATCTTCCTGTTACATAAGCCTTTCTGACACTGAAAGAAAAACTAAGAATAGATTCAAAGACAAGTCACTTCAAGAATTCATTTTCTCCTTGATTGATAGGTGAAGGTAATCGATTAGGGAATTGGAGTTATTATGCATGCACCTCCTGCCACACGCCGAAAGGCGGCTTGCAGGGTGGATATATAGAGTCTTCTATCAGCCTATTGGCAGAGCAAGCATATTATACAACGAAAAACCCAGAATTAAAGAGAGCGAATATAGTTATAGTTTATTTCTTACTTAACTATCATGGCTGACGGGTTTAAAATCATTCCATTGCATCTATCGATATCATCCAAGAATTCCAGTATTATGATAGACATCTAAATGTAGTATCACAGTTAACTTTAACGGGAAAGTCTATAAATTTTCTCTTTTATCGAAATAGAAACAAATCAAGGAGTTTAACCTGAAGCAACTCAGTTAAATTGAAAGGAAAATCTCTCGGGGCATTTCCCGTCTTCGTATCTTACTGAACCGGATTCACCGGCTTGATGACTTGCCGCCCACAACCTTTCTCCTACTATATGACTCACTTTTTGAGAAGCTATTAAGTTACAAGATTTTCTCCGAATCTTTCAAGTTATCGACCATTCATTTTTTTGCGAACAAGAGTGAGAACAACGATGAGGTGTATATAAATAGTTGTTCTCGAGTGAAAATTAAAATGTATGGCTGCTCTTTTACTTCGATGTACGAGGTTGAAACTGTCACGATAAGATAGAGCCGGTATACGAAAGTATCCCTCAGCGAATATTAAGAGCCCTTAAACATAAGCGATGCCTGCTAGTTAGAAAAAAATTGTATGCGATTGTTCATCAGTTAAATAATTTCGAGTATTATTTTTTCCCATTAGCCTCACTAGAATTTTTTCCCCTGATTGAAGTTATTTTTCTGACCTACTTGGGTTCAAACACCCATTTAATCTTAGTCTTCAATTGTTAAAGGAGCGTATGGTTTTGCTGATGTCAGTAAACTCTACTGGTGAATAATAAAATAAGATTTTTCGAAAAAAGTACATCCAATATTTTTGAAAAATATAATTTTCTTATGGTGCAAGCAAATAATCTTGTGTAAACTACAAAGCTGTGCACTCTTTTCTCTCCACAAAGTCATAACTTATCATACGTTTTTTATTCAAATATAGTAGTTAATTGTGGTAATTTTTCTATGTTCCGTAATAGATAATTTACATAATCCATATCGTATGCCATAAAGAACTTTTATATAATATTCTGGACATCTTTCAGTAAACATAAACAGTATGTAAACATATNTACTCCATTAGGAAAGGAGTAAAATATCTTTAAGAACGTGTATAACTTTTGGAAATTATATCCTCAGCTGATATCCCTTGAGCGAGAAAACCTTCCCGTAAAGCAATTTGCCATCTGCTTCAGCTGCAATATGTTACTGCAGCTTCTCTGTTAAACCTCTCAACTCCTGCCTTCATATAGATAAAGATAAGTCACATATATTGCTGTAAAAAAACTCCGTTTTCCAAAGCGACCTGTGCATGGTTTCTGACGCAAACCAGGTTGCACCAACTCCTTTTTTGGTGGACTGAGCTCTTACGGAGAGCTTCAGAAGACCAGGCGGCTCCGTGCGGTTAATCGAAGCGGTCCTTGAGCGATGCGCCTGCTTCCATGTTCTAATGAAGCCACGTGCTCAGAATGGCAGCTTTTCCCCGTTGAGTAAGGAGTAGTAAAGAGCTAGCCGCTCATTGATCTTGCTTTGCCGACACGAGACTTTTAATGCCTTTCCCTCACTCCCTCGTTAGATTTGGGCGAGAAAAAGGAATTCTCCTTCGGACCAAAGGAGAATCTTTATCAGTATTCTTAAGAATTTCCTCCGGCAGCTCTGCGTCGCTTTTGTAAAAGAAAAGGATTTTTAGTCTTTCATACCGAAATGAGATTATTGATTACAACCCTTAAGTGTAGCCCCCAAGTGAAATTTCTAGATGCACTCCTGTCCAAAACAGATCGATTCAGAAGAAATATCGATAAATACCCGGAGGTTTTTATATCTTTTCTTCAGAAATTAAATAGAAATTTACGAGTATGACATATATCTGGGTATTTGTTACAACTAAATCACGATAAGTTTAGCCCCATCTAGCGAAAATTCTGGTTGCGCTCCAGGGGGAAATACATGTCTGTAAAGTATTCAACCCGAAGGCCGGTTGGGACCTCAGCAGTTGGGAAATGAGGCTTACTAGGCAAGATAAAGAGTGATAGTTTGTCCTTACTTTCTTCACTGAACCAGAATGATATAAGCAGAATAAGCCCATGTAAGTGAAGCACAAACACTCTACGAGTAACACTTTTCGTAACAATGCATAAGGAGAAACCTTAATCTATGCAATTATTCAGCATAACTCATACCTCAGTAGCTTTCATATCATCACAGCCGTGAGCATGGCTGAGGCAAAGTATATAAAAGATACATTTTTCTCTATTCCGCACTATAAGACAAATGATAAATACTTCATTCGTCAAGATATGTTAACAGGACCTGGAAATACATAATACAAATATATACATGCATATACATATACAATAAAAAGTAATGCTTAAAGTAATATATCGAATGCCATTTTGCAAAATTATATTTTAATCATACCTCACTCATGGTACTTCTTCGAAAGTACATTCCCAGTAACGCAGTGGAACTAAGTGTAGAAAATACGAGAGAGAATTATGGAAAAGATACAATAATATGATTTCAATATAAATTATCCCAAAAACTTATGATTAATGCATAACAAAAGTACAATTCATATGATTTCAATATAAATTATCCAATTAACATATAATTAATACATGATGATGATTACGGTCATAAAAGTCTCAATAAGATTTCATAATATTGTAAAACAGTATGTAAACATATCTGCCATTAATTACAGGTGATTGCTACTTTTTTCGAAAGAACACGTTTTCGAGAATCAAAAAGCTAAAATATTTAATGCGCATTATAACTTAAAGTGAACGGTCGTTAAGGGGTGAAATGTGAGGAAGGTTCGTAAATAGAGGCGTTTGGAAGCGGGGAAAACGTGAGTCTCTCGAGATGTGATATCGGAGAAGGCTCAATGAGCATTTGGCCTATCTGGCGAAGATTAAGTAGGTCCGTAGTCGAAGCCCTTACGTCTCCTGGGACGGACTTAGCGCAAGAGTGACCGTTGGGAAAGGGAGGGATAGAGTCTATGACCTTCCTTGCTCTTTGCCCTTCCGCATGAGATGCTCACTGTACCGTATTCCCGTGGGGATACGAAAGCAGACGCCATTTCCAGACGGATTTCCAGAATTCAGGGGCTTATGCCTCGGAGAATGTCAGTTATTGAAGAATCCTTTTCAGGACTGCTTATACATTGAGACGTATCGAGAGTGAGTCTAGCGGTTTAAGGACTTCCATTCGTAGACGAATTGAAACTTCGAAATGGCTCTTTACTTATGACGGAAAGTGATAACTTCTTTGATGAATAACGAATCAGTAGATTTCCACGGAACTAATAATAGTTTCTTGTTTAGCTACCGCGGTTGTAACTTCAGCTAATCAGCAGGTCTATCCGCTATAGTTAAATTTCAAATAAATCTAGTTATTATATTTACTTTTTCCTCCAAATAACGATTAAAAGTTTCTTGTTTCAAAAATATTTCAGCATTGAATGAGATTAGGAGACTATGTTACCCTTTTGTAAATAAGAAGAAAAGAAAAAGCGCATCTTCATGAATGAAACTTTTAAATCTCAATATTATGGCAATAGCTTTTACTCGTGTTTTGGGGTATGTTGGATATCCACAATATTTTGGGGTATGTTGGATATCCACAATATTTTGGGGTATGTTGGATATCCACAATATTTTGGGGTATATTGGATATCCACAATACCTTGATGAGTCTTTCTTTCTGGATCTGATGTTTAGTGGTGTAATTTTTGAAATCATCAAATAGATAATATTATGATGGTTCTCTGGTAGAAGCTTTGAGAATCTTTACTTCTTTTAGAGAATCTGAGATATATTTTGTATGCTAAATATTGTCTCTTTGCCTTTCATCTTCACTTACCCTATATCATTTTTATTATTTATCATTACTCACGAATGTATTCACTTTTGAGGAGCCGATGCTATTAATTGGCTCCAAGATAAGCAGATAGATTTATCTTTTGTGCGAATAATTTTGGTTGCAGTATCTTCCACATTTGTTATATATGCAGGGTAGGTATAAATGTCATGTATACAGTTTCATTAGTATATTAGCTACAGTATTGCTTTAGCTATCAAAATTCCACTCCAACCTCACTTCTCTCTTATTTAACTATCTTGTTAATTTCAGCATAAATATTTTGAAAGGGAGGAGCTCTTAGAGGTTGAACGCACAAGGACACATTTTTTCATCGTTTCCCTCGGAAACGGTTAAGAAAGTACTCCATTAGGAAAGGAGTAAAATATCTTTAAGAACGTGTATAACTTTTGGAAATTATATCCTCAGCTGATATCCCTTGAGCGAGAAAACCTTCCCGTAAAGCAATTTGCCATCTGCTTCAGCTGCAATATGTTACTGCAGCTTCTCTGTTAAACCTCTCAACTCCTGCCTTCATATAGATAAAGATAAGTCACATATATTGCTGTAAAAAAACTCCGTTTTCCAAAGCGACCTGTGCATGGTTTCTGACGCAAACCAGGTTGCACCAACTCCTTTTTTGGTGGACTGAGCTCTTACGGAGAGCTTCAGAAGACCAGGCGGCTCCGTGCGGTTAATCGAAGCGGTCCTTGAGCGATGCGCCTGCTTCCATGTTCTAATGAAGCCACGTGCTCAGAATGGCAGCTTTTCCCCGTTGAGTAAGGAGTAGTAAAGAGCTAGCCGCTCATTGATCTTGCTTTGCCGACACGAGACTTTTAATGCCTTTCCCTCACTCCCTCGTTAGATTTGGGCGAGAAAAAGGAATTCTCCTTCGGACCAAAGGAGAATCTTTATCAGTATTCTTAAGAATTTCCTCCGGCAGCTCTGCGTCGCTTTTGTAGAAGAAAAGGATTTTTAGTCTTTCATACCGAAATGGGAGTCTTCATTCTGAGACTGAAGAGTACTTAATGGCGGGTGGACATCAAAAAGGGAGAGAAATGAAGTGGTAAGCTTTTATCCGAAGACTAATGGTGTAGGTTAAGGTCTGAAGAAGTTTCGTAATATCGGCGTTGGAATGCGGTGAAGATTTTGACATTGGCCATGGCGTTTATGTTGAATTCATAAGTAATTTTTAGCCGCCTTTGGCCCGGAGAAGGAAAGAATCTACTGAAAGAAAAAATAACATCCTTGAGGTTTCTTTTGTGAAAAACTGTAAAAAGCTCCTGCGATAATTTTCACCTTTTCTCTCCTAATTCTTCCGTAGGAATTTCAAATAAAAATTTACATCAAAATAACATCCTATATCTTATGATGATATGGTGTTTGAAGTTACCGCAGTCATTTTTCATTTCACATAATAGCTCTGTCAAAATATGTATGTTTGAGGTGTCACTTAATGTTACTTAAGATAAAAGCTGCCTTAAAATCATATGAAAAATACCAGATAAATCTAAATCCGTCGGTTTGCAGCAAATTAATTTTGTTTCATAGAACGTCATAAATTTTGAAATCACGTAAATTATATTTAATTTCACTGGTGAATGACAACGATGAAAGAAGAAGCTAATTAGACTGGTAGCATCATTGTAGCGTATTTTTTATCCTCTGCAAAGGAACATTAATTTTTGTATGCGCATGGATAATCCATTCATATAATGAATATTAACTCAATAGTTCGAAAATTTAGACATCTTATAGATTTTTGTCAGTTTCAGGCTGGATATTTACTCACAGCTGTTCACATACAATCTCCGCCTCGTAACGTGTGTAATAAGCTGCGAAACCTGCCACGGTGCGAAAGGGAAATAATGACTAGGTTCTAAAAAGGTAAGGAGAAACTATTACGATGATGCATTTAAATAAAACAATCAACGGCCTAGAAATAAATGCAGATAATTTGTACTGCCATACAAAATATATGTCTCTATCAACCTATTGCGTTTCGTACTTTTAGTTAATTTTCAGACATTTAAAGATGAACTAAAAGTTTGAAACCATAGATCGCTGGAGAACTATATATATAGTAGAACAATAACAGTGATTAACATTTATTTCTATATGCATATCAATTAACATATATTTCCATCTCGATACTGTGGGGTTCCACTATATCACTATATAAGTATGGCTCGATAAGATAAATTATAAATTATTTAAATATGTATTTACGAAAAGCGTTGCTGAATTAAATTTACGAAGAGTCGATAGAAAAATTTATTGTTCGTGTGTTACTAAGAGATTGTGGAAGGAAATTGCAAGGAATAAATATGCTGTGAAGTTCCTTCACAATTTTAAATTTTATGATATTATTATTAGGCAAATATGAAAATATTCATGAATGTTATATACATAAGGTTATGTTGACTATAAAAATGAAATCAGTTACGAAATATTGAAACTTACGAGAAGGGAACTAAAATACATTGATTTTCTATTTCAAAATCTTAAACTGATCAATATTGATTGGATGTGCAACAATGGAAATTATTCTCCAAAATCTTTTCAAACGGATATTTTTCAGTTCCATTCAATCGAAAAGATGTGAAATTTAGGTAAATTGACATAAATGATTTTATGTTCGTTTTTACTCGATTTATCGTCTAACTCTACATTCACCACGTCTTCCAACGTACCTTTAATTATAATCGATGGATTTTACCACGCTCTGTTTATTTCACATGTTGAAAGAGATTTGAAGAAAGCCTCTGAAAGATACTAGAATGATTTGAGTTATTTTCACAATAACCAGTGGATTTTCTCCATTCTCATTCAGCTAAATTTTGAATGCATACTTCGTAGCGGCGTCGAAAGGTAACTAATAGGATATTTACGTTCCTACCACTGCGGTAAATTTCAATTACCTCTGGGTAAAGAAACATCTGCAACGCGGGCCGGATACACGGTACCGCAAATCATGCCCCAGCGCTGATATTTCTCCATAACAAGCAATTCCTTTCGTTCTAAGTATGCCATCTGCTCCTATGGTACGTACATCTCGAGATGAATGATACCGAAGAAGATGTTTTACCGAGATAACAGTAATTGCCTTGAGGGTTAGAAAACGGTGAAAAAAATTGCCGGAGAAGTTCGAATTTAACGAGTTTTGGTAGCAAACTTTTGTATCTAAAATCCGTCTCCAAAGATAAATAATGATTTCGATCCATTCATAACGCGCCCACTCATTTTTGAATCTCTAAGTTCGGTCATTGAGAACCCAGAGAGAGGTAACCGATGTTATAATTAAAGTTGAATTATCCCGTTGTAGTCAGAATTAGATGTTAGGAGGCATTAATTTTCGCACTGATTCATTATCATAATATTTTGTTCTTGTTTCTTCTAGTTCATCATTCTATTATGTAACTCAAAATACTATTTTACATTTTCTCTGAAACTAATTCACAGCTCAATTTAATACTAACGATTCCTCATCATTTTATTATCTTAGGCAAGTTTAAAAGTAGATTGAAGCCATTTACTGCAGCTTCACTATGTTACATTTAGCCTGATGTTAGTTCGCTAGGACTTCAGGAATCATCTCCGAGATTCCTAGTGTCCAGATTTACGACAGTTCTTTTCAGTACAAATTTAATTATTAAAGAGAGAGAGAGAGTTGTCCATTGGACGAATTTATAGGGATGATATCGATAGAAATAGGTTATATAAGTATGTTTATCGAGAAATTTTTAAAATAATACCTTGAGGCCATAAAACTTTTGTCTTTCTAGCCTCTTTTCGATAAATATTTAGAGGATGTAGTAATTACCGAAATATTGTTAAAATTAGTGATAATAGTACCTGATTGTCATATCTTAATGTAAACTCATGGAAAATTGGTAACATAAAGTATCACAATTAATCAATTTTCGATTTTTAATTTATTTATCATATGATGACATAAAGTAATAAAATAAATGCTTTGGCTTCTTGCTTAAGCTCTTATATTTGCATATCTCCTACCTTCTTAATATGTATCATATACGAAGATGTACATATATGCCTACTATTAGTGCGTAAGATCTTTCCCATGATTTATAAATATCCATATAAGCAAAATCTTGATATGAAAAATCGCAGGGTTATTCTTATCAGTGATCTATACATCCTTAATTTACAAATTTCATCTTAATCATTTCAGGTTTGTCTTTACGCTTGGTTAGACAGTAAAGCTATACATAAAATATACTACTTCGCTCACTATCTCCAAGACATCCACCTACCTCCCATAATTGTAACTCCCAACTACGAAATGTTTACGGACATAACGCGAAGAACTCTTTGATCCATCGCCCCCTTCCTTTTTCTCCCAAGCACACAAGCGAGTGCTTCAAAGCGAGCAAAAAAACGAGATGACTGAGGGATTAAAGGAAAAAATGGACGACGCCTTCGTTTTATTTCTCGATCGGCGCCGCGAAATAAATAAAAACATAGCCACAAAAGGAGTAAAAGGAGCCTCTCCGTTTTTATTCCCTCTTGGACATATCCCTTTAGGACAAAAACGCAATTTAATCGTCGCTGCGCACACGTGTCGCAACTTTTTATTCAACACGCGCGGGCAAAAATAAACCTCGGCGTCAATGCGACATATCTTCTCGATCCGATGGATTCTCCGTGTTCCGAAAAAATGGGGAAATAGAAACGCACTCCGATGAAAAAAAAATAAATCTTTGACGAAGTTTCGCGAAAATTAAAGGAAAAAATGGCAGCGCTGTCCGAGCCCTTAGGGCGAGATTCAAAGCGGGCAAAAACGAGGTAGTGCGCATGCGCTTCGAAAGTATGACCGCATCAAAAAAGCAACACTTAACAAAAGAGGCATATACCCCTTTTCCTCGATGGTTTCTTTAAAGGGAGGAGAGATGAAGGGGGGGGGAGATGGAGGAAAGCTCTTTTTTCTTGTTCCTGGGTGGTCAAGTGGATGAGAGGAGTTGAATTGGAGACGAAAGTGGTGGAAGGGGAAGATTTGAGAGAAGAGAGATGGATGAGAACTATATTGGAAGTAGAAATAGAAAGGAAGCTTAAAGGAGGAATAGAATTTATGTGTACAAAAGGATTGCAGCGTAAACAATAAGTATATTTTCATTTCAGTGAAATTTATAAATTCATTGACTAATTTTTCGTGGTGTGAAACTCAAACACTTTTCCTTAATAATGACGGAGTACTTAAGAAGGTGCAGTAGATTAAAAGTCAAATTATTGAAATACGGTGGTAAAGGAAAATGAGTGAGATTATGAAGAAAACTGTTTGGGTTGCCACCTCTCTCGGATTCGTCGGGAGACTTCCGGGATTGTACAATAATTTTTAAAATCCCCCACATCCCGAATTATGGCGTTTAATCCCGCGAAAACCAGCGGTCCTCCCGTGTAATGTAAATTATGTTTCGTCTCAAGATACTTGGAAAAATTTTCTAGGGATAACGATGTTATCCGATATTTCCTGCTATGCTTTTGTATAAATCGCGTTAAATATCCAAAATTATATCTCTGGGTATAGCTAGGTCGATCAAGTGCAAGTGATCAAGATGCACTTTTAGTAGCTCTACAAAAACGAAAAATATATGTTCTATGGTAGTTTAAGTTATGATTTAATCAAATTCTCCCCGGAATCTCCCTAATCTTACTACTTTGGGAATGGACAACATCAAGAACCAACCCTTTGGGATTTGGCAACCATATATGCGTTCTAATATGGGATTTAAAACATTCTTATCTCTGCGAACGATACGAAAAGAGAACTAGAAAAATAAAGGAATGGTATTCCTATTAAAGTAAGGAGGTCATTGTTGGATAAGAATTTTGCCCTGAAGGCCCACTCTAAGAATAAATCTTTAATAACAGTTACCAGTATCCTTTTTTAAACTAAACTGTGAACCGAGAACATCTAAGGTTGCGAAGGTGCCTCTTCTTTGCCAAATTTAATAATGGGAAAAGGAAGAGAATGAGAAAAACAACCTTAATACAGGAGGAGAAAAATTCTATGAATATAAACTGTGTGTTCGAAAACGGAAGGGAGAGAATATAAGAGGAATATGGGAGCATAAAAAGTAATGGAACAAATTGTGAGAAAAGAGAGGAAAATGAGAAAGTATAGAAAAAGATGCGTGATAAGGAAATTAAACGATACATTTTTTGAAGTTTCGAAAAAAAGGTTAAGCTACTGGGTGAAAATTCTGAAATAAAAACAAGTAAGAAATGAATAAACGTCACATTGTCTGTAAAGTAGAGAGTCACGGAGCGAATGAGAAGTAAGAAAATGTGGAGTAGGAAAGAAAGGCGGGCATGATGAGAAAGAAAATGAGAAGATTTTGGCGGAAAAGAGAAGATTAAAAACGAGTTGTATGAGGAATAAAGTAAAATTAGCAGCAATCGGATAATGGAGTAGACAAAGTAATGGAGAAATATAGTGGATAGATAACAGAAAAGTACAAAACAGAATTAATGGCGGAGAATGGAAACTGACGAGAGGAAAAATAGGAGTCATATATATGGTCAGGAAAGAGATGAAAAGATTCTCAATTCAAAATGTATCGCAATAAAATCAGTACGTAAAAGCGCAGATGCTAGCAGTTGTTTATCAACATATAATTCGGATAAGAAAAGACACGCGTGAAAGTACTTGAAACTGCTACCATATGGCCCTATGATAATGTTAAAAATATAAACAAGATGGAAAAACGTTAGTCAAATTACTTGAATTGGTAATAAGTGAGTTTCAAGTCCCTTTCGAATATGTTTATGAAATATAACTAGGGTTACGCTTTATGAGAAATGTGAACCGATATGTGGTACGGGGTAAATGACGGCTTCTGGTTTTGGTTCAGGTAAAAAGATTTCAGTATTTATGTTCGGGTTCCATGATAACCCAGGAAATAAAATTAGTTTTATAGGTTCGGTCCCGATTTGAAGCCTTAGTAATGGAAATAAGGAAAAATATAATTATGTGTTAAAATCGAGTGGAAAAGACTAAAGAGTAAACGACACAATGTAAACGTAAATATGATCTTTCAGGAGAAAAATTGTACATATGGATGTCCATTGGGATGCGGAAATCATGCAGAATACGATGGACGGCGAAATAGAAGTCTCGGAGACGTGGATAAAGGGTGGAATATGACCAGAGCGGAAAACAAGGGTCACGAAGAGAGTGGAATTGAGGAGGGGAATGGGCGAAGACAGGATGAGATGGAGATTTTTATCCACGATTGAAACGGAGGATGGCGTGGAAGGGGTAAAAATGCGGCTGCGATGAAGAGAGAAATCAGTTAAGAGTGCTCTGGAAACGAGGGAAGATTAAGAGAAGTAGTAGTGGAGGAGATGGAAAGGGAAACGCGAGAGGAAGATGCATTCGGGGAATAAGTGAAAGAGATGGAGGATGTGATTTTCCAAGCGCTGGCGAGATCGAAACAAAATGTCTTGCGTTAAAACAGAGAGGGAGATTTAGATGGGCTGATAAGGCGATATTCCAAAGAGAGTTTCGAAATATTTAAGACATGAGGAAGAAATTATGATAACGCAGAGATGAAAATCTTACTATAAAATTGCTGTGGTATGATGAATCGCATTCGTACTGCTTTTATCTCCGCAGAGTTTTGTAAGGGATATATTTCTCCGGAGATATTTCCCTGAGATGACTTGTGTAACATTCAAGAAAGTTTGGTAATCTTGTTATGAGAAATTCTCCTTTCCTCTCTAAATATTTCCTTTTTGTCTTATTCTACTCATCTTCTGTCTAAAATTGTGAGAGTAAGGAGGAAATAGCTACTTAAGTTTCAAATTTAATTTGTAATGGTGATTTACAATCCGTAAAGTATCCGCGCCGTAGGCATCTCAATGGATAACGCAAAGCTTCTTATAATATATGGGTTTTTAGTTCAAAGATCCGTAAATCCGGTAAATATATCCTATTTAAATCACCAATGCAGTATTAAGCTACAAATTTTCTCATATATATTGAGATATTGGTAAATGATCTGTAGATTTATTTTATTTTTTTACTTTTTACGTAAGTTAAAAGGCAGTGGCTGCGACATTCATGAGTGTGAAATTAAAGAGGAAATGGCAAGACTATAAGAGCAAGCAGTTAACTATGACTGGACTTCATCAGAATATTTCATTCAATGACGATTAATTCGATGTCTTATACAAAATTGACTTGTTTATTATTGCATATTATATACGTATCTACTAGTGCAAAACTTGTCTGTGCTTGAAATGCTGCGTTTTTACAAAACGAAGGTACATACGACCTTTCGCTGTTACATGGAACATCAGGCCACATTTATTTACTTACGGAACCAAAGAAGAGCATCTTATCCTCAAAGTCGGCGATTCGAGTTTTTTGATGAGTCGTCAAATACGTCATAGCACTCGAAACAAAATTATTTCACCTTCCGGAAAGAGAAATGGACTCAGTGAATGAAGATTTAAGCTCAGAGAAATAAGAGAGCCTCGTTGATGACCAACGAAGGAGCAAAAGAATTACAGCAGTTTCGAAATGGCCGCCATAAATGGATCCGTTAAAACGTGGGAAAGGAATATGAGGAATTTCGACGAGGGGGCTGCAAAAACTATTAAAAGATGCATGGCGGATAGGAAAGATTGGCAAAATGGAAAGAATAGGGGAGGCGGAGAAGAGATATAGGCAGGGATTAGGACAGGATGAGAAAGAGATATAAAAAATGGAAGTGATGGAAAAAACAAGAGTTTTGGAGTGATGTGGAATGGAGGACTTGGATAGAATGGGAAGGGAGTTTACGAGTGGGGAGTGTGGGAAGAGTTGGGAGATGGAGTGCAGGAGCCTAAGTGCAAGCGTCGTAGCATTTGTCTCCATTCGCTCATCCCTCGCAGGCCATCCATTCCCCATCCTACGGAAGGGAACCCCTCACCAGTACTCTTTCTTTCTGCCAATTCTCCCTCTTTCTGTACCCAACTTTCGTTTCCCTCCATACTAACCGCTTCTTAGCTTGGCGTCTTCCATCTTCACTTGTCCAACCCACACACGTGTTCGCAGTTATCCCATTCTCGCCGTCCTTTTTCACTCCTTGTTTACTCGGTGTCCACCTACTTTTGTCATACTCTTCCCAACTTTTACTTCAATTTCTACCTTTGCTTTTCTTCTCCCTATTTCTCTTCTCGTTCTTTAGTCTATCTCCGCCCTTTTTCCTTCTCGCACCCTATTCCCGTATTCCTTCCATCTCAAAGTGCCTATATTTTTATTTATCAAGCGTTGAGATTTACTTCATATCAAAATGTGATAACATTTTCAATAATTTCTGACGATGATGTTAAATCTCTCTCTAATCACCGATAAAATTTTTGCTTCGAATTTATAAGGTATAAGTCGCTAGGTGGGTATTCCGTTCCATTGTGGGTCTTCCAACGTGGGGCCTTATACATAATAATGGTGGCTCTTATGTTTCTGTATTCTTCATTATAATGAAGGCTCACTGGTGGCGAGGGTGTTGTCCTTAGAGAACAGAGGGAACTTAAACAATTTCTTTTAAAGAAATTCCCCTCCCTCTATCTCATTCAACAGTCAATGACTTTTCCCCAAGTACTTTTTATATTTTCAACGCATATCTCTCGTCATCTTATCTTTTCCTCTCACACAACCGCGATTTACATCGATTTATAGGAATTTATCATTAATTGAACTTAAATTTATGTTTATTCCTACTGAATAAAAGTAGGTTAATCGTACACTACTGAAGCGTTCAATGCTAACGTTTCAGAGGGTGAATCTTCTTACTCTCCAGTTTATTGACATGCCCGTCGATTTGAACTACTTTTCGAGTCATAGCCTTTCAAACTTCCTAATATAGTATTTCTTCAGATATCTTCTTACCAACGATATCTGCTTCTATCGATCGTCTATTGCATTACTGAGTTTTTTACTGTATACCCTTCCATTCGTTTGGTTAAAGTAGCTATCTTTGCTTTCGTAAAATCATACCCACATATTATTACTTAATTACCATTATTGCTACATATTTTATTATTTACTGTTTGCATGATAAATGTATCTTCAGCATTATTTACTGCTGAACAATGTTTTCTCATTTAGATAGTCAAAATTTAATGAAAAAGAGGAAAAATTGTCTAACTTTAAAAAATGTATTCGATTTTTTAAAGCGCGCTTTTCCACCGTGTCTCATTTATTTAAAGGAAAATTTGATTGATGTGTCGCTTTTATGATTTAGCTCTGCGATACTTAAAAAGAGTAATACCGACCCTGAAGGGAGGAGGGTGAAAAGCAGCAATAGGGTAGTGTTCCTTGGCATTAGGTTTTCTTCATTTCCTGATTTAACAATACTTGGCTATGGGCAGCAGTAACGAGTCCATGAATACCTTTAAGTTTGATGGTGCTGGAATTCATAAAATGCATTTTTCATTTTTTTATTTTATTGGTTCGATTGCATTATTTAGGAATTTTACAGATAGTTAAACGGATAATTACTTCTGATCGTTCTTCCCGCATAGCATCAGAATCTAATAGGGTAGATTAGGTAAGGTGTTAATACACCCCCTGCCATACTGGAAGGCCCCCTGGCCTCCTGTCACTGGCGGCTCGCGGTGTACAAATCTATATCTACAGATTAATGGCTGGAGACAGTTGGCAAAGCCGGTAGAACTAAGCGAGTTCTTCTGATGTAATTTATTATTCATATTGATCTCGATTAAAATAGCTATTGTATTGACCACCATTACGTAGATGGCTCCAAGCGATGGACAGCCTTTATATTTACATACTAACCCTACAAGCCGTCAGTGACGTGTGGCAGGGGGTCTATTAACACCTAAACTTGTAGTATTTTTAAAAATGCTTCGACATCAAAGTTCATTTCGTACATAGGCCTCCTCCGGGAGTCAAACATGGGACCGCTTCCGCTGGAGTCGAACGCGTTGCCCATTTGGCTATCCGGGAGCCTTAAGACCGATATTCTTATCTAACCCTAACTGCTATTTGTTTATCTAATGCATCGCGGGAAAAGCGACTAGAAGTAGCTATCTGTCCTGGAAATTGCCTCCTAGAAACGCTATTTTGTTTCCTCTCTGGGATAGCGAACGTAGCTAACTGGAGTAGCAAATCAACTATCCTGTCGATGATATCTCTACAGGTAAACTTTTCGAATATCTTCCGTCGTTAATCATGTATTCTATCCTTAAGCGACCCAGCGGAGGGGTTATATAATAGCCGAAACACTGATGTCGAATTTGAAATCTCCTTTAACAAACCTAACTGCACTACGATGAGCCATGTCTAGATCGGAGACTAATCCCTCATCGTGAGGCTCCTGAATAGCGCAGCAATTTCCTAGGACACGTCGAATTAGGATGAAATGCGCTATATCTTTTATTCTCGATGAAAATCGCTCACTTTTCGTCTCCCTAGGAATAGTCTTGTTTCTCTTTGGATTCTTTCGCGCACCCCAAACTCTCTCCCTTCCTTACCCTACCTTTCTGTACCTCTTTTCCCTCCTGAAATCTCTCTTTTTGCAAGGGGCTATCTCGGCCCGCATTCCATCTTCTCGTGTGCCCTATACACGCAAACGCTTTCCATCAACATCCTGTGTTTTTACCCAAAGAAACTTCTTCGCCGGAGATCTCCAACTCTTATCTGACAGAAAAGGTGTCTCAGCGAGCGTGTTCAGGGTTTGCGGGAAATTTCGGTGCACAGAAATTCCTCCACGAAAAGGAAGATGAAGAGCGATTTCCGCGGGGAATTTTCCCTAGCGAAGACATTTTTCGGAGTTTCTTTATTGTCGCTCTCTAAGCTGTATTTCGCTGTAGCAAGAAACATTGGAAGGATTTACCCCGACAATGCTGAGTATTTGTAGAGGAAACCATAGTAGAATAAAAATATTATGTCCTTTATTTTGAAAAAGTCCTACTGGAATAACGGTACCAACTTCTGGCATGGCTTGTTGATGAAGTATACTCGTACTACCGTAACTCTTTAGTTGTTATAATTAAATATTTCAGGCTCTCATTCATGATATACATCGGCTTTTCTAGAAAATTTATGAATAAGGTTTATGATCAGTAGTTATTTTATGTACCTAATGTTAATGCATTTATAATCAAGCCTATGTTTCAAAACTTTATTTAGTTGCCTGGGATACTAAACAAAGAAAAATTATTATCAACGTATTATTACCATCTTCAAGAGTTAATTTTTAATGATTTGGAAATGACTTAATTAGATCAAGCTTATTTTCAAATGTGCTGAAGTGAATGGAAAGGATACATATATTTCTATACTGCATACGAATTAAATATTTCGAAATTCATTTTAGGTTTTATTTGCATAACTGGTTTATTTTTTAATTTATCTGTATAATTTTCCGACTTTATTATAAAGGAAAGAAGAAAATGTAGAAAGAGAAATAGCATCACTATATGCTGAATTTCTCGACATGCTCTATTTAAAGGAAATAACTCGCAAGAAAAAGATCAGCTTTGGTGCATAT
>KZ308303.1:443914-494127 GCA_000376725.2 Ladona fulva | reverse complement strand
CATACTCGTGTACATCTTATTTCGCTGTGTGTAAAGGTATTATCCATTAACACAATGATCTGGACACTACTGTGGCATTAACCGAAAAAATCCTGCTCACCCCACTCAGAGAATGATGATCCTCCAAGTATCTAAATACACTAATGACTCTCCCTGCTTCATACCCCTGCGAAATGACTACTAGAAATCACCTTAAACCAATGTGGTTTACTTGTATCACACCAAGCATTCAATCAGTAAGTTAAAATTATGAGTGTATGGATTCGCTCAGGAAACCTATGGCCACAAACCTCAAAATATGCTGAAATCATTTCTTCATTATAGGAGAAAGCATGCGTCACTTCAATCTAACTTAATTTAACAGACACACTACTCTTTTAAACTTACTTGTTAGTCTCTAAACGCCATTTCAGCATTATAAGTCCTAGCATAACTTAAACCTTTCTCATCTCTTTCAAAATTTTTCTCATATCATCTCCTCCAACCTTCTCTCGGTTTCTATCCTTTCTCTCAAAAACTTTTCTCATATGCGCTGCCTTCATCATCCTGTATCCTTTTTCTTCCATTTATCTTTCTCCTTTTAATGAATTTACTCACTCTTTGTTCAATTCGTTTAAGCTTCAAAGTATTTCTACCCTCCTTATGAAAAACCGGATGTCTATGGTTTCCCGTTCGATGTTTCCTTTCCTCCCTGGCACGTTAGTGTCAATTACCTTTCTCATATTCATCATTCAAATCAATAGCTTGCATTTTAAATTATATAAAATACGTTTGAAAAAATTGACAATGGTTAAGGCATATTTCTGCCTCATTCATTATAGCATATTGTATGGAATTTCAATAAAACTTGCTAGCACTTAAGCTATGGTTGAATTTTGTTTACCTTCTATTTCTTTATCTTTATCTTTCCTCTTTTTGATAACTGATGGATGAATTATTCTTTGTTTTGGAATATTATCACGAAATAAGACAACTAAATATCCTTTGCAGGTTTACGAAAATTGTTATATAAAGCCATGGAAAACATTTTTAAGTTAATTTAACTAAGCTTCAGCCGACAATAAAACTTGAATAAAGCGATTGTATTACTACCTTCCATATTTCAAGCAAACTCGCACTTCAATTCATTCTCCGTTAAGAAGTTTATTTTAAGGTATATAAAAGCACGACACACCTTCCTGCAACACACCAAAGAACCTCGCTGCGTGTGACTAAGTTATTTATTCTGCAGCCCATAGAAACGAAGGAAAACAACAAAGCTGAGTTTTATTTCGGATATCTCTTGAATTTTGGAATAAGGAGCTACGTGCGCGCACCTAACGGTATATCAAATACAGAAAATAGGAAGGAGACGCTAAGAAAAGGTCTCCTTTGGGTAATTTAAAATAAATCTCTCGTATCTTAAAGCGTTCATTGAGGCACTCTTGCAAGTTAAAAGGAAGTCGTAAATCGAGGGGCTTTCTCCGACGGGGAATCAATGGGGAATAATTCGTTGACGAGAGACAAAACGCGTCCGCCTTTTGTGTCCTCTGAGTGTAAATCTGACTATTCCCAGGATTGCTACGAAACAAAGAGCGGGAATAAATTGTTTATGTACTTAACGGGAATCAGCACCCACGAGATCCGATACAAAACGTTCCTTTTGTCTGGAGGAGATAATTTACATGATATCCTTACGAGCAATTCAGCCGTTATTTTTAAGCTTTGCTCACGGGCCGTTGAATCTATTCTAGTGAGAAATTTATTACCGTCCTACATTGAACTATGCGTATGAGATATTGTATAATTCGAAAAATGCATCAAAACATTTATCTCGATACGATCAAAATCCTTTTAGCTTCGAACAGAGATCAATACATCGAGATTTACCTTTGATATAATGTCTTTACCACTACCTTGTTTCAGATAGTAATTAGAATCGTCTTCAATTATTTCCTTTTATTTTTTTAGATTTCAAGTTTATATCTGTACATGAGCTTTTTATCCTCGTTTTATTGATAAAATTTAGTTTTGCCGTGAATAAACCTTTCTATTAGAATGTATTATAGAGTTCATTGGAATTTCAATAAAACTTGCTAGCACTTAAGCTATGGTTGAATTTTGTTTACCTTCTATTTCTTTATCTTTATCTTTCCTCTTTTTGATAANTTATATATTTCGTAAAAATTTGTCTATAGAGAACTATAAGGTGTTCGGACGCATTATGAATCGTTGAAAATTTTTCCGGAGTAAATGTTTGAGAACTATTAGTTAAGAACGTATTAAAACGTTATTGAATTCGAAATATAAGTTCATTCTTTAAATAATACCGTTTTTCCAGGCGCATTAAAATTCTCACTTCAAGCAATTCCTTTTGAATTTCGTCCTTCTTTCATCAAAGAGAAAGGTGATACCGTGAAAATTCCAGAGCGCTCGGATCATAAATCGATTCTATAAGGAATTCTTATTCATAAAGCTCCCCTGTCTTCCCAGTGGGAAATCCTAATGATGAACTCTCACAATCCATGAATCATGATGATTATAAAATTTTAACAAATATTGTGCTGATCAATGCTCGCCTTAAATGCCACGAGGAAACATTGGTATTTGCACAATAATTTATTAAATTTTCCGCACGAGCGACCTCGATATGGAAGATACAAACATCAGCGGGAAGAAGGCACTGTAACAGAACTTCGTGAATCGAAGGATATTGTCAGGGATGATGAAGGAAAAAAATATATCCTTTGTATTCCAAGGATTTCCGTTATTCTATAAAATGGTCGTCCTTACTTCCATTTTACGCCTGAGCATACGATTTCTTTCTTTCGAAATTTACTCAGCGGGATTCACTCCCCGCTGTTTCTCCGACCTCGATGAGAGTGCGTGTAGAATCGTCGCAGTTTAGAATTCCAAGTGAAGAAAGTACGCGGGTGGCATCAGATGCGGATGGAGTGACTGGGAGGGTCAAGGAGTGAGTGGCAGAGCGTGTTCTGGACAGTGTACGGGTTAAGCCCTTGGAGATGCCGCCATCCTTCCTACTTGAGCACACGCTCCCACTCACATCCTCCTCCCTTTCCTATTCTATCCTCTTCTCTCGTTCGCTGCCCCTAGTTCTATTCTCTCCCCATTATCGATTCTATGTAACTCTGTTTAAGTTTTCCTCATTGTCTAAATATTCAATTTATTTATCTACTTATTAATTTATATTTCGAATCATCTGTACTTGACTATAATCAGTGTAATGTACAACAAGAGAGAGTCTGGGTCAGGGGAAGAGGGGGCCACGAGGCTTCATCTGCCCCAGAATAAATAAAACACAAGTCAAGTCATTATATTTCTGTTTATCTACAGCTCACGGCTTGGTACCCTTTTATACAATCAAATTTACCCAAGGATCGTTGTTATGCGCGCATATACACTGACGCCATAACATTTGAAAAGATATCAGCTCCAAGACTGGTTGAAACCTCATAGGACCGTTTGTGTTATGTTAAGAATTGCTACGGTTAATCAGTGGGCGTTACTCAGATGCTTAAGGACGCAGAATGGGAAGGTTTAGAAAATAGATGATTTTAAACAAAGGATAAATTTACTAAATACGTTCAGAAAAAGCACGTTCACAGATTATCTAGCCAATAGCTAATGCGTTCTCCATGTTACATAGGCCGTTCTGACACTGCTAGGAAATCAGGGAAATAGATAGTACGAATAGACTCAAGAATTCGTTTTTTTTTTTGCAAACGATAGAGTCATGGTGCAAGAACCCCTTGCCACAAGCAGTGAGTATGCTTGCAGGGTACTTACATAAACCTCAACCCCATCCCTTCCTACAGTAGCTATAAATTCTTTGGAGAGGATGAGGCAACTAGACTAGATGAGGAGTGAAGTAGTTTGCTCTCGCCTTCTACACTGAGCAAGAATGCTGAGTGTAGAGCATCCATAAAAGTTTAGCACAACACTCTATGAGTTACACTTTCACTCCGAAAGAAGTGATCAAATTGAATTCTATCAAGTTAGGTACACAAGGTCTGTAAATTTCGAATTTTCCTAGTTCCTTCATAGATTCTTACTACGAAGTCTCGTAGCAAGCAGTTGATTCTATGAATGGCGTCATTCAGCATATTTGATTCCTTAGTAGCTTTCATATAGTAACATCCATGAGTAAACTAGAGGCAAAAGTAAATTTTTTAAATGCATTATTCTCTACTCTGTAATGGGGACATTTGGAAAGGTATCAAGTACCGAGAATCGAAATGTGTGTCCAAACTTTCGAATAAGAATAGTTAGCGAATATGAGCTTGAGGTTATAAATTTATCTTAATTAATGATGCATTGAAAAATACCAGAAAAATTATTAAAATATAATCGCATATCCACCATACTAGATAGTTGTAGTTAGCATAAGTCACATATTCAGTTGTGATAATTAAGTTAAGGAATTATCATTAAATTAATTTATTCCGAAATAACTTTTATTCCAAAGTTATTGCCAATATTTAACATGCAATTAAAACATATAATGTATTCTATGATTAGGGTTCAAGTCGGATAGTCAAGTGGGCAACGCGTCCGACTTCGGTGAAAGCGGTCCCGGGTTCGATTCCCGGTGGGAGTCCACGTGCGAAATAACCTAAGCTGTCGAAGCACTTTTAAAAATACTACTACTACTATTCTACGAATACTTTCCAGTATTTTGAGAATATTATTATAAAATGAATATTATCATATAAAATATAATTTTATATATGATTCTATAATGACTAATAAAGTAACAGAAGTTTAAATTCATATATTCTACGTCACTTTCTAACTTTTTTATAAATATGGAAGTTCAAAAGAATGTTGAAATTTAAAAAGCATATCTTGGAGAACTTCAGTACCACCGATTATTTTATTAACGATATCACGTATTTTAAATTACTTTACAGAACATGCATATAAATTTAAGATCATCGAATATTCGATTCACTTCATATTTATGAATTCCTTTTTCTTTTCCTTCCCTAATCTTCCATTTAATGCAAGCTTCTCTTCCGATGCAGCCTATGTTTTCGACCGTCAATTGTTTCTGTTGACCTTGGTCTTGTCCCAAAAAGATTTCGGTAACTGTAGCGAGTTGAAGCGAAACTAATTTACCAGGTTTACCGTTTCTCTTTCATTGTTCTTTTATATTTTAGGTTTTGCTTTCTACTCTTTAGATAACAAATTGAAATCCTATTTTTACCTTTTCAGTGAACTGAACTTAATGCATACATTCTTTCCCATTTTTCTATCTTTGGCAACCTTTGACATCCTCACGTTTGTCTAAGGTATTTGCTTTCAGTTTAGATGTATTTAAAAATCTAAATAATTCGTCTATTCGTCGCTATTCTGATTGCTACTTCTGTCTGATAACTAGCAATGGCAAATTTTTGTCTCCTGTAGGCGAATATATCCTTTAGTGGATATCCTTATAATAAATGACTTTTCACTCGTCTGTAAATGCACCTGTAACTTTTTCACTATTATCTAAATGATTTCTACTATATCATTTGACTTATGTTTTGTAAGTTACTTTTGTGCAATCACTCCACCGCCCTTATGAAATTCAAGTCTTTTGGCACAGGAAAGAGTAAGAGAGAAATGTATGTTTGATTTCACATCTTCACTTCTTTTTCATCCCTCAAAACATTTTTCACAGCAGTCAATAACGAGTGACCGCGAGAAATTTTATAATTCACACTGTCACACCTCAAGGGGCTTTCATATTGTAACAACTATTGACTAAATTGAGACGAAAGTAAACGATGAATAAATTAGAAAGATACATTTTCCTACAACATTTTCCTAGTACAAAAGAATGAATTCTGTTCATCAAAATATGCTAGCAGGAGCCAATTCAACTTCAAGACATCAAAAATAAAATTAAATTAATATTCGCATTTGTTTTAGTTTCAAATTCCAATCGCTCCAACCGAGGAAAATTTGTTGTGTGCCACGTGAGCCACCTTATAATTATTTCCTTTACCAATTGAAAGCCACCTTTATCCACGATAAGGCCGTCGTCCACAACAGGAATTCTTTTTCTAAGATTTCATCAAAATCCCTCTTTTGTAAATGGCACCTCTTTCTTGTGGCGTGGAATCATCCTTGAATCGTAGCCATTGTCCCTTCTCATTTCGCACCTCCTTTGTTGTTCCCGGTTTCTCCTTTTGTGCCTCTCACTATGACCTTCCTCTTCTCATCCCCTTTCCTTCATTCTCATCGCGGAATTCCCTTTATTTTATCCAATCCTCGGTCCCTTCCCACGCATCCCGATACAGTGGGCGCTATTATACTCTACACCCGTACCTCGTACTCCAGCCGTACACTCGCGTGTTAAACCTTTTGTCGAGAATTTTGACGCCGTTTTGGTCCTCGATCCTGTTTCTCAGAAGCGGTTTCGCTGGTGTGGGAAATAATTGGGAAATACGAGAAGAAACGTAAGAGAGAATGGTATCGTGGAAGAGAATCGTCCAACGTTTCGCCTCGATCTACGCCTATATTTATTTCTTTTTATTCCCCAGTGTTTCGGGAAGCTATGCTTTTGTGTTTTTTTCTACATCGCCTTATGATTATTTCAGTTTCCTTTGATCACAACGAGCCAGTTCGTGCTTTTCGCGTTTTCACCCACGCGCGAATTATCCAAATGACTCATTTCTGGGACAAAGCGTTCCCAGCGAAGTTAAAGAATTTTTCGCGGATTAGCGTCTAAAAGATCAAACAAGGTCAAACTTATTCTTCTCAATTTCTGAATGTGTGCAAGGGTTTAGTCTTTCTTGTATTTGGGTTTGCAAATTAGGGGAGCTCTGTCCTCCTCACGGCATTAGGTTTCCAAATTTGTTGAAAGCGGCTACTTAACAGGCGTATTCGGAGGCCGAACAAATTTTTAGGAATAAATCAGACTTGATGATGCGAAAGTAACGCTCGGGTGAATTTCCAATCTCACGTGTGTGCAGTGGAGAATAACTCGCCTTGATTTCGCTTAATGTTAGCTAAATATTTCGGCATTTCGTGCAGAACTTGCGATTTCCAAGGTTGTATTTATCAATGAGAATCGCAATTATCTTTCAGATACCTACACGAAGAGAAAAAATTGAGTTGTAGACTGGAATTTCTCATTGAATTGGTGAAAATGCTTTTTGGCGAGTGTATTCAGCAGAAAATATCTTGCATGTCTGGATACCCTTTCAAGAAGATCTTTTTCAATATTAGCTACGCAGTCATAATTGATCATAGCGAAAGAATTACAATGCTTGGGATAGTACAAATTTAATGAAAAAGCGGTAGAGGTAGTAGAATTATTGTTAAAAGTGCTTCGACAGCTAAGCTCATTTCGCACGAGAGCCCACATCGGTATTTGAACCAGAGATCGCTTTCACAGTAGTCGAACGCGTTTCCCACTTGGCTTTCCAGGAGACCAGAAATGCCGTAGAAGCAGAAAAACAAGACGAATTTAGCTTCAGATGTTTCTGGAGAAAACTAGAGTATATTAACTGTAAATCATGATTTCTTTGAAAGTGATCTATTCTGACAACGCTCGTACGTGAATTGCAATTTTGATGCGAAAGGATACAGGAGCGATTAAAATTCGTAAGACTACTTATCATCTACATCTACATAATTATCCTGCAAGCCACATTTCTGCGTGTGGCAGGAGGTGCAAGCACCATGACTTTACTTCACTAATCGATTACTTTCGCATATCGTTCGGGGAAAAAATTAATTTCTGAAACGACTTGTTCGCAAGTTTTTCTGTGTTTGAGTTGAATCCCATCCCTAGTGAATGCTTCAGATAATTGTCGGTGTAGATGGTTCATTGGCTGTACGATAAAGTATGTTTCTAAATTTTAAATATATTGTTTATTTCAGGCTTTGACGGCATGTCAATAATCTAGATTGTTGTTAATAATCTGACTGAGTGTTTTTTTTATTTTCCCAATGTCCACCAGTAATAAAGACTTAGGAAAGAAATTATTACTCGCGATTTAAATTAAATCTACATTAGGTTTAAGGTGCGTATGGAAGATCAAATATTGATCGCGGATTGGCGATCCTGTGAGGTTTTAAAATCCCTTTTTAAGCTCATGTTGTACGTAAAGTGATACATATTTTCTCAATGTATTATATATTATAAATAGCGGTCGGAACTTAATTTTTAGTGTTATTGCTTTTATATATCATTCAAAATTCATAAATAATTTTTAGCTTGATTTTTTCATTTAAAATAACATTTTCCGTTGGAGATTTGGTTAAAATTATGTTATAATTAGTTATTAGAATGATTCTTATAACCGAATAGATTATTTTTTACGCGCCATAAAAGCTAAACGCCACATCAGCTCAGTCGGAGTGGAAGCATCTTTAGATGTGCCTAAATATATATGCAACATTTTCATGAATACCTCGGTGAGTTTCGAATTCACCCCGACAGAGTCATCCCGCCCACCGGATCACTCATCTCGCCGCGAAACTTGACCGCATCATCCTTTGAATCGGACGGACGTGGAGGCAGTTTACGCCGAATAAAGAAGGGAATAAGTGCGACAAGGCGTCAACATTCCAGCGCGAGTGATTTACTCGCATTAAAATGCCTGCCCAGTTAAGAGCAGTTTGCTTCCATTCTGAAACCGGCTGGCCACTGCGGTCACTCGCGTATCTTGTTCTCCATTGTTACCAGATTGGACGGTTCCCGTTAAAACCCGGACGGATAAAGTACGTTGCGTCAAGGGAATAAAATATCAGGCCAACGACGCCCACCCGAGAACCACTTGGGACCGCTAAAAACTTCGCACTCCCCAGCACTCCCGTTTTTCTTCAACACCTTGACAAGGGACCATTCGGGCATAAAAAGGGTTAAATTGTTTTTATTTTTCCCTCTCGGATGGGGCGGACCACTCATATTCGCCCACGCCCTTCTCTTTAAAAGACAGCGAAATTTGTCCGTCTGTTCCAGCGGGAACGGCGCCGACCGCCTCCCACGACATTCTCTCTAACTCTCGCCCTTTATTCCGCCATGAGAGTTCTGTTGTTTCTTTCTGTTCTCTTAAGTTCTTTGTCCGACTTCCTCTTTATCTCCCCTCATCTCGTTAACTTTTTCTCATTTTGTTCCTCTGAACTCTCATTTTGTTATTCTCACTCAAGAAATTTTCCTTGCACAAATTGTACGTATTTCGTAACAATTTCATAGGCTAAAATTCGGAACAATTGAGAATGTTTTAAATTAATATTTTATTATAGGTTAAAAAATAGTCTCTTGACACATTAATAATGGATCGTAAAATCGTTACCCTAAAGAAGGGTACGGATGAACCTTTTTATCATCCTCAGTTTTATCCTCATCTTTTTTATGCATGCATAAATACGTCCTTTATTTTTTGGGGATTGTTGAGACTTAAAAAGCCCCATATTATATTTCACTCGTCACCAAGAAATTGAATAATACAATGAAATACGAAAAATAACAAGAAAAATAGAAAAACTATGTGTTCGTGTACCATCCAAGATTCGTAATTAACTTGTAATATGTTCTTATGTGGCTTGCCAAAAAAACGTTAAAAGAATTTTTATTGTTATGATCTCTCCTCTCTGAATACTAGTTTTTCTGTATCTTGTTTATGAATCTATCTCATCTAAATTGTAGCGCTATAGTTAAGAGCTTAAGAATCAAAATATTTTGGGTCCTACAACTTCCATATGGGCATAATTTTGAACAGCGACAAGAATATTCTCTAAACATATGAGGCGGCTTTTCGTAATATTTACAAAATGGTGTCTAAAGTAAATAAAATGATGGCTGAAATTTACTGATGTATCTGTAACTTTGTTTATATTTAGATGAAAAAAGAAAAGTTACAAAGAAGTTGCAGAATCAGAATAATATAAAATGCATGCCAGAAAATAAGTGGATGTTTAGTTTGATGTCTCAATTCAAGCCTTTCTCCGACGAGTATCTTGTATTCGCATTTTATTCGCATATTCGCATCCTCTCGTTTCTTTATAACGCTTCCCTTCCACATTCAGCCCTTAATATCTCCCACTTTTCACGCCTTCTTCGTTCTTATGTCCATCCTTATCCAACGCTCCATTTTCATCCTCACCCCTAAGTTCACTCTTCTCCATTTCCTAATGTTATTATACTCCCGTCCAAGTCTCCAATTTCTTCTCTCCGCCAACTTTTTTTCATGCTGTTTTATTATTTCCGTTTTCTTCTCTCGTTTTCCTTTAACCTTCTTATCTACAATTACTTTAATTGCTAATAAATTTTAATTTCTTTTCCATTTCCCATCTTTCTCTCTCTGTCGATTGGTTATTTCTTCTCTTTTACTTACCTTTCTATGCTACTGGAGCTCATAAGGATAATCTTTCATTTTTTTCATATTATTAATTTAACTTCCTAAATAAGTTGTCACTCCTCCATTCCTTGTTAACCATTCTTCCTCAAATCCATCACTTATTTTATAACTGTTTAAATAGTCAGCATGCCTTGTAAAACAAAATATACAAAGAAATGGAAATAAATAAGATTTGTACTTTTTCCACAAAAAAATGTGAATTTTATAAAATATACGAATATTGCTTTTTAGCGTAAATTTTTAATACGATGTTTTCTTTACTCTATTAAGAAATAGAACAATTAATCTTTAAATATGAAGGATGATTTTCATTATTTCCTGCAACCATACCTTGAACAATGGAATGTTTTTCATTTATGTCTTGTACATAATGGAGGAAAAAGGATCTTTAATTTACTTTCGTATCATTATAGCATAGGGTTGTGATAATGAGTAGATTACTATGAAACTTGCCATTGTCAAACTAAAATACTACTATGTTAAAGCGAAAATTCTGAAATGTAATTCATAGGGTAACAATTCTGCATCTATGCGGATCTTTCTGCGCATAGTATTCTGGCTCAGTAATTGGAGCAGAGCGAACTAGCTCACTCCTATTGCACATTCACCTCATCACCTCTTCAAAGCTATTGCTAATGGTGGAGGAGATGGTGTCCCGAGCTACCTTCGGACTGTTGGCTTCACAGATAGATGAAAATTCCCAGTACTAAAGCTCTTCATTATTCCGTTACAGACATTGGGGATATTGACTGGTATCTTTATTTAAACTGGTTTAGTCATATGTTACCATAATTATAGTATGGTACGAGTATTAGTATAGATGTATGTATAACTGTAAATTTATATTCGTACACTACTATTTATTCTTATAGCCTTTACTATTCAATCCTTCCTATTTCTGTGTGAATTTTAAAAACTTGAGTTTTAGTTACTTATCCTTTTTACACCACTAAGTTTGTTTACTTCCGTCGTCTTCTTTACAACTACTTATTTTATTCCTTTCCTCCTTCTCCTAACAATTTTATTTCCTTTGGTATCTTAATTTCAACGAGTATTTCCGTTACATTTGTTCTACTCTTTCTCTTAACCATTTCGTTTATTTTAAATGATATCATCATCATCTCTATCTTTAGCTCTTACGGGATGCTGACTTACAGTACTCCTACCATGTGCAGTCATCATCAAGTCTCGATTTCGTCTGATATAAAAGCCCTTGTACTCGTATCTTCCTCTACCCCTCTTTTTAGCAATGTTATTACGATACTTGGATCCTCTTCCATACAACTATTTCGTCTTCTCACTTTCTCCTCAAACCTCTTTTTTCGAGTTTTATGATTCTTTTAGTCCTCTCTCGACATTTGCCTCCCTTACTGATCCCCCGCCCACTGGCCACTGGCCTTCTGACCATATGCAGACGAGGGATATCCCATCCACCCACGTCGACCGTATTTTTGTCGGCAGGACCATGACGAATAAACCACCCGCCCTTTACTCATTCCAGCATCTGTACCGGTTAAGCGATTTTAAAGTCACGCATGCGACCGCTTGATTCCTTCGATGTTCAAATGGGATTCCTACAAGAAAATTCAAATCACTGGAACTGATATATATAAGAGGAAGAGTTGGGGGCAAAATGAGTCCACATAATAACGAAGTTTTTATTAATGTTAAGACATCGAATTGTTGTTTATTTTAATTATTAGTAGCTTAGAAGAAATAGAAATAAACCTTGCCCCTTGTGCACTTGGAAATATATTAGTGCGTAACCTTTATCAAACCGTAACTTTTAAATTTATGTATCCTGATGAATGCTTTCACAAGATATTGAATTGTTCTCAGTATTTCAGTAACAATTTTAAAGTAAATAATATTTTCTATTTGAATTGATCTTGACTTTGAATCAAATAGGTGTTCGAAAATAATTCAGGGTAACTTCAGCAAAAATATTCAACATCATTTCAAAGAAACCGAAGAGTAAATCTTTGTCGTATACTGCTGCATCAAACAATTTATGGTTTATTTTAAAAGCTTCTATCGCTGCTTAAAATCATAGATCGTTTGCAGCGATATCTCTGTTTTGCGAATGATTATTTCCCACGTGAAAACCGTATGTAGTCCTCTATTGGTGCCATGATTGACTTCACTTAACGTTATGTGATTGCCCTGCTCCGTTTCGAGCAATTCTGAGGGATTTGGGTCAACATCATGGAGATGGCTGGTAAGGTCGCCATTTCCCAATTACGATGCCATCGATATTTACCAGATGTTCGTTTGGTCTTTCTCAAACGAATAGGACGGCGGCGAATTTTTAGATGGGTCCTCAGAATGTGAGTTTCATTGAACCGATTTGACCCTTGCATTAGATGACGCTTTTATGGGGGAATAGCAGAGCGAATTCTATCAATCACTTGCAAATATAAGGATTTTCAGTCTTATAATGGTGTGAATGTTATGAATTGCTCCATGTTAAAGCTTTTAATTGGCAGTTCTTTAAGAGCAGCGAATGTTCACCACCAAACCCCACGTTCTTCCAGTTTCACCACAATGGAAATACTCTTAAGATGTATGCCTTTTACGCCGTATACTGTAAAATATGAGTAGATAGTTGAATCTGAAGCGTGAAAACGCTAGACAGACATTTTTCCTCTATTAATTAAACATAAGATAAAATGCCGTTAAGCGCGAGACTTTCAGTACGGCCAGAAAGTACTTACCAAAAATATTAAGTACATGCAAGTGAAATTAGTATGCCAATAATCGATGGAAGAACGTTAATATTTATTGATAAATTCTTGCGATTAAATAATTTTCTCATAAAATATTCACTTAAGTGCTGTTGCTTCACATATACATATTATATTTCACTCGTCACCAAGAAATTGAATAATACAATGAAATACGAAAAATAACAAGAAAAATAGAAAAACTATGTGTTCGTGTACCATCCAAGATTCGTAATTAACTTGTAATATGTTCTTATGTGGCTTGCCAAAAAAACGTTAAAAGAATTTTTATTGTTATGATCTCTCCTCTCTGAATACTAGTTTTTCTGTATCTTGTTTATGAATCTATCTCATCTAAATTGTAGCGCTATAGTTAAGAGCTGAAGAATCAAAATATTTTGGGTCCTACAACTTCCATATGGGCATAATTTTGAACAGCGACAAGAATATTCTCTAAACATATGAGGCGGCTTTTCGTAATATTTACAAAATGGTGTCTAAAGTAAATAAAACGATGGCTGAAATTTACTGATGTATCTGTAACTTTGTTTATATTTAGATGAAAAAAGAAAAGTTACAAAGAAGTTGCAGAATCAGAATAATATAAAATGCATGCCAGAAAATAAGTGGATGTTTAGTTTGATGTCTCAATTCAAGCCTTTCTCCGACGAGTATCTTGTATTCGCATTTTATTCGCATATTCGCATCCTCTCGTTTCTTTATAACGCTTCCCTTCCACATTCAGCCCTTAATATCTCCCACTTTTCACGCCTTCTTCGTTCTTATGTCCATCCTTATCCAACGCTCCATTTTCATCCTCACCCCTAAGTTCACTCTTCTCCATTTCCTAATGTTATTATACTCCCGTCCAAGTCTCCAATTTCTTCTCTCCGCCAACTTTTTTTCATGCTGTTTTTATTATTTCCGTTTTCTTCTCTCGTTTTCCTTTAACCTTCTTATCTACAATTACTTTAATTGCTAATAAATTTTAATTTCTTTTCCACTTCCCATCTTTCTCTCTCTGTCGATTGGTTATTTCTTCTCTTTTACTTACCTTTCTATGCTACTGGAGCTCATAAGGATANTATCCTGTAAGCCGCCTTTCGGCGTGTGGCAGGGGGTTCACTAAGCGATTGCTTTCGCGTATCGTTTGCGGGAAAAATTAATTTTTGAAACCACTTGTACCAGCATCTATTTCTCTGATTTTCCTCGCAGTATCAGAATGGCCTATGTCAGGGACATTATGTCAGGTACATCATCTAATCTAATAAATTTATTTAGTAGATGTATCCTTTGTTTAAGCCTTCTATCTTCTAAAGATTCCCATGCCGCGTCCTGAAGCATTTGCGTAACACTCACCGACTTGTCGTAACAATTCTTTACAAAACGTATCTCATTTCGCTGTACATTTTCTAGTTCTCGAATACAACGCTTTTCCACAGGGTCCCATACACTACACGCATACTCCAGGTGAGGCCTGACCAACGCAACGTAACATCGCTCACGGACTTCTTCTTCGCTCCTACCATCGAATCTCTTCACGAATTCGAGTTTCTTAAGCGCTCGTCCACATATAATATGGATGTGGGTAAAATTATTGGTGAGGGTTAATCAAAGGTATTTCTCCCCTTTCAAGTTTTCCCTCGGAGCCTGTACGAATAATCATTGGCATTGTTTTTCCTTTGGAAGAAGTTGATTACTGAACATTATCTATATTGAGCTCTAATTGCCTATCATCGAACCATTTCATAATTGTATCTAAATCACACGATAGGATTGATCTATCCTCTGAGGTTCCTATTTCCCTATAAATTACCGTGTCGTCCGCAAATTTACTATGTATTAATGTTATTGCTAAGGTCGTTTTACCTAAATAAGATTATCTTACAATACTACTGGCCGCCTAAAGGACACGCGTGACACCAGAACCGGATGGTACATGACAGACTGGTTATAGCTCTTGGAATTCGAGCAAATTTAATGATAGAGGGTAATCAGCCTTTCAGAAAGTGGTAAATCCTCCTTTCAGAAAATTTAAAAAAACTTCCATCTAAAAGTTTAAAGCGACGCGGTTGCAACCGCAGAAACCTAGAAAAGAAGAAATAGACTGAGAAGAATAGTCCATTATAGCGCCGATAGAGATGCTTTCAGGCAATCAGATCACGTTCCAGTGTAAGAGCGTACGCAGGATTGTCTGCGAGTTGCAAAGTAGATAAGCCTCCTCATGGTGCACCCTGGACAAAATCACTATATGATGGTTCAATAGTCCACGTACTCGGCTGCCAAACCATCCTAAGAGATTTTCGAGCAATCAGCATGCAGCTGAAGCAAGGAAAATTTGTTTAGGTATAACTAATAATAAGGTATAACAAACAAAATTAATTTGTCCAAGCGTCACTTCGTGTAAATCAACACACCCTCAAAGAGAGAATACTTCAAAAGTTATAACTTACGAGGACTACTGAAATGGAACCATCAACAATAGTGAATTATCTATTCCATTTTCGAGTTATTGGAAATTTAGGTGCAAAACCGTTTCTCTCTATGTGAAGAGCTTTAAAGATGATTAATCGATAAAAGAGTTTCTGCTCTCTTAGGGAGTAAAATCGTTCCAATGGATATTGGATATCGGCATTCGTTTTCCGGTGATGAAAAACGCACAGTGAAGGGCGTTTTTTCAGTGAAAGGGGACAGTTTTTGAAAGTGAGCTCCAGATGGACACATCTCTAGTACATTTCCACTCTTGTTTGAGAGATATTTGTTAATCTTCGATCATACGTCAGTCACAAAATCGATTTCTAAACTTCATCTATTCTCTATTTTCTTCATCGGGAACAAAATGAGCATCAATCTTCAAGAAAAATGTTCGATTTAAATGTAATTAATATAATTATTATGTTATCATATCATTAATTATTATATTATATATCGTTATTATAATTTAAGTGTAATTTAAGTATAATTTTGAAATTCACTTATCCAATTTGGTCCTCTTTGTCCATTGATGGAAAAATGCTTCTGTTGTTGATACGGAACAGTCAACAAACAATTATTTTCTCTATCATTGATCATCCTGAGTTACATATAAAATATAAAATCTTAGCTTTAAGTAAATGGAAACTCTAAGATGAATGCCAGAAATTATTCTAACTTGTTGTGTTTCTTAAAAAAGATCATCACCTTACCTACGTAAAACCTTACTACCTTAGGTAAAACACAATCAAATACTTTAGAATTATTAGTAGATATCCTCAAAAACATCTTAATTTAAATTGTTTTTAGTAATTAATGCAAATAAATTTACTTAGAGTGAAATACAGACTTCAAAAGAATTGAGATTGCCTTTAAGAATTTCAGGACAATTAAGAGAAATTGGAGCCATTTTAAAGTAAAGTGTGTTTTGATTATTCAAAATTGTACGAATTGTAGTTGATTCAGTTTAAGATCAGAACTAGATTGAATTTGCCGAGCATCATCGATATAAAATTTCGTAAACGTGCAAATTCAGTCTTCACTTAGTGATGTTCGGAAACGCTTACAAATGTTTCCATCGCTCAATCAAATTTTCCAAGAAACGACCGCAATTGTGCAACCAGGCAACACCATCAGGTAAACACATGACCAGATACACAATGTTTACTCTAAGTGAAATAATGGAGTAATAAAGTGGGAGAGTAAAGGACTGCGTTAAATCCCAAGGAAAATCAGTGACCGGGACTCGAATCCTCCTCTACCAGGGCTATTGCTCCAACTATTAAGCTATCTCGAAGAATATCAATCACGTCACCTACAGTATGATTGGCTTGAATAGTTGGTAGGTCTACTCCTCATCGTACTAAGTTACCTTTTACCTTTTCCTTGAATATGATACAATTTGAACAAATTCGAGATAAAAATATTTTCTGGATAGTTTATGAGAATAAATTGTAAGGGTAAAACGGTGCAAAAAAATATGGGAACCATAAAAGCATACCATTAATTTCCAGAGAAACAACGCGATAAAACTATTTTACATGCGTATCGCGCGGCGGTATAGCCAAGGATGAATATTCAAGCCATACAACTTATCACGCAGCAGCCGTCTCTGGAAAAGTCATTCCTTTCCGTAGAATCCTACTGTTTTTCTCAACTCCTTTTTGCACCCGTGCCTTCTCCAGTAATTTCAATTCGCCGACTCGCTACCTTTGTCATTCCGCCGTTACACACCAGAGGGCTCGCACGCATCGATTTCATCTCGAGAGAACTAGAGAAAAGCTCGCATTTTCCCCATTTTCTCCCATCTCCATAGAATTCTCGCAAGTAATCTTCGATCAACCCCTCAAACCACATGCTTGATGCGATACCTTGGACAACCACGTTCTATCCTGCAGCTTGGGAGGGAGGGACCGATTATTACTCCGCCTGAGGAATCGTGAATGACTGTTGGGAGGGTGCTTTCAATCTCTGCCGTTTTTCGCAATGATTACGTGGTATATCTCTCTCTGTCTCCCAGCCATTCTCTTTCACCCTCCCCCGCCCTCTCCCCCGTCTCGTTCATCTTCACTTGGCTTCGGAATCTTATGCATTATGTTAAACTGTCTTTCTCTTCGATGCTTTTGTTCTCGTCTTATCCGTTTGTTACTACCCGCTCTTGGGTGTTCACTCTGGTCTTCAAAACAACCGTAGTAAATACAAATCCTAGAAAAGAAGCTATTTATTCTTACAGATATTGCTATTTCATAGCAACTTTTTAGAATTCTATGATGCGGAAGGAAACTAAAATTGAGAACATTTCTATGGAAAAAACTTCGCTAACCGCTTAGGGGGCTTGTTACAATATTGGATGAAAGATGTAATTATCTTTAGGGGGCTTTTTAATTTACTTTATGATAGTCAAAACATAATCGTGCAGAAAAGCGGACGTGGCTACGTTGTAATTAGAAAGGAGACGAACTTTGAAGTACATTTACTAGAGTTGATATTTTTGAGAGGGTAAAACTAAAGGTTACTTGGAAACTAATGGAGACATAAACTAATATATTATAAGAAGAACAAGATTCTCTGATATATTTTTGACCCCGACAAAGATGAATATGCTTAAGAGTGAACCCGTAGGTGAATCAAACGATAATTTACTCGTATCTATCACAGTATTAGCTTGTTTCACCATATCGAATTTTGGCTGTTTGTTATAACTGTAAGATGCATTAGAATATAACACAGAGTATGGAAACTCTGATAAAGTTTGGGGTATGGTTCTTCTCTTTGGGATTATAGTTAATACATTGTTATATTCCAGTAAGGATCTCTCTCATTCTGTCGCAGTTACCCTTTCGAATGATTTTCCAGAACTTCATTTATAAGTTTTACTTCAGTTTTACTTTGCCGTTAGGTGACAGCCTTAACTCTCATTACTTCCAGTTCTGGAACATTCCAATCAGCATTTTTGAAATTTCTTGATGGTTCTATACCGATATTTCTTGATGGTTCTATATTTTTATATATAAAAATATTTATATTTCAAATCTTGCATGAATGTACCTTGAGAGTGTGTCTGCATAGTAATGTATGGAATCACCGAACAAGGTGGTCAATATGATGTTCGCTTTGAAGAGTAGTTTTCAACGATTAAGCGATGCATTCTTCAATGACCCATCAAGAAATACAAACGTTTGAAAGCCTTGCTATATGATCTCAGCCATAGAGGGTTAATTCTCTTCACCAGCTAAAAGCAAATGTTTTTCTAACTGGTCACCTTCGTACAGCCATAGCTCTGCCAATGTCTCCAGTGGCGATAACCTTCATCCTTCCTACCTTTTCAAGCCTATATTTTTTTGCACTAGGGCACAACACTAAGCCTTAGGATTCTCCGTTGCTTCTACTTTCTGTCCTTTCCTTTCATACTTTTTTCTCCCGGATAATCGGTAGCTTTTGCGTCGGTGTCTGCTGAAAAAATATCGAATGCGTAATCCCGCCTCCCTCTTCTGGGATCCATCCGATGACTCCCTCGTGAATGCTGGACTTGTTTAGCCTTCGGCAATACAGGCACGCGTATGTGCGATCGCTCGCGCGGCTGTTTGCCTTCGTTCACAGTGACTTCGGCAGGCGTGAAGCAAAAAACGAAACGAATTACGTGTTCCGAAGCTTTTGAAGTGTTGTCATAACGCCTGGGTATGCTTTTCTTTTTTAAGTACACCGTCGCGCGGGCTTATTAATAAAAAGTTACAGTTCATCGACGGACCGTTTCCTCGTTTTTTGTATTCCTCATGGCTTCGTTTAACTAACATCGTTGGATTTCGGAGAAGGAAAAAAGTAGGAAATCGCGAGGGAAGGTTTGCATTCTGGTCGCTTTATCGGCATTCCAATAAAGCAAACTGTCAACTGCAAATAAAAAACCTTGTCGTTCTTTGCCGTTTTTCTGGCTGGCGAATCGTCCGTTTATTACAGATGTGTGACTCGTACTAGCGCAATGATCGTGTTTTATGGGGATTTTTCAATCGGGAATCACTCTGCAATGTTTTCATTGATGATTGATTTCAATTCGTCGCCATCTGTGTGCTTTTTGGCGTTTTTGATTTTGCGCCAAAGAAAGAAGTGATGACAAAATATCGGCATCAAAAATGAGACGGAAATCTACTTTTTCTGGTTTCCGCAATTTTCAAGTAGAAATGGGTTTTTTCTAATTTAAAAACAGCGTGTAAATTCATTATCGTAACGCATTAATTTGCAGTATTCATTCAAGAATATGGACAAAAATCGGCAAATTCCCTTCCTGGGCTCGATTCCTGGTGGTAGGCTACATCCGAAGTGAACTAAGCTGTCGAAGCACTTTTAACTATACTTTAACTATATTACATTAATTCGAATAAACGCGCAGGTATAATTTGAAATTAACGTATTCCGACCGTTTTCACCTCATTTTTTCTGTTCCCTACCTCTCCAGCATCTTTGAGAAATACCACATTAACACCTCAGATGCTTCTAGTTTTCAAAAGTCGTTTTTCCCTTGAAATGCAAGTGTCACAGGCATACGGCGGTAAGTTCAAGATAAATGTCTCCGCCCAGCTTTACCTAATTTTCATCGTTGTACTGCGATGATCGGACTGTAAGCGAAGAGAATAAACTCATAGGAATTAATAAGGCTCTTGCATATTCTATATCTTAGAGTTTGGTTAACTTGCAGAACATTAACTTGCTAGATAGCTGAAGTCAGTATCTCTTGAAAGATTTTTTTTTAATTCAGGAAGAGTTACAGAATGGAATGTTTTAAATTATTTTCCAAGGCAACCATTAATTGATGACTTTTGTAGGTAAATAATGTAGATATTATTAGTGAAATAATCACGCAATAGATATGACAATAGATATTATCAGTGAAGTACAAACTTATCTTCATACAACAGCGTCAATATATTCTTCTGATATTGAAAATTAATTTCAATAAGAGGAAGAATGGTGAAATGACTACGCAAAGTTCCACACGAATATTTTCATTGCGACCGGTTTCAAACAATCGTGTTTATTATCAGGCAATGTTAAAACACAAGCAAACTTTCACATAAGTCGAAAATGGTCAAACTACAAGTAGCCAATCACAAAATAAGAGAGAAAGGAATATCAGCTGCTGGATGTAGCATTTGTGGGTGGAGGAGGGAGAGGCAGAAGGGGTAAAATCGACAGCAGGGGAGAGTGGTTGAGGAAGAGGTGATTATTAGTGAGTCTGTAATTGTATTATTTGTGTCGTATTATCTCTATACGTTCGAGCTGGTCTAGCTTGTGCCCTTTTTGTTGTCAGAGTAACAGGGTGGATGAGAAATATGAATGATGTTTGGTTACAAGTAAATGTTTAGCAAAATGTGGTGTGTGCGAATTGTTAATGTATGAACATGAGTGTTCTATGGTTCTCGTATGTAAATTACGGGTTGTTTGGCCAATGTTGATCGCCCCTTAGGCATCACATTGCAGTTTGTACATTCCAGCCGCAAGTGTGAAAAATGGAACTTCGTGTTGTTATTTCACCATGCTTCTCCTTATGCTACAAAGTTAAGACTTTGATGATTGAACTCCTCAGTATCAATAAAGTGAATCTCAGATAGATGTATTTCAGCAAACCTTTGAAATTAATTTTCCAGAATTTTTTCTTAACTAGATTCTGTCTGGGTTCAACATTTTCTTAAAAACCGAATCGTTGCATGAAGATTGGTTATTGAAAAAGGTTATTACTTCATAATAAGATTTTTCGCGAAGGAGTTTCGCCTTATACTTGCTGTACACAAATATCGCTTCAATTGTTTGCAATCGCCCTTCCCCACCTTATATCGTTTTATCGAACAGTGTAAGAAGTAAGCTTCGCTTTAACTTAACTGTAACTTTCAGTTTACGTCGTCATTAATTCATGATTCGGATTCCTAGAATAGACATGACTGGTCACCTGTCGGAAGTCGTGAAGTGGCTTCCTTCAAATGCTAAAGGCGGACTAGTATTAAGTTTCAGAGTTGCTTATTCACGACTCTGAATTCAGAGCACTAGTTACCGTATCAGCTGTGGCAATTTAAGAAAGCAGCTGTAAATTCGTTTACCACTTTAGCTTCCCGATTTGTAAGAAATATTAATTTTGAGAAGCTTGTTTATCAGAGAGCGATTGAAGCTCCGCATCCGAATAGCAGCGAAGTTCCTACTATGCTTGCCATGGCGTAAATCTGATGGATTCATGAATGATTTGACTCTGAAATTTTTATACGAAATGTTTCAAAAAAAATTTCAATTTCAAATAAATTTTCATTTTCAAAAAAAAAAAATTAATTTTGTTCGCCCACGAAAGGTTTAAGCATTTATCAGAGGCACAAAATCTTACTAGATGTGAGGCAAAAACGTTAAAGTAGCAAGAAATAACCTCGTTTGATACAAACAATTTAATGAAGGTGTTACCGCAATAGATATTCGATATCATAAGCAACTATAATTTGATTGCATATAATGTGATAATAAAGAACACAAATCTCTATATTAACAAAAGAAAACACCAAATTTGAATGTCCAGAAATATGAAATATTACGCCGTTCTTATGTAGAAATCCAATTAAAAGATTATTTAATTAAAAATCCAAGGTATATTACAATAATTAAATCAGGAACCTCCAATTCCAGAGAGAATTACTCTGACCGGACATTAATTTTCATCCTCACTTCAAGGAATATTTTAATTTATTTTGAAAAGGCGATTTTCAGCTACGTATTACTACGTGGATGTGGTCTTTTGTTTTAACTCATTTTGCAATAAGAATATCTCATAGGGATAGATATGTGTAAGATCGAAATAAATGCGAGTGTCCCCCGGTGCGAGCCGTGATCGTATAGTGGTTAGTACTTTGCGTTGTGGCCGCAACAACCCAGGTTCGAATCCTGGTCACGGCAGCGGAAGGAAAGTATCCGTCTGACCGGGCATTATTTTTTCATTCTCACATCCTTGAAATGTGTTACTTTTTCTTTTGACGAGACTGTTTTAAGCTATATAACAATCTGTAGATAATTCGTTTCACCTTTCTCTACTTTTACAATGATGATTTTCTCTGTGGAGACGAATTATAGCGAGATAGGTCTCGATTAAGCCCTTGATCTAGCCGTGATTGCGTAATGGTTATTACCTTGCTTTGTGGATGCAACAACCCTTTTACAAATCCTGGTCACGACAATTGGAAGATTATCCTTTTCATCGGGCAACCTTTCTTCAATCTCGTTGTAGCGAAATACATTTATTTTTCTAAGTACCGTCAGTATTGAGAGAGAGTGACCGATACTTAAATATTTTACGGCGTTGACTATTCTCACCTTGCTCAATGATGACTCTTTCGTTGGAGACGAAGTTTGATGAAATCGGAATCGATTAAACTCCGGTGCGAGCCGTGATCGTTTATTGGTTGGTGCTTTTCGTTGTGTCCCAACAGCCGAGGTTGCAATCACGGTATCTTCTAATTCACGGTAGAATGATCCTTCGAATCCCTCAATCCTTGAATACCTGTAATACGTTGTGGAAAGAATTTCCTCTTAATAATACTATTTTATATGAGATTGTTAATTTTTTAATGCCTTAAGTGAACTTTGATCTTGTATTTGGTAACATATCTTGGAGAAGTCGAATGTTGATTTTATCGGGTCGACGATTTTGCTGTATTTTTGGATTGTGTATACATAGATTGGAGTCTCGGTGGTAAAAATGTTTGGTCAACCACTCCGTGGTGACTATGTTGAGAGGTTTTATGTATTAATTTCTTGTAAATTTTATCAGTTCATTAGGGTAATCTGTCCGTAAGAGTTCTTGTTACATTACTGGTCTGTCCCACATCGGATATCCCTAAATCCAAAGGGAAATATCACTTTACAGAGGGAAACTATTTACATTGTAAATATATTATTTTTCATGGTATTCTACATAGAACATTTTATAGAATTTTTTGAAGAATTTCCTAAAATATTTATTCATTGGTACTGTATATTTAGAAATGTTTCTGTATTTTATCATAATTTTTTTGCCATATGAGTTTCTTGGACAATCTTAGGCGATGGATTGGATATAATAACTCATTCTTTCTTTCGGCAGTTCCCCCTTTTTAATATTTTATTACTTTCTTTCGTTTAGAATTATTATCCTCGTATAATTTTAATTCCAAAAATTGTGAGAACCCAGATTTTCATTGTCATTATGGAAAACGATAGAATTATTTCCTTGGACTACATGTTGACCAACTCATGCGCAGTCTACTTTTTGGCGAAAATTTGGTGAGAGTAGGATAAGTTTTGGTTTAAGGAAACTCTCTTATGCTGCATCATTTTCATACTTCCAGGAAATTTCTGGTTACATAGCATCTAGCACCCTAGCTGCATCTGAGAAGCGTAACTAGGCGAAGATGACTTCGCAAAGCATTAAGTTTCACGTAGAGCAAAGATCTCTCCTCAACCTTAATTTCCGGAACTTTACCAAGAATCATCATCACGCGAAGACAGAAACGTTTACTCTCTCTCTCTCTCTACCGTATTACATTGTGATAGAATCATAATTTATCATTCATCTGAAGTTCTCGAGACAACTAATCTATCCGCCTCGTTAATCATCTTCTGTCGCGGTAGCAATTTAAGCCAAGGAAACCTGCCTAAGTCGCATTAACAACGATTTTTTTCTTTTTCTTGCGTTGCACTTTGAGGATAAATTCAAAGCAGATCCATCCCTTCCGTCGGTTGGCTCATTTCCGTAATATCCAAATAGCTCCGCGAGTTGCTGTCATAGGAGCCACGGCAAAGTTTCTAAACTCCATCTGAAAATGTGTTATAATAGCTTCGGAGGAAGCTGAACTGATTGATCGTTTCTCAAAGTTAGTTTTTCGCAGCCATACCACTTAGGGTTTGATTGCACGTGAATAAATTCCTTTTCTTCACCTGTTCCATGTCGCATGGTTAAAAATATAATTCCCAAGGCTATTGCCAAGTTGACAATTTCACTATTATTAATTCAAATTACTTGCAGATACTTAAATTTTGTAAGTATTTACTTGAATATGGTCGCTAAGTTTTTTTATCTAACATTTCTGCTTGATTACGAAAAAGTTACTTTGTCGATATTTCATTCTATGTATTAGAAATTAAGTTATTGCCCTGTGACTATTTTATTTATTTGGTTTTTTAAATTTTCACTCGTTTCCTTCCGTGAGAAGCTATAGCATTTTATTTGATCTTAATCACGAATTCTTATTCCCAACTTGATAATCTTCAATTTTTATTTTATATTTTTATCATTTTCTGGAATTGGCAATTCGCTTATTGGTCTGTAGCATCCTTCCAGACCGTCGTGTCCCCAGCCAATGACTTCAATCGCTCTAAATTCCCAACTAATTCAACTATTACATCCCTCTAATAATCCGGCCTGTCATCACCACAATTCCTCATTTCCACCATTCCTTCCAATGTTGTCTTTAGCAGACTACCGTTCCTTAGCGTGTGCCACATTGTTTCCTCCCCTTTTTATCAATATTTTCCGTGGGAAAAATCTTGTTTAAAGTGAGTAAAAAAGTTGTTTATTATCGTCATTAATATCGATTAATATCAACTTAGGTCTGTGCATGTCATCTTGAATACCGTGAATAAATGTTTAAAAATGAGGATCCCCGCATAAAAATAATCGAGAGACTATGAGATATTGAGTGGCTTCTAAGAATAATTGTTCACCGATATAAGATCGCTGTTGCACTTTTGTAAAACAACAAAAGAAGAACAGAAATCGCTTTCCATAATTCAAAATTAGCAACATTCATGAACTTTTTCTCCTAAGTAAGCCCGTCGCCCTGGAGGAAAATGATTTATGTGAAATTTATTTCAACATTTACGAGGATATCAGTATTATCACCTTCATGTAAACGGTTGCAGTTATACTGCTAAACATAATGCCTTGAACAAGTAACAGAATCATAACGGCGGATATAGTTTCGGCCTTAACTCCATAATCAATAATACACAAATGGAGAGAATGAATCAATTTATACTGAACTTAGTATTTTTTTGTGTGGTTCAGTATAAATTAATTCATTCTCTCCATTTGTGCTTTATTGATTCAAAACAGCATCAAAGCAATATATGATGTTACAAATATGAAGTTTCTCATAAATCGATGCCTACGAAATTTGACGTGAAAAAAAATATCATAAGAGAAGTTTTCTCAATTGAATGAAATATTCAAAGAATCTTATTCACGGGTTTTTAAATTGACGCACTGGCGACCCAGATTCTAATATTGGAACTATAAGATCGTTTCGAGACAAGAGTGAAGTTATGGTTTACGAAGGCATTCATAAATGAGTACATGTATCCATTTTCAAGGAAAAGAACCATTCAAACCGAGTTCTTCGTTAAAAATAGGAGAAAGGCGGAGTCGGCTAAAAACTTTCATATGCTTGCGTACGGAATTCAAAATTCCGCCGTACGTTTCTGTGGTGAAAAGGCTTTTGAAAGTTTGCCAGACAGATTTCAGAATGAAACTAAAAGCTTTTGAGGTTAGAAATGATCGGGCAGCTTCAGAGAGGCGTAAAGAGGTGTAGAGAGTGTAGCAAAACGGCTAAATTAATTTCACCGACTTCAGACGAGAGAATGTCGTCAAGTACGAGTTTAAAATTTTAAAGGGGCTATCAAATACTGTCAAGAATTGAGATCTTTTACTAAGCGAAATATCCGATAATGATGTAACTTAATGTTCAAGAGAATTTTGTGACAGCTTATTAAGTCTTAAACTGACCGGAGGAAGAATGAAAATAGTGAGAAAACGAAGTTTTCGTTTAGATCACTCCATCAGTTGCTTTACTACTTAATTAAGGGCGTATTTCCGCGATGAATGTCCTGATGTTTTTTCTTGTCATATACTTCCAAAATTTTGAGTGGTGAACTCTCCATAAGGCCCGTGGTTTTTCTTTCTTCATATAATACACAATTTAGGCATTTAAAATCTTAAGAAAAGCAAGAAAGAATTCTACGAGCATAAATGTTTAACAAATCTGCAAGGGAAGACTTTTCAGGAAGTCGCGTTTCCTGAAATTACCTTATATTTACACAAACTTTGAGTTTAAAATGCTATTCTATCGTTAAGAATTATATGATCTTACTTTAATGAAGTCTATGCTAACTGTGGCTAAAAATCGTACTAACTCCAGAAACATAACATTACACAAATTATGGCAAACTCGTCGTTGAAAGTATAGAATCATTTTGATCGAGTCGATAGTCACATCTAAACTTTGTCTCTTAATGTATAATTTTCGAATGATGAAGTTCAGATGAAATAAATTATCAAATTTCTAATGGAAGACATTTTTAAAATCTCAATTTGATCAGAAGTGGTCATGGGTTACAAATGCGTAAAAAACTGTCAGAGGAATCGCATAATTTTTACAATATTTACCGAGGCAAAGAACCCTTCGAGGAATAATTTGGATGGAAAAATTACTTTGCTCCTCATTTGAAGTCGCTAATCATGGCTTCAGAACTGTTTAATTTATTTCGTTCCTTATCAATCAGTTTTATTGTTTCTCAGAGTGATACAAGTCAACCTCTTTCCAGCCTTTTTAAATACTGCGTGACAATTCGCGTCAAGTGATTCACGTTCTGTTGGCGTGTTGTTTTTCGTATTGTTTACCCTTCAATGCATTGCTATGTATTTTTTCCTACTCTAATATTCAGATTGTAATCTCTCACTGTTAAATGAGGAAAGTGCTGGAAATCATGACATCTTCTTGAAATTAAATGTGTGAAAAATATATTATAATGGATACTTAAATTTAATAAAATGTACTCCTGACGTGTCGAAACTTAGACAGAATTTCATTGACCACGGTTTTAAAAATAAAATGTGTATTAATTATTTTATCTTTGAATTACCGGTAGTCGTCCTCTTAAGACCTATGGCAGCGTCGTAAATAGCACTGCTTAGCAGGGTAGGGCTAGAGCGCTCACAATTGTCGCTATGTTATCAGTATTGGTCGTGATTCAGTTCATTCATTCGATTAAAAATTTGAACAGCCTCCATTTTGAAACAAGATGGTGTGTATAGACAATATATTTATCAAAATCTACCAAAAGATAATGAAAATCCGACTTAGATTCAAATTCTACTGATGTATTCGTAAATGTATTGTTATTCAGTAATCAGTATTCTACTTTGCGAAAATGAACCCTTACCTAGTGATTTTTTTATCAAGTCCATTCATTATACTCAAATGAGTTGACTCAAGATAGCTCGTATATTTTACGATCAACCTCTTACGCTTTCTCTCCAAAACTAGCCATCTGAATAACTTCCAAGAGGCTTTGGATTCTATAGAAGCTCGGAGCTTAACTTTTCTAACTCGGATTCATTACTATCTCAACACATTCATTCGCTCCATCAGAGCGAGATAAGTCGCTTTAGTACTACTTCTCCATTTCTGTGCTCCACTTTTATTTTATTCGTTTCACTAGCTCCCCGTAGCTGAGTCTATCTTCTTCTTATCTATTCTAACGGATAAAATCCGACTTAAATGTCCTTTGCGTTGAAAGGACATTTAATTTAAGGTTGAAAGTTTTACTGCCGTACACTTTAACGGAATGTTAAGATAAACAGCCCAGAAAGATAGTTTCGGTGCGAATAATTGAGGCAAAATATGCATCGTTACAATTGCTGACTCTAAATGTATCTTATTTAGTGTTTATGTCTTTACAAAATGTTAAAAAGAATAATTTACGGCTCAGCCTTACGAGAGCGACAGACTTGCGTAAACTATGATTATAGAAGCTCTAGATCTCTGTATTCAGACTTTAAAATACCAATTAAACAAATTCTCATCTCTTTCCTTATTGACTGTATCCGTAGCTTTGACAACAGTATTAATGAGTACTTTTTCTCCAATATTATTTAATCTGATATCTTAATCTTAGACTTTTCTTTTCAACTTTAACTTCGCGAATATAAATGCTAAAAGATAAAGTTTGGTTCCGATAAGAAAAAACATTTTAACCCGGAAGACATGAACCTTATCAGACATGGAATCAAACTTCATTGTACAAGATACTGCTAGACGTCCTTGGATCCCAGAGGTAAAACAAACTTCGCGTTTCCCGAGAAATTCAAAGCATATTTCAAGGATTCCCTATTTCTCATGTATTGAGATCGGGCTTAAGATATTTTCTCTCGCAATGACACAATTATTGGACCTTATATTGTTTCCCCAGATACAGAAAACAATGCCAAATTCCCTTTTATTGGAAGTGCAGAGAGAGAAAGTAAGATATGATGATTTTCATACCGAATGCTTGTAAGGGTGTAATATTAACGAAGAAACGTGTTCAATATTTATAAAAATTTTCAGATAATTTCTAACAATATCAGACATCAGACTTAAATTGAATGACACACGGATTCATCCCCTGAAGTTCATGTTTAAAAGAATGTCACCAAGGAGCCGACCATTTGTAAACGCTATTCGTTCGTTACGTGCCTCCTCACGCGCACGCGCTCCGCGACACATTCCTCCCTCCCAACGAACCCCGCTCACGCCAAAACAAATGACTTCCATTATCGCAGCATCCAGCCGAATTAATTTCCTTCCATCTTCCTCATACCATCCGCGTCATCTCACCACTCCATCACGAATGGAGTCCTATTTATATATATAAATGCGAGAGATCCCTTTGGGTTGATTTGGATAACAGGAGTGACAGTTTCCGTGGAACATGCAGAGACATGCCCTATCACGACGTGTCCCTCCCTCGCTGCATCCCCTCGCCGCAGAAACCGGGTGCAGACTGCTCCTTTCCTTATCTGCTCCAGCTTCATTCTCACCAACCAGACCAACGATTGTCCCTGTCACTCTTTTCCACTCCTCCCTTCGCCTAAACACAATCTGCGTCCCCAGCCACTGCTTTCTTTCTCTTTTCCCCACCCCATCCTTCCGAAACTTCGCCTTCTTTTCTGTCTCCTTCAAATCCATTTCTCCCCACTTCCTGACTGCGCTCTCCGCTATTATAATCTCCAGATCTTCCCCAAATGGATTGGCTCCTGGATCGGAGAAGCCTCTCCATAAATGAATGTGTTGTGCTGAATGGTGAAAGTTGTAGGTCTAGCGGCAAATGTATTTTCAATAAAAAGGATGACTTTGATTATTGGGAATATAATAATATATTATTGGGAATATTCAGCGATGCTGTTTTTATTTTTAGATCGGAAATGGATTGGCAAGACAAGCGACTGTGAAAATTCAATTTGAATCAGACAAATAATGCTAGTTTCGTGTAAATTCCACTTAGCGTCTTACCATGGCTGATTAAATGCGTACAATTATAGATAGAGCTTTTATTGGCGAGGCCCATGGAGGCCTATTTTCTCCCTAAACTCACATACCTTTCTAATATTTACAACAGTTCACGAAAATATCAAAAAGTAAGAGTATGGAGGGAAGAAATCTTTGCAATTTGAAAATATTAAATGAGTTACAGAGAGGAATTACAAAAGAAGTAAGAAAAACGTTAGAGAACTTGCATTTTTGAGCAGTGCTAATTACAAATAGAGAATATACAGATAAGATATTAAAAATAGGGAAAATGAAACGTGCGACTTATATACAGCACCATCTTCAGATGCGTGACCGCCCTAGAGATATATGAACTCGAATTTTTATTTACGAGTAAATTTCAGCAATCTATCAAATCTATCGATTTATTTAATTTCGGCAATGTCGTCTGTTGTAATGTAAGCGTTTGTTTTGCTTCCTTACTGTATATTTTGCTATGTTATAATGGGAATCTCTCGTTGCAAATTGAAGTAAGGAACGCCAAAAGGATGGTGAGTCAGCCATTACACAAATACATAAACGGACATCACAATGGTGCCGCTGTTGTTAGTATAAGAAAGAATCAATTTAAGGTTCTTCTTCAATTTTACTTTAAGTATGAAACGCATTACGTATATAACGGCTACACTAAAAGGAATACATGGCTTCCTATGGTTCAGCCATAATGCAGTAATAACCTACTTTCGTGTTTTGCGAGCCATACTTGCTAGTTTAATTTAGCTGGTTACATCTTATAAATAGGATGCATACGACGCTGCCTTTCTAAAGAGAGAATTTTTTTAGAACCAACGTTTTTGATGAGTGGAGCTCAGGATTAACGCACAGAAAAGGATACAAAAAGTAGACTTAGAAGCAATTCCTCATCCCAAGAATCGGTGTCTCAAAATAGAGCACACTCTTCTTTCCATCAGTAGAGAAGCTAGCAATATCTTTCCTTCATGTTGACAGCAAAATTAAGAACTGATCCCATTTCCGCGTTTTTAATATTTTATTTCTTCTTCTCAGATGACGACTTCCATTAAGTCGTGGTTATTTCCGTTCATTCATGTATACTCAAGAGTAAAATCCGGGGGATTCAAGAGCAGAAAAATTTTCATAAACTAAATTAACGACTGGGTATAAATCAGAGGCAAAAATCAATAGCTGGATGCAAGCCAACTGTTTTCGCAATGTATGCATTATATCTACTGTAATATGTAATACTCATTATTGTATTTGTATTGTATAGCGGATTTTCTGGGTTGTAACTAATGTTATTTGGAACAGATATCCAATATTCTATGAATCTTGGATATATATAATGAAGATATTACTATCTTTACCTTTATTTTTATTAATATCCAAATAGCTCCGCGAGTTGCTGTCATAGGAGCCACGGCAAAGTTTCTAAACTCCATCTGAAAATGTGTTATAATAGCTTCGGAGGAAGCTGAACTGATTGATCGTTTCTCAAAGTTTCTTACCATTATTTATTATATTTTTTCTACTGTTTTTAAGTCATGAAACCCTACTTTACATAATTTTTTTTATAAAAATTATAAGAACTGATTATCCCCGTGCACTTATATGGGAAAACTCATGTAATCAATGTTCAACAACTGCTTTGGTCGTCAAAGGGATTGGTTGTTTATTTCCCAAAAAAAACGAATTTTCCGTCTATTTTATCAAAGTTCCCGCAATTTCGAAATTATATGAAAAATTAATCAATAAAATAAGATTTTATGATCACTTTCCTTTCCTTTGGCACTTGTCTCAATTTCGTAGGACCATTGTTTCTAATTTAATTTTGTAAAAAAAACAACCTCTGCAGGTAACGAAAACCTATTTTACGTACATTTCTTAAGGAAAAGTATACTAACTGATTATCCCCGTGTATTTATATGGGATATCTCATGTAGTCAATATACAGCAATTGCCTTGGTCGTCAAAGGGATGAATTGTTTATTTCCGAAAAATTTTACGAATGTTACGTTTATTTTATCGACGTTCTCGCAATTTAGAATGTATATGAATGATTCGTGATTACAATAAGATTCTATGCTCATTTTTCTTTCTTGTGACACTTGTCTCAATTTCGTAGGACCATTGTTTCTAATTTAATTTTTATAAAAGAAACAACTTCTGCAAGTCATGAAAACGTACTTTACGTTCATCTCTTATGGAAACGTATTATGGGCTCCTTGGTTCGAACCAGGACCTTTACAGAGATGAGAATAGTTATAGGGGGACGGACAGACGGACGGACGGACAGACATTTGCTATTTATATATATGATTATGTCACAGGATGAACTAGGATGGGTGGCGTCATAACATCATTCATATTCTACAACTAACACTTAAGTTCTACACATAAAAATATATACTTTTGAGAATAGTCACCACGTCCACTAACTATAATATTATACAAGAATTAGTAATTGAAAATTTAAACAACTATGATTTACAGAATACAATTGCATATGATTTCATAAATACAATTTTAAAAGCTATGAATTACATATCACAATTACATATGATTACAATTTCACAATTTAAGCAGCTATAATTTACAACTGTATTAATCTACAACAGATACATCACATCTACAACAACATGTATATTAAACAACCTACTTAAATACCCACTACACCACACTGTCCCCTTTTCCTCAAAATCCTTCCATGCACTAATTCAGAATATCAGCATATAACGTTTTCCGTCAACGACAATAACTTACAAAGAGTAACTTTAAATAGATATAATTTCTCATACAAATCTGCAACTTACTTGAAAAAGCATTAACACCACTTGTCAAGTATTAGGAATCGATGTAAGATGACATAAAGGGTAGGGGGAGTTACCAGTTAACGAAGGAAAGGGCTTTGAATACGAAATATTAGGGCACATGAACCTACCGAAAGGTAGAAAGTAAGTCAAGTATTACTTATCATGAAAGAATTTTCAGGGTTCCTGATAGGCTTTTACGGTTACCTTAGCGATTTAATTTTTAAAATTTTATCTCGAACCGTTGTGTAATAAAGTAGTTCCCAACCTGTAAGCCGTGAATAATCTCTTAAACTCTTAGTGTATTTATAAATATTCGGAGGTAAAATTTTCTCCAAATTTATTATTACGCGTTTGCTCAAATTTGCTAGGTATTGAATCGTCTTGTAAAAATCTCATCCCACACATGGTATTCTCTTCATTTTCAATCTCAATTTGAACTGGAACTAGCAAATCTAAGGTATAGAGAGCTGCGATGTTTGATTAAATAGCATTGTGTTCCGTATAGGGGCGTAGCCAGGATTTTTTATTCGGGGATGGTTTAGAGCCATGAGGTATGCACTGCATTGCCTACAATCAAGGGGCAGGAATACTACTTCGCAAAATATAATATAAACTGATATATTTTAACATATATACCCTGCGAATCTCCTGCGGTGCTTGTATGACATAATTGTGAGAGACCATCCTCTAGCATGCTTTCGTTTATTATTGGCTCTGTTCTCATGGGGGGATTTTAACCCCCAAAACTGCCCCCTTGGCTACGCCTCTGGTGCGTATGTGGAATGTAATGTGTGTGAGGAATGTGGAATTTATATGGGTGGGAAGTGTGAAATTATCATCTGCAATTGCCTAAGAATTAAGATAATCCTACTCATTTTTCATCGTCCGAAATCCTTCTACCGAATCAGAGTTTAACACGTTCGTTAGCTTACAACGAGCTCTTCTTGTTTATGGAGAATATTTTATCAATACTGTTATTTAAATATGGGAAATATCCGTTTCTCAGAACTGACGTAAAACAACTATTTAAGGCTAGTTTATATTGGAGTTCATGCTATAACTAAACATTGCTCGTAGGAGGGCTAAAAATGTTTACTTTTGCATACCTTCCTTTTCTGCTTTTCCCTTATTTTCCCTATCAGTCCCACTCGATTCCCAGCGTCTTTTTGATCCTTCCCAGAATCCTTCTTCGCATCCTCTCCATGGCATGCCTCCTTCCTTCAACCCGCCCTTCCTCGGCGACCCCTCCATGGACCCCAATTTTGCTTGACAACGACAGCCGCCACCGAAATGAGACTGATTCACTCGAGTACTCTTCCCTCCATTCTCTATCGTTCCCTTCCGTATTGTTTTTTTCTCTCTTCGGACTGCGTGGGTGGCACTTTTTGTTGCCTACTCGAGTATATACATCCTGGTTCCCAAAGCAGACTCTGACCGAGCACGAATCTCGACGAGATGGATGTACGCGTGCCGCGGCTGACATTGAATGATCTGCCTTTAAAAGTGAACTCAGAGAAAATATGTGAGAAGAAACTGAAGTATTCCCCTGTCCCACTTTCTGTTTAGCGATAGTAGCATAATTGCTAGGAAATCAACTGACCAATATCCATACTCAAAATCGTGCACTGAATCCGTAAAGAATTTATTCAATGTTTTTTACTAATCCCACGAAATGTGAGGTTTAAAATCGAGGAGCGAGTTAACTATAGATTAAAAGAGCAGACTCAAATCCGAAAATCGAATGAAATAATTAAATTTAATTAAATTAATTAAGTTAAACCAGAAAGGTTTCGAATTGAGAATTTGATGCATGAACAGTGGAACACTTGCGGTGTGAAGCTATGGGATGAAATTATATTTATCGAAAAATATAAACGCGAAACTTTGTAACTTTGTAGAGTTTTACCTTGTCTGTTTAAAGTCAGTGTAAAAGTATGCCAGTATTATTGAATCACCGATTTTGTTTGGAAAGTACAGTTATTTTACGAATGCTTGGGGACTTCAACGAAAATCCTGCGCGAGCTTTGTAAATTTCTGTAAACGAAATGCTGTCCGAACAACATATTTTCTGCAATTACAATTAATATTACTTTTAAAATATCCTTTGTTTCAACGATATCTTATTTAAGAATCCATTACTAAGTGGTCTACGAGAAGTTCAATTAGAAGTTCATTAAGAATACTTTGCACACTTTGACATACCACAGCAGTCATCCATTTTCAATCATCAGTATAGATGGAGTAACACAATTTAAATACACACATCGAACGATTTCTTTCGTTTTTTGCTTAAAAGTATTTTGATGAATGAAAACTCTATATTTTCCAATGTACTTTACCAAAATATTTCAATTAAGCCCTAATTCTATTGATAGAGTAGAAAAAACACCCGAGCACTTCAACTTTGCACTTAATGGAAATAAATTACAATGGAAATTTTTGGTATGTTGCTGATATTAGCTGCGATAAGCTTAATTAGCCTTTAGGTCCTCGATTTAGTTATATTTCATTGGAAAACTCAATAATCGACTTTCGCCAATTCGTGGAATTTATCCACTCTACGGAAAACTGCCGAGTAGAATTAATTTAAATTCAAACTAGCCCTTTTAATTTATTAGAGAAGAATTATTAATTCAAAGAATGTTTGTTAAAACCTATTAGCTATTGAAAAAAATAAGGTATTGATTATGAGCAGCAGCCTTAAATGAAAATTTCCCAATACGGCATTTGCTCGATAGGAGCAAATGTTTTTTATTAATTCAATATAATTTGTTTGATTTGAACGTAATGAATGTTCAAGCGCGGCTCTATCCGTATTATTTAGCGTAGAGGCTGTTTTCGTGTATAAACAATCCTCCCATGATACTGAAGTCACGGAAATCCATTTTCTTTATCTCGGAGATTTGCCTGGAAATCATTCGATACCGAAGGATATAATTAAAGCTGGAAATGCGCTACCGAGCACGACACTGTAATAAGATCTCGAAACTGGAATTTTCGGCGCCATAGATAATAACGAAACTCCTTCCAAAAGCTTCGATAGGAATAGCAATCACCGCAAATAACAACTTCTCCACTCAAAGATAACGAGTTTTCTTCTCAGGGACCTTTATACTCTCTCATTATCCCTGAGCGTGACCTTCCTCTAACTTGGGAAAGGTGGGGAACTTTTGTATCTATGCGATAAAAAACAAGTATTCCGTAATATTTGAGGCGTTTGTTTTGTTTCTTAAAGTCGTTTCTACAGATAAAGTCCATTTTCAAAGTTTGAACTTTTTCAACAGCCATGCCGTACGCTGAGTAATTTGGAAAATCTGCATTAAAAGGACTTCAAAGTAACTCTGTGATAAAATGAATTACCAAAAATGAAAAGGTTACCATGAACACTATATCGGGCTATTTTCCACAGATTACACTGATCGCACGTAATGTTCAAATATCAGCCGGCAATTGCCGTAATTTTACTTGTGGGATGGAAGAGAACATTAACCCCTAAAAAATATGAAATCACTACAGGAACTTAAATTGAATTCTACTGAATTTAATTTATTAATAATAATATGGCTGTTTCAATTAATTATATTTATGAGGTATTTGGACTTAGGAATATTTTTAAGTTTTTTTTTAATCACTTTCTACTTTAGATAAGTATTTGAGCAGCTTCGTAATCTCTCCAATTTTCTACAAACCTAATTATGTAGGCTCTCATTTTTGTGCCAGCAGCCACATTTATTAACGTACAACACTTATTTACACATTTTTGTTTGCATTGTCAACGGAGTAAATTTCTTGAGATGATTAAAATGCACGAACTTTCTATAATTCAAATCAGGCTGTAAAAAGTCATGAAAATGACGTACATCTACAATTATCGACTACCCCAAACAATGTTGTCAAGAATGTTGCATTCCCTTGACGATGGGGTTGATATTCTCTACGAAACATCAAGAAGATGGCGTAAAACTAAAAGAAATATTCACATTGAATAGACTTCTTTTTTATAATACTCTTTCCAGTGATGGATACCAAAATTCTAATGCGAATCTTGAAGTCATTACTATGGATTGTTTTGCGCTAATTGTGAAATCTTTCAGAAAGGGATGTTTAAAGATTTGGAGACCTTAAGAATGTGGATGTGGTGCAAGATTTGAAATTAAGTTAGACTTAGATAAAGCATATGTGAAAATTTTGGAGATGGTGGGAGATAAATGAATTCGATCGAAAAATAAAACAGAGGAAGAAGATACGTATCTCCTAATTATTGAGAAGGAAGCCATTGTTATCAACATCGATATGTAAAACGTGCAAGCCGCCTTCCGCCATGTGGCAGGGTGTGCATTCACAATACGTTCTTGGAAAAAATTAGCTATCTTGAGGCAAATGTAGCTACATTTAAGTTAATTAATAAAATATCTTGGCCAGATGATGGTAATTGAAAATTGTTACCGTTTATAAGGTATCCAAACCACAAAATTAACCTCTGACCTAGTAGGTAACATATAATTAGCTGTGACTTATTTGATGATTTTTCCACCAAAATTGTAAAGACTTTCTGAGAAACGATCAATTCTTCAGTCCTACACTAAAATAGAGCTAACCCTTCTAATAATTAGGAAAATTATGTCGGTTCGATTTCCTATCAGCAATCACATTTTGAATGAATTTCTAATCATATCATATGCTGCATAAAGAACATTGATGTTATTGAAAGATAGTATCCATGAGAAAAACTTGGTCTTTGATAAGTACAAAATTCTGTGAAAATGTTAAAAGCTAGTCACAGAGCGAACAATATATAACAAGAAACTGGACAAGAAAATATAAACGCCATGGATAGAAAGAGGAGCAGATTCATAAACCATGTGCAGTTAGTAAAGTCAGAAAGTTATTGCATATACTATAGGTAAAATATTGATATCTCCTTAAAGCGAGTTATTACGAGTGATTGTAGGATAAGATAGAGGGGTAGACTGGTTGTGAGAATAAATTAGTTGAATGATGTGAAAAATTGGGTAGGCCACTAGTTAATAATTGAAATTCTTCCCTTAACAGCTGAGAATATATACGAAAAAGTACTCCAAAGTCAAATAAACGCCAGTTCGAGCTGCTATAACAAAAGAGCAAAAATTTAAAATTACGTAATTTCCGCCTTTTTTGTATTTTAATCGGTGCACAGAATTCTATGATGAAATTAAAACCACAACAAAATGCAGTTTTATTCGCTAATGGACTTGTAGTATCACTATATTTTTCAATGAGCTGTATTTAAGAGGTCTTCCATCCAATGTTGCGATGGTAAGTACATAAAGTAAGCCTTTTCACCACATTCTAAAAAAAATTTAACCCGAAAACACGAGCTTAACTGCTTGTAATGAGAAAGTTTCGCCGCTTCAGACAACAAAAAGGCACCAATTTACAGCACCATCTTGATGTACATATTTACTTTTAAAAGATGCTTGAAGCATCTTTTTAAAGTAAATATGTACAAATGTAACGGAAAGGATGAAAATAGATTTTGGAAAGATTTGTTGCGTCCAGACGGTCAACTTCAACGGTAACAAGGACTCATTCAAGAGCAGGGCTTACGCAAGAAGTACTTCGGCCGTGTAATTTCTCGGAATTTGGGAAAAAATCCTCGCAGAGAAAAATCTTCAAGCAGAACCAAAATTGTATTTAAAGTTATAAAAATATTCATCTCCTTGTTCAAGAGTATACAAAGCACCTAAAGCTACCACGGTGTAAAAAACAATGTGCACACGTCTACAGATTGATAGAATTCGGAAGCCATTGCAGCCTTGGAAAGAGAAATAATGGCGGTCGTTACGGATTGATAAGGTGCAAGACGGATAGGCATGTAGCAAGGAGTGTGAAAGCGGAGCGATCAAGCTACTAATTTTGCTTCTTGCTATAGCATATCTTACACAGAAAGTTTTTGCGAAGATTTTCCCATGTGTCTATATCTCTGGCTTGACGCTTACTGTCGAATCGATCGAAGTAGGCTCCCGAATAGCCAAGCGTTCGACTCCGGTGAAAGCGGTCCCGGGTTTGTATCCCGGTGGGAGTCTACGTGCGAAATGACCTCAGCTATCGAAGCACTATTTAGCAATACTAATACTACTAATCGATCGAAGTAGCGAGGAAGTGGTACATTACGTTTCCCGCAAACGTACTTTTTCTAAATTTACCAAGCAATCGTCTAGTTTCTAATCTAGTCCAGATTCTAATCCGTTGTTAATTAATATTCAGTCAAAGTCGCCGCGAATCGTACCTTGGCTAGAAGGAATTCAACCTTTAATTATAAGTAGCCAGGCTGCATTTCAACGTCAGGACCACAAGAATCAAAAACAGCCCGAGGACAAAAAACCAAAGGATATCTGTTAGAGTATTCTACAGGATATGAATTATCCAATGGATCCGAGTAACCAGGCTTGTCTCTATCCTGCGAGGAGAACTTATTTCAGACGCTCTCCAGACAGAAAAAATGCGCAGGGGGAAAATTGGCGAGAGGAAAAAAATCAAAACTTTTTCCCGAGTACTCACTTCCGGTCGAGGTAGCTGTGCAAGGGACCTAAGAGTCAGACTAGGACTCCGCGAACACAGGCACGTATTTACGGACGAGGAAAAGGGTGTTGACGCGAAGAGAAAACCCGTCCTGCCAACTCCCCGATCAGTGTTTCGAGGGTGTGCTGAGGAAGCGGTGGCAGTTGAATGGAGAGGCAGACGAGGTCCTTCCGATTCCCCATCGGATGCGAGGTGTTAAGATGTGAAGATAGAGAAGAAGAAATGACAATGGAAGTGGAAGGTAAGAGATAAAGGGCGGATGGGAAAGGGAGGCGAAGGTAACCGGGAACGGAAGGAGAGAGCGGGAAATACTATCGGTAGATACGCGGAGGGTGATAGAGGGTAAAAATTGAAAGGGGGTTTTAAAGGCTCCCTTGTCGATCTTTCGGAATGATGCTTGAAGGAGGAGCTTGCGTGTCAAAGATGAAGAAAAGAGGTGGTGATGTGGAAGTAAAAGGCAGGAGGGAGGTTAGGGTGTTAGAGAGAAGAGGCTCGCAATGAAAGGGATAAAGGTAGAGGAAAGATAATGTTTTGAGCGGTGGGGAGGTTTTGATGAGATTAAAATAAGGATCACTGGAAGACGAAATGATGCGAAAGGGGTCGAAGATGAGGATAGCGCCTCGGAGGATAGGTTTTGATGAGATGGGTTCCTCCAGGTTATACGGAATTCGCATTTCAGAAGGATCGGCGTTGAATTGACTGTTCTTAATCTGATTCAAGCGGCTCTCCATCCTTGTCCGCAAACCAGAATGCACTATTACGGAAGAAGGTCAATATTATACCATTGAAAAATATAAAACAATTCTTGCATGGTACAAACTTTGCAATTAAATACTAACAAATTTTACATGCTACTTAATTTCATGATTATCAGAGGTAAGGTTTGGGTCCTCGATTATGAAATTAACTTCTTCCTGAAATTATCCTCAACGAAATTTTTTTATTTCCCAAATGGTAAAACCTCTTAAGGAGCGTGCTGTTAGGCTCTGTAGATCCCGCTGAGCAAGGTGACCGAGATGCAGGGGCCATAGGTGAACCCCATATTATTTATTTGGGAGATTTGCCGTTACTCCACTCTCTATATTAATTTGTAAAAAGGTACTATATTTAGTACCTATATTGATATTTGAATAACTCTTTGGAAAAAATTGATCAAAATAAATGCCAATAATGGAAATGTTATTCAGTTATAGTATTTACGATAAACAACATTTTAAGAATCTTCAAGCGTATACTGTATGTAAATATTATAACAATTTTACTGCTATATATAAAGATAAAATTTACTAACAAATTAATATTTGTTGAAGTAAAAGTATACAAGAGATAAAGTTTATGACCACTTGCATCTCCCGCAAAAAAATGTATAACAGTAACATGTTCAAGAATTTATAATTTCTGTGAATATCTAACCCATTCCATATATTTGGAAATAAATACATTCTTATCTTCTCGTTCCTTTAAAATAAATATAATGATGTAGAAAAAGTCCTGTTCAACGGATTGGAATCAATAAAAGGAAAGATGGCCGGTACCCGATGTACAAGCGATGAAAATGTCTCTCCTATTAAGGAAGCCATTTTCCGATCTTTTTTTCCACTATATCACAAAGGAAAGGAGACTCTCTAGTCCTTTAGTTCTCTAGCGCATTTCGATAAACCTTTAGCGTCTAAATAAACAAAAATCTTCGCAGTAATCACCTCCGCCATTCCAAAGGATAGTAAATAAAGGATTGAAAGCGCTGCCATTCAATAGAATCCTATCGTTCTAGGCCGTCGCCCTCGGTATATGCTTTCGCCGAAGCGAACGCAAAGCGCTTAGGTGCAAATGAAAAGGTATTTTATTGCGCAGTACAAAAGGGAATCGCGACGCTGAGCTATTGCATCTCTAGCCCATAACGACCACTATTATTTCTCTTTTCAAGGCTGCAATGGCTACCGAATTCTATCCCACCATGAAAGGGCTGTGAGGAAAGAAAATATAAGAATGAATGAATGAAGGAAGGTGAACGAAGGAAGAAACAGCAAGGAAAGGCTTGAGTTGAAAAGGCGGAAAATAAAAACCCCTCCTTCCTTTCTACAACTTTACTACTTTGCCGCTCTCCAAATGCATATAGGTTTTATGAGAATTCCGCTTTTGTGGGCGTTTATGAGTCGTTTCGTAGTGTTTTATCCCAAAAGCAGTTTGGACCAACACGATACAATTTCTGAGGTATTCCGAGAAAAGTCGGCGTCGTGGTTGTTTTCTCAAGTTTATTTCCATAAGTGCGGGAGTTGGTTATTCATGTTCGGGCTATTTGATTTTTAGCTTTCCTGAACGACACGGCAAATCAAAACTTAAACGACCTTTATTATTTTAGGTGAGGTAGAAAGTTTGAAGAATGGCTGTTTCTATGAAGAAAGGTATTCTAAATGCGATTCAATATTCCTAATAGTGTGAGGTTCTGCGTATCTTCATGCCTGTTATTTAATATATATGCTAAGGCGCAAGTCTGTACAATGCTTATAATATTTAGAATTACATTTTTTTAAACATAGACAAGTATTCAAGTTTTCGGAAAATATCACTGTTAGATTGTTTTCTAGCTTAACTATTGTCACTTTTCTCTCCATTCTTTGCATTTTGTAATCGCTTACATAGAAAGAAACCCCAGAATGGCTTCCATCATTGAAGTATAATAAAAAGGAATAATTCAACACTAAGCAATTTTAATTCATACCCTCTTTCCCTTATATTATCTTCAAAGAATTTTCGTTAAGTCACAGCTGCTCTAACCATACGGTTTTTTTGTTGCCTACTTACGAACCAGATAATATCATCAACAAATACAAATAATAATAAAATTTAAGAATAACTAAAACCATTGCTAAAATAAACGATACATACTCAGGGCTAACCTTGTGGTAACTATTAATTAGTTTTTTTTCTGTGGTATAGTAAAAAGTTCACTCTAATGGAGCGTTTTAATATGACATTGCTAAAATATTTGAAAATCAAAAATCGTAATACAGACATAAATATCCATTATATCCATCAATATCGCTTCTCTGCTAGGGGACTTGAGTTATGCACTTTTCTAATTATATTACTCGTCAATACACATCTCTCGTAGTACAGATGTTTCTCTTACTAAATATCCGTACACCTTTTCCTACATTTCCCTTTATTATTTAAATTGAGTATGGAGTCTCTCCTCTCTATGACCTCATGGTAATGCATTGCATAAAGCATTCATTAAGTCATGTACTACTATGAATTTCATTATCTTCTACCTCGGTTACTCTACCTTCTTACTCACTCTAATATGTTATTACTTTCTTCTCTTATTGTAGAACCTTTTGGAATTCCATTCCTTATGAAATGAAAACGAATTTTTTTTCTTTAATGGGGGATAATACTCGTATAACTACCCTCTGTCATATTTTCTTTGATTAATGTATTATTTTAACTTTTTGATAGTTTCTTTTCTTTTATGAACAATATCTATTGATTCATTCGCTAATTCTGATGTGAAAAAATTTTCCTACTTACGTAAATATGTACATATTTTTCTTTTAAAGACTTTTTGGTTAGGGCGGAAGTAAATTTCAAGGAAAAACGAACGTGAAAGTAGGAGAGGACGTTGATACGAACCTCAAATCTTCTACTTTCTGGAAGGATGCTTTTACCAATTAGGAAAGGAACGGAAAGGTGAACTTTTGTACACAATGAAGTCGTGCGGCTGAACCCAAAATAAACCTCTTTTTTACCAATTAAGCTATCGAGCCAAAAAAATTCTCTCACGCCGCACAGTGGGCTAGAATCGAAAAAAGCTGGCCAAAAATAAGAAAATGGTTTTCTTGAGTGCGGACTTTGAAACTTCGCATGGCTATTCTTAAATAAGTTCTGCATATAACTACTAAATAACACACTTTTATTCCGGTGCATTAAGATTCTACAGGAGGTCAAAGTTGACCAAATTTGACGAAAAAAAGCCTGTCTTCGATTTTTCACAAATTTCTTCAACTTCAAGCCAACACTGAACCCAAATGAGCAAAATCATCGGGTAAAAAGATTCCTCGAAGATTCCTCTTGTCCCTTCCTTCCTTCAAGACGAAATGGCGTACGGAGATGAAGATTCCTCTGACGATGAGAGTATTAGAGAGTATTTCTATATAAGACAGGAGGTAAGATTCATTAATTTCATTAGATAGATATTTAAACATTACCCGCTTACTTTTATCAAAAATATAATTATAGCTTAATATTATCGAAAAATTGACATGGTAGGCGTAGTCAAACAAAGTTTTGTGCTATATTTAAATATCGAACAAAACGAGATTTTTTCATTTATGACATTGGGATTTTCAAAATGAATTCAAATTAAAAGTGTGTACAGAGTAGGAATCATACTCATAAACCAGTAAAAATACCTTTAAGAAGCGTGTTGGTCCGTATATCATCTCAAATCCGAGATCGTCACGGAGGGAGACGCTCCGCCGCGCGGATATGGCTCTTGCCTCGCCATCGAATGTTGGGTATATAAATCGGCGTCGCAAATTGTCGCAGGATTTTATTTCAGATTCCTATTCAGAAAGTTTCAAAGAAAATCGTGGTATAAGTTAGCCCGTGTACATCGTGGTACATCACTACTATTTTCCTCGCTTTAGTTGGAAATTTGCCGTAAAATATGGGTTCGCCATTTTCTTGTATAACTTATGCAAATATCTTACTGTGATCATTCAAACCAAGTCACATGAAGCTGAAAGAATAGGTTTATAATACAGCATCGTTTTTTACCCGATGATTTTGCTCATTTGGGTTCAGTGTTGGCTTGAAGTTGAAGAAATTTGTGAAAAATCGAAGACAGGCTTTTTTTCGTCAAATTTGGTCATCTTTGACCTCCTGTAGAATCTTAATGCACCGGAATAAAAGTGTGTTATTTAGTAGTTATATGCAGAACTTATTTAAGAATAGCCAAGCGAAGTTTCAAAGTCCGCACTCAAGAAAACCATTTTCTTATTTTTGGCCAGCTTTTTTCGATTCTAGCCCACTGTGCGCCGTTTTGGAAGACTGTAAGCAAGAAAGAAAAGGGTTCGTCCAACAATGCGGCATCGTCCTATTCAGATATAATAAAATTAATAAAATAAAATCATTAAATTAATTTTTTCATAATATCATAATTGGACAAATATCCGCGCGGAAAAAAAGAAGATTTCAGGATCGAGTTCTGGTCCTGTCAGACTTTTTTCGAATTCCTTTTTTTCTTGAGATTCTTCCTGTTTGCACGCCTTTACGTGCAAAGTCACCCTTACCATTTTCCCTGCGTAAAAGTAAATTATTCTATTCTTGTAGTCTATTTGGGTGACCTTGGTGGAGTGCCGTTGAATAGCAATAAAGAATACTTCGTAATTCCCAACTATGCGTGGAAATTACAAATTCTTTATTTATTCTACTCTTTTTGTAACATCTATGTAAGATAGATTTCAATTTTTTCCCTATTTTTCAAACTTCAAGAAATTCGGTATTATCGTCTGCGTTAGATATCGTAACTTGAGTATTCAAGAGAAGTAAAGAATTGAGTAAAGAGATGAGAGACTGTTTCTGGGAAAAGCTCTTTCTCGACTGCTCATCGTGGGGCATTGGGAGAATTGACGAATATAAAAGAAAATGCAGAGGAAAACTCGTGCGAAAGAGTATCAAATGAATCAGGAGGAAGGAAAGATAAAAGCGTCGCAGATTCAGAGGCAGGATCCGAGAATGGGGTAAAGATATGCGACGGAGATGAAAAGAACGGAAGTAGTTCCTAAGAGAGTGACGCTGTTAGAGAGAGAAGAGATGGATATTAGGGAGTGGATGGAAAAGAGACGGAGAAATGAAAGAGAAACGATTTCCAGGGAACAGTAGAAAAAGTGATTTTCCCTGGCTTTAACGGCTTCGGAGGGAGGGAAGTCCTCACCAACTGTCGATCGCACACCTTTTAAAAACTCCCTCACATTTCACCGCCCGTACATCCCCTATCTCCTCGCGCGATCCCTTCATCAGTTTCGAGGACACTTCGAACCCTTTCGCCTGCAGTGAGAGGGACTTTTGCTTCGCACACGGACCATCGCGTCACTCCAGATGTTATGTGCAAGAGACTGTTTTATTTCCAGCGATATTTCCCTTCGGTCTCTACTGCCGCGTTTCATCGAGACCGGTACGTACGAAATTTTCGAAATCCGATAATTATTCGCTCCGAGGAATCGTTTTTGGTACATAATGATAATTAGGCGCCAATTTGGAAAATGGTCGCGCATGAAAATTTGGTTCATTATTTATGAATAATGGAGGTGGGGATATTTCTGCGGAAGTGATTGCGTGGAATTCATATCATTTAGCAAAATCAGAGCCGTTTCAATTAATTAATGAGGTGCATTGGTGCGTTTAATGCAACTCGTTATTTCTAGTTTTTTTTATTTCGAGGAAAATGTTGTGTCATTCTCTCGATCACGTTTCTTTCTTCCCTATAGATTTTGGCATTCGTAAATATTTCATACCGTTTAGGGCTGTGACTCTCATTGATTGTAGAATAAATCAGCGAAATATGATAATGCTCAAAATTCCCCAAAACTATATATTCAGTAAACGAAATTAAAAATCTTTCATTTTTCACAGCATAAAATGAAACATAAATATAATCATTATCTCCTTTCTATGGGCATACAATAGCTTTCTAAAATTATGGAAATGAGATAACCTCAGCCACCAAAAATACTTGCAATAGTACCGCCAAAATTGAAAATCCGCTTCTATAAATCATATTTACGTATTGTATATACATTCGGTTTGCGGAGCTTCATAATGTTTTAGTACATATAACCTTAACAATGAACCGAGTTATCCTTTCTCCTTTGAACACTTCTTCTGCCATTAGTTGAACAATTTTTCCACTAAGAGGCTTCATTCAAAATTTAAAGGATAGAGCTTATTAGATTTCCATGAACTACGCCTATTCGCGAAAATCTTGGAAAATTTTGAATCTTCCCTTTTATCCGTTATGCTTTTTCACGAAGTCACGCCTTCTCTAATTGATTTCTTCATTCAAGATGGTTACGAAGAATGCGTGCTTATTTTGAAAGATGTAAGAAAAGAGTTTTGAAATAGTAATGGCTAAATTAAATAAAGGTACGACACATTTTAAACAGCTGCGTGTCTGAATTTGAATCGATATCTTAGTTGATGTAAATAAAGGTTTTTCTCACGCTAAAGTAAAGAATGTTGGTGCTTTCCCAGAGATTGAAAATATTTTTATCTGATATTCCTTATAGGTGGGTATTCATGCGTTTAATATTTTGAAATTTCCTTTTATTATGCTGTAGAACTGTGTAAAAAAATGTGAAGCAATTCTTCGGGCCTCTTAGCATAAAATGGACATGACTCCGTCGACTCTTGATAAAGAAGGGAAAAAAACTTCCATAGAAGGGAAGAATGCAAATATATTTTGTATTCATTGCCGTCACTTTCATCTATAAATTAATTATTTTGAGGTTTTACTCGGTGCATATGTAAGTATTGTAAGTAAGTAAAACTTACGTACGACCCTTATCTAATTTTCTGCGAGACCTAGCAGATTTCCCGGTCCGTCATGCGTAAGTAGTGGTTGTTAATGAAATTTTCAACTATTTTAATAAAAATAGTTGAAAATTAGCTTCACAGTTCATATTACTAATCAAGTTTTTATTTTTCAAATCGAGTTTTTACTTTATTATACAACTATATTTAATTTCTTCTCGTTTATTCCTTGTGTATTTTATTTTTACTAACTTCGCTGGCTGTCAATGAATTTTTGGTGTCTACTCATAGATTAATGTCTTTTCCAATTGGAAAACTACCTATAATTTCATATTTGCCTCCGTTGAATGTAAATAATGATATAGCTTTTAATTCATCACATTATTCTCTTATAATGGAAATCCCGTGTTTCTTCTCTTAAGGTATTTGCTTTCCATCGAAGAAGCACCAAATTTTTAACATTTTCCTAATATTAATACTTAATGTGATATTTTAATTTCGGCCCCGTTATGATGTAAGGTGAGCTGTTAGCACTTATTTATGACTCATATATAATAGAATTTACCTACGCCTACATAGCTGAATAAATGCACACATACACTCTCTATAATCTCACGCGCCCCTTATAGACCAGTGACTGTTCCACCTTCCGTTTGCTCTTTTGTTTTTTACCCTCGCTCACATTTTCAAGAGCGTCTTTGGAATGCGGGTGGCGAGACTGGGAGAGGTCCAGTGGGGAAAGGTGGTGTGTCTGTGAGTCCGAAGGACGGGAAGACCATCTCAAGACAGAGGTCCTCGCAGCCGAAGATGTTGACCTTCGTCCGCTAGAAATTAATAATCGTTAAAAGAGGTCCAGAAAGACTCGCCTCGTCCGGAATAAGAGGGAATTTACGTGGCCAATTATCTTTCGGAATTAATCACCCGGGACCATCTTATGAGGGAAGACTCGGGTTTCGATGAAAAAGGAGACATCCAAAAGAGGAAAATGGAGAGAGCTAAAAGATATTCTCGTCTATATTTTGACAGCGTTAAATGGGGTCGCTTGTTTGCGGTCGTTGGAGCGTTTGAGGATGACGTGGGAGGTATTTTTCAAGTCCGGACCATAATTGGTTCGAAAATTATTCATTTTATATTCTTTCGTCGATACACTGTCTTCTTTGTCGTAGGATGGCTTCAAACCTCTTTTTGAGCGGTTTACCAGTCACATATTATCTGATTTATGAAGTATCAACTGTGACCAAGAATAAGCATGTTTACCTTCCATGAATAAGAAAGGAACCTACGCAAATTGCATTTCCCTGTAGAAAACCCCTTTGGTTGATAAAGAACTTATTGCAGCAAGTAACCCATCTAGAATTTCTCAAAAATTCCTTCCCAAAAGAATGTGACATATCACTAGATATAATTAGAAGAATTTTATTGTTACTGTGTTTAACGTTCTTATTTCTTTTCAAGCAATGTAGAATATGAACCCCGATAAGATTGTAATTATTCCTTTCGTTTAGGTATGAAAACGCCTATACATCTTACTATAATGACAGGCTTTGAAAATTTAAAGACGTCAGTAAAAATAAAAAATAAATAATATTTAATATATGCTGAAATAAATTCAAAATATATGATCAATTGTGAAACATTTGCGATTGTGAGAAGGACATTGCTATCGGACCTATTGGGATATCAGAATTGGAAATTCTGTTTGTTTATGAAAACTGTAATTCAAAACGTTTGTGATCATTGTGTCTTCCCAGGCAGAAAATTAAAAATTTCGATTCGATTTACTCGCAATATTAGGCATATATATATAAGGAAATGGAACATTATGGGTAGCGTGAGTAAGCTCGGAAACCTACCTCACATGACTGTGCATGTTGAACCGCTATGTGAGTGTACTATATACCCAGATTATTCCTGAATTCATCTCCCATTCGAATATTTAATCATTATATTACAGTTAACGACTTATTTCAATAGATATAGCTCTTTTAATATATCTTACCCTTGAAGATCCAGCCGGGATTCTTCGAAAGGGCTTAACAGGCATACAAATCTCCGAGCGGAAACAACATTGACACAATAACCTTGTGGAGAGTATTCGTTAGCACGCGAGTGTACAAGAAAAAGGGACGGCCAGACCATCAATAGCGTTCAGGTGTCTATTTTGTGAATACATAAAGGAAGAAAGCAACTCCTTATTCCCCACTGACTTCGCTTGTTTTGGTCCAAGCCGTCGGAAAGATGGCAGGGTCAAGTCTATTCGTGACCGGGTAGGAAATGGGATGCTGGGATGAGGAGAGACGAACAAACCCATCGAAAAAGAGTAGGAAATTTTTTTCTCTCTCCGGTGACTACCTACCTTAAGATAGTGGATGAGCAGTTGGGACGGGTCGTCTTGAAAAGGCGGCAACGTCGCATCACGGAAATATGGCAGGTGTTTTATTTTAGAGGAGAGGTGCCATGGGGAAAATGGAGTGGGTGGGTTCTCTGGGGATGTTGGGTTTTTTTGGTGGGGGAGGAAGTTAAAGAAGGTGATAAACAACCGAACGGATGGAGTTGAGGTAAAAGGCGAAGAAGAGATGAAAAGACTTGCTGCTACCAGTGATTAAAACCCCTCCGGGTTGCGAGTAAAGTATCGAATTACCAACAAACGTCTTATTCCGGAATACCTGGAGGATGGCAACCACATTAAGCTTTCGGCTTTTTCCCTTCTTATTTGTACACTTTAGTGTCGCATGCGTTGAATTCATTTAAAGGGAAATTCGTCATTTTCCCGTTACTAAGACAAATTTCTACAAAATATGCCTCGGATGCTCATCAAATTAATTAGAGGGTAACATCTCTTATGCATTGACTTTTATTTTAATGAAGCATCAACGATATCTAATACGGATTTGAAACATTAATATTTTGCAGATATAAATGGAATGGTTCAGCGACACACAAAACTAAGAAAGGAATCCTGAATGCTTTCAGATTTTCATAAGCCCTATTTTTCCAAAATCAATGAATTACTTTTTTAGCGAAACTACCCATGGATGCTTAGAATTTACTAAAACTAGCAACAAGTGATATTATATCCAATATTTTAAAAATTTGCTTAATTCATATACTCGATGAGGATAAATACTTCTTAAATCATAATTTTCTCTTGAAGAATGGTAGGTGGTTGAAAGCCAAGAAAAATTCCTCATTAGGAATATAATACATTTTATGCAAAAGTGACTCCTCCGGTATATACTTTTAATTGACGTCCTATTGATGCATACTTTGACAGTAAAACCCCTCTTTCGTCTGTGATATCGGATAATCTTTATTCAAAGTCATTCAGCTCACCATTTTTATCACTAATTTGTTATTTTAACATTTTTTTAGTTACCAACGCTGCTAATAAAGCATGAACTTTGCACTTTGCTTACTTATATATCATATATATCT
>KZ308303.1:384507-443786 GCA_000376725.2 Ladona fulva | reverse complement strand
TTTCATGAATTATCCCATATAAGTGCACGGGGATAATCAATTCTTATAATTTTTATAAGAAATGTACGTAAAGTAGGCTTTTATGACTTGAAAACAATAGAATAAATATTATAAATAATGGTAAGAAATATGTATATTGTGTTATTATGATCTTACGACAGACTTTTTCTGGCTTAGGGGAACCAGATACATACGATAATAGATATATTTTTAAACTAAATTAAGTCCGTCATGCTTGACGGGGGCGTTTTCTAGTTGATAAATAATAAACATTCGCATTCAAGTGCTCACTCTATCATACTAAGCTAAATGGAAAGTATCCTTTCTCAAATAATAGCTAGTGTAGAATACCTTCTATGTCACCTAAGTTTTTAGTTTAGTTGAGATGCTGTTCTGTCCTTCATACTTTCGTTACGTAGCATATATGTGATATACCGCGAAATATTTTCTCATTCATAAAAACATTAGGATTAGGCAGTGCACATAATACTTTTGGATAAATTTCATAATCATCGTTTAATTCAATTAAAAGCACCTGAAACAGTTTTTATCATTTCAACTTGAGGCTGACTTATTCAGGGGCGCATTTTCAGGAAAAATTCAATAAGCTTTGTCTGAAATTGCCATCGGAATGTTCAAGGATTAACCTTACTTAATCGAAATATTCTGAAAAATGCACGAATCTTACAATTTTAGATTCTCCAGCATTAGAGTTTCCTGTATTTTCCGTCAGATATTTAGCGTCCTAAGTTTCGAAAATGATTTTTTCCAGTGGGAACTCTTTTCGAGTTTATATTCGTGATTTGTCTTATTAACGCAAACAGTCTAGTTCAGTCGCAATGCCACTCCCACGAGGCAAGAAGAGTTTGCCTTTCTGTTTGCTAGAAGTCTGCGGAATTTCCCATAAATAACTTACCACAAGCAACTCCTTGTCTCACTCTTTTCAACATTATGCTACACTCGTGCATAAATTTAAGGGAGAATAGCATATTTGTAAAAATTGCCGTTTCAGTAATTTGGACCCACTTACTCGTCTCGCTTTAATCATTCTCGTCTGGTTACTTGGCAAACGGTAATTTACAGGGGGAAAGCACGGTATGAAGTGTTCTCTAACACGACAGATTCATACCTGGAGATGGGAATGGGAGCAAACTGAAAGGTTTGAGGTGGTATATGAAAATAAACACAGTCCCGAACGCATGGGTACGTGGTTCAATATTGAAAGTGTGGAGGAAGTTTGCCGTAGCGACACAGGATGTTTTCCAGGGTCGTGACATCAGAAATCCCTTCTGTATGAGACGGACGGATAGATAACCTGTTGATGCGGGATATTCGTAATTCCATTCAGCATCGCTCGGAAAAACACTCACTTTTACGCACGGTGTACTCAAGTCCTTTCAACCATGAAAGAAAGAGCGATTTTGAGTAGGTTTCAGGAGGAAATTCGATTTTGAAACTTTCGGATCTCTAATTTTACAACATCAATTTCTGTTTAGCATGAGCTCTTCATGTACCCCATAATCAACTTTTTAATGTTGACAATATATAATTTCAGTATTAATATAACGAATTTAGGCCAAAATGAGGTATCAAATTTCAATACTCAGGTTTTTCATGATGATTTTTCTTTTTCCTCATGGTATTTGGCGTATCGCATGCATTTTGTAGTTGACATGAAAGTAATTTTACTATTTATCACCTTATTTCACTCTAAAACAAGAAAATCTGTCGTAAAATGTGATGGTTTCAACCGTTCTCAGCTGTATGATCCCAATTATTTCCGATATATCGTTCTTAAAAGTTTTCGCAATTGTTACAAGATGTAATTATTTTTCTATAATTTATATGTATTATAATTTTAAATATTATCTATATAATTATGTCTTTGGCATTTATTTTATTTATATTCATGTCCGATAACCAAATTAAAGATAAGAAAAATCTTAAATTTGACCTCTGTAATATTTAATTTGATCCATATTTTGTAATTTTAGACTTCGTTCAATCTTAGTTCGGAATTTCCACATCAGAGTCCAAGCTGAATCACCAATTTTGCCAGTACTTCATCATTTTTGAGCGGCCACTTTGTAGATTATGACTATATTGTCGCATTGATAGTTTTCACTGGCGCTCTGATGTGCAATAAGTCAATTTTCCCAAATGAACTAATAGAGAAGCATACCTAATTGATGGCTAAAGCCATGAAACTACCATTACTATGTGAAACTTTTGTGAAGCTCGAACAAAAATTTGTGAAGCTTGAACATCGTTATTTCAATCTTTATTTTCAATAGAGAGGTGCTTTAGAGAGTCTTTCAGCCATAGTGTTCTTATACTTATTTAATACTCATATTTCAAAAACACCTTTTAAAATGGCAACTAAATATCGCCTTTATTCCAGGAAGATTGGTTAAAAGTTTCTCTTTCCATTCTATTTCCAGTTTCTATTTAGGCCATACATAGTACTTTCGTATAAGTTAACGGAAAAAATTGTGAATATGTGAAACTGTGGCGCTGAAGCAAGTGATGCTAATCAATAATGGAATCCATCGTAATTTTAAGCATTTTGCAAATAATATTTTTTAGCATCATGGAATTGTGGTTCTTTTCGTTCATGCAGCTACCCGTTAGTTGAGGCGTACTAACAAAGTTTCATTTCTGTATAAAACTTTTCAAGATCCGAGTAAGTACCCCGGAAGACCCAAACGCAAAATTTCACGTTCGGGAGATATTCTAGGAACTATGTCACTCAACAAAGAGTCAAGGGAAGCAAAAAAGCAGCCTTATCGAGCAGCAATTACTGGCGGAAACGCCGTTAACTCCAGCAATCGATGATAACCGCGTCTCCGACGATAACCTTCAGCTAATAACCTCCGCCGAATATTATTTCAACTCCCTTAGGAGTCGGAACAGAAGTAGGGATCAATGTTAAACGGCGTTTCGCGCTTCGCTTGTTTAAAGCGCCGCATATGAGTTTCCCTCGGGGCCAAAGCCTTTTGATAAGCATCTCCCTCCGCTCGTTGACATAGTCTGCCAGATTTCCGCTCGACAAAGGTTCAAATGGAATGCGCTGCCGGGAATTCGCGTCTAGCTTATCGTTTTAGTTGCTCAAGGTTTTGCGCTCGCTCCTTACCCTAGGGATCGGAGAACTCGTTCCCCGTAGGCGTATGCTCTCCCCAAGAACAGCCACAGTGTACTCCCACATTTCGCTCAGTGGGTAAAGTTTTGGCTTCATGCGGGAGAGACACGTGGCTTTTTCTTTTTTACTTCGTTTAATTTCCTTTACCGATCTTATTTTCCTCCAATGGTCTCTAAAACTGCAGAATCAAAGACTTGACAGATTTAATTATTGTATTAATATATGCTTTTTGCGTAATTGTCCTTTCCGGTGCCTGTTTTTTCAGGCTTATTGCTGACAGTTTCCTTTTTCTTATTTTCCCACCTTCTTATTACATTTTAATTGCTACTGTCAGTAGTTTTTCGCAGAATTCTCAAGCCCCCTTTCTCGTGGCAGTTTTCCTGCTGGGTTTTATTTTTACCCCTAAGTTCAGAGTTAGGATTTCCTTGAATCCACATAATATTTCCTTTCTTTTGTTGACTTTTCTTTTTGTGTCCCCGAAAAGCTATCTACTTCTAAATATTCGATCACAAAGGGCTAGATGTAAGAAGAGACTAAGAAGTCTCGCACTTCAATAAAGACGTATTACTCGTATTGTTATTTCCTTTGATAATAAAATAAACAGAATCAGACTAAGCAGAGAGTATTTTGGCTCCTATGAAATAAAGCATTATGACTATCACCGAATATATTCCATTTGTGCAAGATATCAACTATAGCTCAATGAATAAGGGAAAGAGGTTTTACTTAGTGCAAGAAAGCGCGTGCTTTAAAACCCAAGGATAAACGAAAGTGAAAAATAGCGACATGATAGGGAATAGTACCCAAATCTCCCTCTTTCTTGGGTTCGAGTCCCACTAATGTCGTTATTCTTCACTCTCATTTATCTTTTGGTATAACTCAATTAAACTCGTTCGCATAAATTTGGACTTCGCTAAATATAACGTGCATACGTAGCATTCACGGTATTCCCTTACGGCAAAGAATCCCAACCCGTGCGACGTGAACTTTCGAGCGCCAATAATTCGTACAACTGAAACTTCTACATGATTTACGTGTATGACTTGAACGGGTTGTTCCATGTCTTCAGTAAGAATTTCGTCAGATTATCAAAAGCATTATTTCACGTTCACGTTTAGTTTAGTTTAGTAACTTTATAATGTGAATTCGAAATGAAAGCGCAGTATATTATGATTAATATGCCACAAAGTCGGAATATGACACGTAATGGAGCCGCAAAGAGAAAAAGTTTAGGAAGCTATTTCTTAGAAGAGTAAGTAAGGTAGTAGTCTATTAAGACACTAATACTTTTTTCAATCCACTATTTCCGTACTGATTTTGCTTACTTATATCTTCTTGTTTCGTACGTCCCCTTTTATTACTCCGACTTCGCAAACCTCCTCCATCTTCAACATCTTGCCGACCACATTGAACCAGTGTTTTCTTAATCTTACTTTCTCTGTTGGCCCACTCACCTACCTTGAATTGTTGTGGTCATTTAGTTTTCATTCAGACAAACCGATGTGAAACGTCCCACTCATGTCAAGCTCTTTCTTTCAGTCTAAAACCGTTCATTAACCTGTCATTACGTCACATGATATCGCAAATTTTCTAATCAATTCATTAAATTCTCACACACAAATCAATATTTTTCTGCATTTAAAAAAGGAACGTTTTCTAATATTATATAGGAAAATAATCTGTCGCCAGCAAATCATAGTTTCGCTAATTTTCGCAAAATTGTTTCGTCCATCGATGAAGTCCTTGTTTGCTATCTACATCTACATCTACATAAGTACCCTGCAAGCCGCCTTCCGGCGTGTGGCAGGGGGGCATGACACACATGACAGCTATGACAAAACTATGTAAATATACGAAGTGAGGAACTTTTATCACTAACATAGGAAATTTCTTTGAATTCTATTCGATATATCGTCAGCATAATCATCATAATCCAAAGAATAACCAAAGAGTTTTTAACGGTAGAGGAAACATAATACATAATATAAAATTTGCCAAATTTCTTTGCAAGGAAAATGCGCACTTTTGTCGACGACAATCGTAATTATTTCACTGTGAAGTACTGTTATTAAATGCCTAATAACAGAGAGTCAACGAACCTTTGGAAGTTTTAATAAAAGGCCTACTTTGTGCTAAAATTAAAGGGTTAAAGAACTCGCACATACTTGCAAAATGCCTTATTCTGGATTCATTACACAATGCGAAGTATTTTCGTCCGAAGATTTGACAGAAAATTAACGCGCCTCTTGCTAATTTCAGCATGCTTCTGACGAATATAATAATCATTCATTTGAAATTTGCGTCATTTAAGAGTAGGACGCGAATACTGTTGAGATAATTAGTTCAACGCTCAAGGAAGATTCGCGGTGAACAAGGAAGTCGTTTAAACTTGCTTTCTGACCATCGTTAGGGCATAATCTTAGATCAACATCGCCAAAAATAGTTCGTCTATGTAAATTAGATCTGTAAACAGTTTCTAGATTGATGTGACATGCACTTGCTGTGGATTTTATTTCCTGCAATTAGTACATAGTTTTTCTATTTACCCACTGGTCGACAATTTAGCCGAAAACATCCTTTATTATGTATCATACTTCTAAATCTCTAAAAACTTCAGCTCTAGTGAATCATATGGGGGTGAAAAAATCCAATCAAGGTGTAGGGTCTATAGGATGGGAATGGTATTTGTCTCTCATATGCATGAATTGTATGAAAAACAGATAAATCAAATTATCTGCTATACTCCCCGGTCTTTTGTAATCATCCTATTTTTTTTCAAAATTACTATTTTTAACGTGAAAATGAAACTCTTGTACGTCTGTAACTTGCTAGGAAACGAAGTTGACTTCCCTTCATACAGTTTAACTTCAAATTCCAAATTGCTTAAGTAATTCGTACTGGCTTGATAGGATATCTTCATAGCAATGTTGTAATCGGAAGCAAAAGTGAGGAATGCTGAGATAACATATTTTATATACTTAAATATTTTCGCAATGAGAATATTATCTATCTTTTTTGAGGATAATTCTTAACTGTAAATGTAAAATGTAAAACTGAATTGGACGTACGGTAGCTGATTGCCTGTTATAATACGAATTACGTAAAAAAATATCTCAAAATGTTCCATTGAATTCGACAGACGACAATCCCAATGACGGCTTACAGATAGTATACAACAGGTACACAACTTCGAAACCTACAAGTATATATTCCAAATAAATAATTTACCCTTAATTGGTGAAAGGCCACAGAGAAAGAAATAAAAATTAAAGTATTCTATGAGTGGAAACTACTAAGAGTTTATATTTGATTTTTCTAAATATATTTATTTGAAAAAATACAGCTCGAGAAAAATAAGAGTTTTATGTACAAAAAATACCTAAGAATATACTACGTGAATAAAAGTAGAAAACAAACCCACACGCAAAGGGGGCGTGAGAAACCTCAAAAACTGATGAGTAAGAATTGAAATCTATGGCTCTACGTGCTTTAGTGTAGCTTATTTTTATAGGAATAAGCATTTCGCTGTTTTAAAAATTTTCTGTCTCCGTAAATATTTTTCAAAAATCTAGCAACTGACGGTCCCACTCGAACCTCAACCGTATCGTTTCCTTAGAGAGTCGGTGGAGCCCGACGATGATTTTGAGCGAAGAATGAAGTGAAAAGGCGATCGATAACAGGAGGCGTCGTAAGTACGAGGTCCGTCGGCCGAAGAGCAGAAGAAGGCCCTGGAGGGAAACATCACGCGCCTCGATGAACTGCGGCGGGCAGTCAAGAGGGCAACCGCTCTAAAGAACCCGTGTATGCCTTTGAGAAAACCCTGTACGGCGGTGTTCATCCCCATCCGATCTCAATGGGGCAGCTGTCTGGGGTTCTCCGGACGGCGCAAGCTGAAGGAAACGGACGCTATGGATGTGTGGCGAGAGTTGCAGTAGAAAAGAAGGGCGAAGATGGGAGGGTCTGTGAAAAGTATTGGATGAATGGAGGGAGATGGAGAAAGATCTTCGCTTGATTATGAGCGAGGGCTTGAAAAGGGAGGGAAAGACGCGCTCGGATGGGAATGATAAAGCGGCTACGTCCATTGAAATTTCCGGACCCAAAGGGATGTGGAAATTGAAAGGAGAGGGCTCTCGTTCAGTGCCGATTGCAACAAATAACTTGTCGCTCGCAACTGATGTATCGATTCTTTAGGGAAAGTTCATTAGGATAAGGAACGGGAAGTTGAGGCCACTCATACCGGAGGGTTGGAAAAAGTTTGAGAGTGTTGATAAAGAAGATTTCCCTAAGAAATTTTACCGTTATCTGACAGATATTGATGAAGAGGTGATGGGACTTTAAATTTGTCTCTCAAGATGTATGTCATACTAGATTTATGGATGGGGTGAATATTCGGCCCTAATACAATATATATCGACACGGTTCACCTCTTTTCGAATTAATGCACTTGTACCCGGTAATCAGGTATTTCTTGTAAAGCTTTGAACGTCTTCATTGATGAATTAATCGACATTCTTCTTCTCCTGAAACGGTATTCATGATCGTCTTAATTTCATCTTTCCTATAACTGGCTGCTCTTCCTCTAGTTTCTTTGTGCTTGGTATTAAGTAAATGATCAGTGTTACTAAAGATATGGCACTTTAGTATAGATTTAGTATGCCCTTGTGGATGTTATTTTTGTTAACAGAATTATCATAAATTAGATTTAGATTTATTTATAAGATCATTTTTAATATTATTTATTTTCATCTTCACTGCAATTTGGCCTTTTAGCCAGGTGGCAGTGTTCTACTAAGTTCATTATATTAGTTTATTAGTCCTAATACTTAATATACATTTCATATTTTCCGAAAACGATTCATAAGAGTAAACAAGCTGAAGAAATAGACTTAATGTCGCTTGCACCTAATATTACAAGGCTTAAGGCAGCTATAGCTTACTGCTCAGTTTTAAATATTTTTTCAATACTTATATACCTCCAAAAGCAACAAATATACGTCGAAGAAGAAGAGTGAGACCAGAGTAGAAATACATGGAGTAGTTAGACAAGGAATTCCCGCCGAAAATCTTATCCATTAGCGGCGTGAACTACTGCTATATGTGAATGTAGATATTTGTCGATCTAGGCATTTTTAGCGGATATATTTTTATGCTTCATTTCAGCGTTGTTATTTTTCCCTTTTAATTCCCATTTATCTTGTAAATTTTATTCTACTGTTGATTTACTGTGAAAATACTTACTTGTCGGTATTCTTTCTGATCAATTTTGTGCTGAAACCACTGCAAGGATTGGCACTTGGTAGAGCTAATTATTTCTTTAATAGGAAAACTAAGTTCATTCGAAACCCTTCTCATTTCCAAAAACTCTCTCGCTCCGAAAACTCCAACGCTGAAAAATGCGCAGAGGATAGAGAGAATTGTAAGTCTATTTATTTCGGACCGTTGAGCTCGTGAGTGAGTGAGGTGAGAGGATAAGGTTAGGGTTGAGGCCAGTCAGAGGCCATGTGGGCATAAGGGTTTTCTTAGGACCATTTTTTTGCCCTTTACCTCAGCGTTCACTCCCTAAAAGGCCCTTTTCTTTTACGTAAAAGGAAAAACCCGTGGCCTGCGGTGTCACAGTGAATGATGAGGCAGTTCACCGAGCAGCATTTCTTAGGCCCTGACCTTCCCTCTCCCCTCCCTTGGGAGAGCCCTCGAGTGTTCGGGGAATGGAGTGTTTCGCCTGAGAAAAGTCAGAGCGTATACAGAGAGAGACTATATCAGGACAAGGGTTTTATAGAATCTATTAAGAGACCCGCTACGATCTGCCTAATATATCAAATATACACCGACCGGGGGATTTTTTGTCGAAAGAATGACGGTTCTTAGGCTAACGCTCCCAGTGGGAGAACCATTGTTGCCTCGATGTAAAAATCGTGAGCTGTCATAAGCCTGCTTTATTTATTCAGATGAAGGGATTTACGACTAATATACCAAAATAGTTGTGAGAGTGGAGGGAATGGGTAGTTCGCAGGCGTGGATGCATCGGTTTGTTGTAGCGTTGCTATCTGTCCACTTATAGAACGTCGTAGCGTACGTGGGATCTGTCTTTTGGGCCATTCCTCGTCAGCGAAATTCCGCCAATTTTGCCATAGTTTCCTGAATAAATTTCGATCTCACAAACTTTTACCAATTTCAAAGTTGCAGTTTATCTGAATTCTCAGAGTCAAATTTGCTTCGACAAAATTTAAGATTACTTTTGTTAATAAGGGCTTTTTTATCCGTAAAAAGCTCTTTCCCGGCGAATAATATGAAGAAAGTCATCTTGGGGTTTCAGCCGAGCAACTTCGCGGAATACAGACGTTTCGGCCGTCTACTCGGTGGCCATCTTCAAAGATGTGTGAATTGAAAAGTGTGATGTGAAATCTCCATTTTACCTATATCACTCCGTCAACTGCTTTATCGCTGAAGTCATAACTAACTAAGAATCTTTACTGATGACGGTTACTTAGTCTGCGAGAACGCGGACTCAGTAGAAGAGCGAATGGAATATAAGATACGGAGATTTCAATGACAGACATAATTTAAACGCAAATTTTTATAAAGTTATAGTTCTTCGGACTGTTCAGTGTGAGTGTCTCATTAGCATATGAGATTAATTCAGACTAAGTTAAGGCAACATCTCGGTTATGTCCCAGTTTTACCCGCTTCAGCATTCGTTAAGTCCCGGTTTCTTACTAATAGAGTATGGCAAGCTTGGTCAACTTATCGCCTGCTGCAATCTACTTAAATACTAATAGTTTGACAACGATCGACTTGGTGGCCATTTTGACATTTACTGCATCCCAAATAATTAATAGTGGTATTTCAGAGCCTTCTGCTGTATTTTGTTAAACACACGGACTCTATTGTCAATTTAATTATACGTAGATGCATAGAAAATTAAATGATTTAAGTAATATAAATTAATCGAAACTGAAAAATCTTGGTGACAAGTTGCGATAGATATCTCCCGACGATCGACCTGTCTTTCTTTTGGCCAATGAAAGTCAGAATACTTGATATTGTCGAATAAAACTTAGTTATTATTATGGTGCTATTTTTATCATCTTAATGATAACGTTATGCGATATAATCACGTAGTTTAGGTGCTTTAACTACTGTAGTTCTTTTATTATAATTAATCTGTAAAGAAAAATTTGTAGCAGTTTACAGGGAAGGAAATTGCGTTGCGCAACTTCGAGTAGATGTGCTGACTAAAGGAATCTTGGAAACTTTGAGCGGGTGCTAAACGAATCCTGGATAACTACACAAATGCGCTGTTATTTGGATAATAACATATTTCAATGAAGGACGTTTCAACCCGAAAGTTACGTTAAGCGTCGGAAATTTAGTTTGAGGGGTCCTCTTGAATTGATGCACGTCTTTACCTAACAAGGAAATTGCACTTTGCATTCGGAGCAAGATGCAATTAGAGCTCCTCTTTGGAACCTTGCTCCTTGCATCACTCCTTCGGCTGAACTTGCTAGGAAGTGGAAAACTCGTTAGCGCAGCTAATGAATTCCTCCTCCAGGAAACAGCGTTAATTTATATATGAAGTTAAATCGCGCATTAATATTACTTGTTACTATTCACGCGTGCAAGCCACTTTAAAGAGGTGCTCTCGCATCTCGAAGGCCATTTGCTCAAAGATTGCGCTAACAGATGGGACTTAGAAGTGGAATTCCAGAGCGCGAGCGCCAGACCTATTCATAGTCGGAGATTAGGTTCAAGCGATAGAATAGTCTGAATCAAAATTCTAATATAATGGATTTCAGCGGAGAGGTTCCTTACGTTCACCTAATTACCCTTCTCATAACCTCAGAATGTGCTTAATGAAACGTGCTCCTCCTGCAAAATGTTCGGTTCTCCTATCTGCTCGGGAATCGGATGCAGTACCTAATAATGTCGTTAACAGAGGAAATAATTTTGACGGTGCTGTAACTGAGAAGAATGTAGTGATATCATCTTATTCTCAGAAAAAATCCATTTTCAAAACATGAAAAATATCGCACGTTTCCGACATATTCGTATCCACTTGAATGACGTGGATTTCCTAATCGAAATAACATATTTTTACACTTTTGTTAAGAAATTGAATTTTTATATATATTTCTTCCTGATTAGAGCTAGAATAACCTATTTTATGTAATGAATTACCTGGATTATTGGGAACCTGAATAGTTCTTGGGACGAAAGGAATTTTTTGTGTAGTTGTGCAGAGTTTGCATTGCTAAAAAAGGGTGAATTTCAATCAAGTATATAAAATCTTTTTTTAATTGCCTAATAAGTCATTTCAAACAGGAAATATTTAATATAATCGTTTCATCACACCTAGTAAAGGCTAATTGAATTGAATTATATCTAAATATTAAAAAAACATTCAAATATCTTTTCTTTAATTCATCTTTATTTAATAAAAGCTATAATTATGCATACATATTCGTATTTGTGATATATTGCGATAGTGAATATTATCATATGTCGATCACAACATGTCAGTGGTACGAATCAAAGACATGCAAGTAATTTATAGAACTTTGAATAGTTGAATAATTATTTAACACTTAATGTTAGGAAAGCAATTTATTTTACGAATGGGAGATACATTAATCCATTATCTCTTTCAAACACGTAATAGTATGACAGATCAGTGTTATGAGAGATCACATCATATAAGAAGTGTTGGATATAGAATTCAATAATGTCTCATAAGAAGTGGAAATTGAAAGTGCTAAAATTTCCTTACATTTTAGATATATTTTCCTGTGGAAGTGACATCGTATGGCTAGTCATATGAGTATAAGTAAGTAAAATAGTTTTCACGAAACGCAGTTTTTATTAAATTATAATTCTTATACATTAATCCTACGACTAATATACCAAAATAGTTGTGAGAGTGGAGGGAATGGGTAGTTCGCAGGCGTGGATGCATCGGTTTGTTGTGGCGTTGCTATCTGTCCACTTATAGAAAGTCGTAGCGTACGTGGGATCTGTCTTTTGGGCCATTCCTCGTCAGCGAAATTCCGCCAATTTTGCCATAGTTTCCTGAATAAATTTCGATCTCACAAACTTTTACCAATTTCAAAGTTGCAGTTTATCTGAATTCTCAGAGTCAAATTTGCTTCGACAAAATTTAAGATTACTTTTGTTAATAAGGGCTTTTTTATCCGTAAAAAGCTCTTTCCCGGCGAATAATATGAAGAAAGTCATCTTGGGGTTTCAGCCGAGCAACTTCGCGGAATACAGACGTTTCGGCCGTCTACTCGGTGGCCATCTTCAAAGATGTGTGAATTGAAAAGTGTGATGTGAAATCTCCATTTTACCTATATCACTCCGTCAACTGCTTTATCGCTGAAGTCATAACTAACTAAGAATCTTTACTGATGACGGTTACTTAGTCTGCGAGAACGCGGACTCAGTAGAAGAGCGAATGGAATATAAGATACGGAGATTTCAATGACAGACATAATTTAAACGCAAATTTTTATAAAGTTATAGTTCTTCGGACTGTTCAGTGTGAGTGTCTCATTAGCATATGAGATTAATTCAGACTAAGTTAAGGCAACATCTCGGTTATGTCCCAGTTTTACCCGCTTCGTTAAGTCCCGGTTTCTTACTAATAGAGTATGGCAAGCTTGGTCAACTTATCGCCTGCTGCAATCTACTTAAATACTAATAGTTTGACAACGATCGACTTGGTGGCCATTTTGACATTTACTGCATCCCAAATAATTAATAGTGGTATTTCAGAGCCTTCTGCTGTATTTTGTTAAACACACGGACTCTATTGTCAATTTAATTATACGTAGATGCATAGAAAATTAAATGATTTAAGTAATATAAATTAATCGAAACTGAAAAATCTTGGTGACAAGTTGCGATAGATATCTCCCGACGATCGACCTGTCTTTCTTTTGGCCAATGAAAGTCAGAATACTTGATATTGTCGAATAAAACTTAGTTATTATTATGGTGCTATTTTTATCATCTTAATGATAACGTTATGCGATATAATCACGTAGTTTAGGTGCTTTAACTACTGTAGTTCTTTTATTATAATTAATCTGTAAAGAAAAATTTGTAGCAGTTTACAGGGAAGGAAATTGCGTTGCGCAACTTCGAGTAGATGTGCTGACTAAAGGAATCTTGGAAACTTTGAGCGGGTGCTAAACGAATCCTGGATAACTACACAAATGCGCTGTTATTTGGATAATAACATATTTCAATGAAGGACGTTTCAACCCGAAAGTTACGTTAAGCGTCGGAAATTTAGTTTGAGGGGTCCTCTTGAATTGATGCACGTCTTTACCTAACAAGGAAATTGCACTTTGCATTCGGAGCAAGATGCAATTAGAGCTCCTCTTTGGAACCTTGCTCCTTGCATCACTCCTTCGGCTGAACTTGCTAGGAAGTGGAAAACTCGTTAGCGCAGCTAATGAATTCCTCCTCCAGGAAACAGCGTTAATTTATATATGAAGTTAAATCGCGCATTAATATTACTTGTTACTATTCACGCGTGCAAGCCACTTTAAAGAGGTGCTCTCGCATATCGAAGGCCATTTGCTCAAAGATTGCGCTAACAGATGGGACTTAGAAGTGGAATTCCAGAGCGCGAGCGCCAGACCTATTCATAGTCGGAGATTAGGTTCAAGCGATAGAATAGTCTGAATCAAAATTCTAATATAATGGATTTCAGCGGAGAGGTTCCTTACGTTCACCTAATTACCCTTCTCATAACCTCAGAATGTGCTTAATGAAACGTGCTCCTCCTGCAAAATGTTCGGTTCTCCTATCTGCTCGGGAATCGGATGCAGTACCTAATAATGTCGTTAACAGAGGAAATAATTTTGACGGTGCTGTAACTGAGAAGAATGTAGTGATATCATCTTATTCTCAGAAAAAATCCATTTTCAAAACATGAAAAATATCGCACGTTTCCGACATATTCGTATCCACTTGAATGACGTGAATTTCCTAATCGAAATAACATATTTTTACACTTTTGTTAAGAAATTGAATTTTTATATATATTTCTTCCTGATTAGAGCTAGAATAACCTATTTTATGTAATGAATTACCTGGATTATTGGGAACCTGAATAGTTCTTGGGACGAAAGGAATTTTTTGTGTAGTTGTGCAGAGTTTGCATTGCTAAAAAAGGGTGAATTTCAATCAAGTATATAAAATCTTTTTTTAATTGCCTAATAAGTCATTTCAAACAGGAAATATTTAATATAATCGTTTCATCACACCTAGTAAAGGCTAATTGAATTGAATTATATCTAAATATTAAAAAAACATTCAAATATCTTTTCTTTAATTCATCTTTATTTAATAAAAGCTATAATTATGCATACATATTCGTATTTGTGATATATTGCGATAGTGAATATTATCATATGTCGATCACAACATGTCAGTGGTACGAATCAAAGACATGCAAGTAATTTATAGAACTTTGAATAGTTGAATAATTATTTAACACTTAATGTTAGGAAAGCAATTTATTTTACGAATGGGAGATACATTAATCCATTATCTCTTTCAAACACGTAATAGTATGACAGATCAGTGTTATGAGAGATCACATCATATAAGAAGTGTTGGATATAGAATTCAATAATGTCTCATAAGAAGTGGAAATTGAAAGTGCTAAAATTTCCTTACATTTTAGATATATTTTCCTGTGGAAGTGACATCGTATGGCTAGTCATATGAGTATAAGTAAGTAAAATAGTTTTCACGAAACGCAGTTTTTATTAAATTATAATTCTTATACATTAATCCCATCTCCTATTCCGCTTCAATCAACTCATCTCACTTAAAAAGTTTTCATAACAGTTTTCTTGTTGCCACAGGAGGGTTTCAATTTAAAAATCGTAATTTCTGCTTATTTAAATAGAACGTTTCGAAATGGTTGGAGCGATTGGCTTTGAGAGACTGCATGGGTATGTTGTTTACTCCACTCTCCTTGGCTGTATTAGCGGAATGGTTTCATTTTCCGATCCATACAATGCGCTATTAGAGGTGATTTTGCACAATTTTGTGTCGGGATTAAATAGGCAATAAGCAGCGGATTTTCAAAGCTAGGAGCGAATCGCGGGAGGGGGTCAATTAGAAGAGGGTCCGTTCCTTAATGAAGTAATACGTGTCCGAGGCGGGCCCCCTGGACCGAGCAGCTCCGCGTGGGGCCCAGCCACCGAAACACGCCCACACGACACCCCAATTAAGCAAGGGGCCGAAATTCAAACCACTCCCAGTAATGAGCAGAAAAGAAAGCCGACGGAGAGAAAACACGCCGAGTAGATTGAATTCGCCCGTGCGCTTGCAGCTTCACTGGTTTCTTTGAGATTATCGATGTTTTCGCCGGATAGTAGAGGAATTTCGGGAATAATATCTTAATTAGGGGTTGATTCCAAAACTTCCTGGCAATGAAGCGATTACGAAACTCTTTCGCTGAATAAACCCCGCGAGCAAATAGAATATTTATTTTTTTTAATATTTTTTAATACCTAATCATTATTTTCCCTAATGAATAGCTATTTATAATTTAACCGTTGACTTTAAGGGCTCTTTGGGCTTCAGAAAATATACACGCAGGAAAAGGTCAAGTATCGGAGTATCGATCAATTTGGAATTGGTTTGGAAAATTTCCTAGCCGCTAAGGGAATATAAAAGGTTGTTTTGATTCTCATATAATTACATGATCATTTTGAAATATTGGGAAGTAATTCAACGAGACGTTAGAATCGTAGTTGCGTTTAAATGAATAGTGAACAAGGCTAAATATTTCCAGTTTGTTGCCCACCGGTATTATGTTGCAAATAGTAATATATTTTATGTAAAATTTCAAAATCATCTGAGTTAAAATATCGAATTATGATAATTTTATAATCCAATTTGAATTCCAAATACATTAAATCCTTGGACTTGAAGTGTTACTACCGTTCTTTTCTTTAAGATACTTGATTGATGAGAGTTCTATTTTGGTTTACAACAAGATGTAGTAATTAAAAGAAAATACGATTTAAAAAAATAATTTAATAAGGCTAGTAAATATTGCAAAATATATTGAAAAACCGAAGTGTTTTAGGAGAAGTTTTTTCCTTGCAGCAAATATTAATTAGCTGTATGCAAAAATGTTTAAATTGCCATAGTAATTCCTGTATACTTATCCGATTTCGGATATTTTATTCGTAGCGATAATCTTAATTCTACATAGAATGTGAAAAATATTGTTACACACAATTTTAACAATATCTTGAAAGGGTAAATGCCTCACGTCTATATAACCTCAGCACCCCGATCACTTAATGCAAGAGTGTAACATTTTTAGAAATCCACTTTGAATTTCTACATTTCAATACTCTTCTTGGAACCCTCCTATCAGAGTCATTATACAAATAAATAAAAGTTATTGTGCAAGGACATCCTTTGGAATATGGTACTACAATTAACAAAAAAAACTCCGCGACAGAATTACAAAAGAAAAATATAACAAAACAAAAAATATTTTGGCCAGCAAATTAAATACAGCTTACAGGCAAATGAAGGATAATTAGTATAAGAATAGCATAGTTTTAAAATTAATGTAAATATATAGATAAACCATATAACATATATAACCTATTTCATACAGCGTTACAATAATATTTTTTATGCAGAAATGATAACAATTTTAATTGAAATTGATACAAATTGTTCGAGTTAATTACATTTTCAGAAATGCCGTTCCATATTTTTACTGATACAGTCATGTTCACGATTTACGAATATTATTAATATTGAGGTTGGTCAGCTCAGCACTAAGCAAGTTTTAAATATCCAATTTGAAGGTCGCGAAGAGACGACTTTAGCCGGTGCTCTCGAATGAATAATCCCCCTCCAGTACTAGGAGTGATCCCACCCCCGTCTTTGTCGCACCAAAGGGGATGCAGAGATGAATCGACCAGCGAAACCGCTACGCTTTGTTCCTTTTACAACAGCCATTATGGACCTCCCTTCTCAACCCCCGCAAAAGCGGTGGAGCCTCATTCTCCTAGTGAAATCCTTCGAAAAGGTCCTACCATGGAAGTCAGATTCTCCTTATCCCTTCCATAGAGTAAAGTCCCTTCACCATCATTGGTACTGCCAACTTGCTGGCATTGATATAGGCATCGGTCGCTCAAATGGTTGAATTTTTTAGCGAAAATGTGTATATTATAAAGAAGAATAATAATCTGCAATTGGTCTCAATTAGTATAAAAAATTCCATAAACCGTAGTTAAATATTGATTTAAAATTAAATTCTCCGGTTTGGTAATTATTTCATACAGTTCGATTAAAAAAAATTATATTCATAGAGAACTTTTATAGTCAAATCTAATTGGATAATTTTTTAAATTTTATGTTATTCAAGGAAGAAGACTATCGCCGTTGCTTTTCACTTAGATATTCCACGGGCTCAATTAATATTTGATCAACATTATATTTTTTTCAGTAACTCTCACTTACATATTATTCATGAATGCTTGACAAAGAAGAATACAGACGAGGGTATTACATTTAAAGAATTCTTTTTTATTTCGTATCTTTGGATACAATATCCAAATACTATATATCCAAAATACATAACGTATCTTTGAATGCAATAGAGAATGAACGGTGATGACTAAAATTTCGCAAACAAATTTATCGGCGATTTTAGTAATTTCTGTTTGTAATTTTCCATGCTCAAAATGTATACTTTCTAATCAAATCCTTCTGATTTTATGAAGAAAAACTAATTCGTTGTAATGGTTTGAAAACTTATATCATCGAGAAATTAAACCTCTTCTTATTTGTTTAATTTATGTGTTCACAAAAATATATTACATTATAAAATATAGCAAATTCACTATTCTTAGCAACTAAATTACGATGCTAAACTGAGATATATTTCTATATAATGACGTCAAAGCACCACCGTTCATAATCTGTTGCATCCAAAGACACATCTTTAATCAAAGGAATTTTTTAATGTAATGTTACCTCTATATTTCTTTTTTATACTTTCCTACCAAGCATTAATCGAATAATATATAAGATTAAGTTACCGATAAAAAAACATAATGTAGATCAAAATATTTTTCCGGTTTGAGGTTGTTAATTCATCAGATTAATCTTGGGGATGATGGATGGAGCAGAGCCCACCAAAAGTTGCGAACATGAACTTTTGATTTGGCGACGGTATAAAATTAAATTTTGGCAACACTGCCTCTAATATTTCTCACCCCCTCGGCTCCTGCCATCTCCAACTATCTCCCTTTTAGCCCCCCGCCGCTTCGCTGTGTCCAAGCTACCCCGCTGAGTCGGGGGCAGAAAGGCGAGTCGTACGAGACAGAGCCTCGTCGGCCATTACCGAAAGGTTCCCCTTGCGATCCCTTCTTCCCAGACTCCTTCCATGGAGACTGGACCGTTTTCATCCACCAGATGGATTGGATGTTGACTATTATATAGCTAGCATGTAGTTAGGGGCGTAGAGTCCAAGCTCTGTTTGGGAATGCGTCATTGTTACTCCTGTAAGCGGTCGTCACCGTCATTAAGTTACTTGTTTGGAGAGGGCATGTTGCTCGTCGCCTTCTCCGATGTGCTTTGCTCTTGTTGTTCTCAATCCCCTTTCGTGTTTAAGGAAGACATGTTAAACCGATTGATTCGCATTTGCATGATGCACCACTGGTACGGGGACGATGTGATCTCTGTGCACCCATCTCCTCGCGGCGTTGTGAACCAATACCATTGTAAACTATTAATCAGCACATCAATCGTATTATTTCAAATCTTTCAGTCCATTACTATCATATATTGTGTTAGTAGTAGTATTGTTAAAAGTGCTTCGACAGCTGTGGTCATTTCGCACGTAGGCTTCTACAGGGAATCGAACCCGGGACCGCTTTCACCTAAGTCGAACGCGTTGCCCACTTGGCAATCTGGGAGCCCTATATTTTGTTATTCTATTCTATGAGTTCTTGAGTTTTATTACTTGAGATAATCTAATATTGAACAATATTTTTAGAAAATTTTGTTTTATTTCAAATATTTATTTTATTTTCAACCAGACAGTGATGAGAATAATATTTCAAAAATTAGTCCCATATTTATAAGAAAAATTTTCACTTCACTGATTTGGTCGTTAGCATTTGACAAATTTTAATATTAATAATTGATTAACATGATTCCAAGTTTGTATTTAAAAGGATTATAGCTTAAGCAATCAGGATATAGAAGAATATAATTGATGGATTCTATCCTGACTGAGACCAACTCCATACAGCTGAAGACAAAAATTTTCCTTTCCTGTAAAACTCCTTAAGACCTTTTCCTGTGGGACTTGGATTTATTTCTGTCATCACCAACAGGAGAATATTTCGAATAAGTTGTGCACATATAAAATGTTGTTTCAAGAAACCAAACTGATAAGTCTGTAATAAATAATGTCAGATTCCATTCGATCGTATTTTTCTCACCATATCTAATACTTGCAACGATTTTTTATTTGAAGAGTCGTACAGAATTTAGTTGATACTGTTATTAGTGTTATACGTAATTACAGTACTTCTATTGAGATACGTTAATTTTAATATGAGGCTTCATAATTATAGACAAGGGCACATTACACGAGGTATCAAAGGAATCCGAGCTACATTCGTAACACGGAGTTTAGTTTCTTTCTTTTTGCCTTGCAACATTTTAAAACGGACATAAGATTAGAAAGTCGAAACGCAGAAAAAAGTAGCACGTAACATTCCACCGGTATTCTATTGCTTCATAAAATAAAAAGAGCGGAATTTTGCGCGCAATTACCCAGCAATCCAACTCGAATTATCGAGCCGTTTTCAGCGCCAAGTCCGCATTGAAATGCCGCGCGAGGATCCAAGGAAGCATCTTGCATCAAATACCCTCCCAACGACCGCGACCCAAAAGGAGAAATCTTCCACTTCCCGGAAACTTTTTCTTTGGCTCTCGGAAGTCTCAAAAGTTTTCCCATCACTATTTGATGCCCCAGTCTTACCTCTTGTGGAATTACATCGCCTCTGTACTCTTCCCTGCGAATTCCCTCCCGAATCGGTACTCGTAAGGGTGGAGATCACCGAGGAAAGGAAGTTTTCGGGGACGTGCATCCGATTCACTTAATTCCACCATCCGGCCTACAAATGTTCTTATTAATGCGTCCTCTTCTCCTTCGCTCCCCTTGTCTCCTCTCTCCTTGAGGCGAACTTCGAAAGAAGTCGGCAACGAGATCACTACGGGAATTTTAGTTCCAGGCCCCGCCGCGGGTGGAACTAGTGACTCCATCTTGGCAGATTCACGTAGATTCTCCGAGGTCTTTTTTTTCGAATCTTCTTTAAAACCCGTCTTCAAACAAAGTGTAGAAAAAGATAATTCATGTGATAGCGGAAATGAAGGGTGTGGATTAAAACAAACGAAAGCGTGCAGATGTCCGTTTTCTTAGTCCAAGAGATTTGCAGTTTTCGGTCGTATTAAAAAGCTTTCCTTCTTCCGTAACCAACTTCGGCGGAGGTTTTCTTTTTATTGCTGTGAATTCATAGTCGCCTATTTCTTTACCTGGAAAGTTATGTGTTAGCGGTATGAGAGGAAGTTGCTACGTGACCATATAATTAACCTGATTAACAATTGAAGGTTTTAAACGTAATCGCTTGTTTGCATTAACAACATTTTATAACGAACTCTGTGGCTACGTTACTTGATTCCACATTTTAGGAGAGAATTACTGAAATTTTTTATTTATTCAAAATGCTGACTATAAAGAAGCAGCAAAACACGTTTTTATTTTAAAGTGATTTTATCCCAGGAAGTGTGTTATTATTAAATTAGACGCATTAAATAATTAGTTACTATAATACGAATTTACACAAATCAGATTATATAGTTATTTGGTAAAAATGTCTATTGTAAAATCTTCATAGGAATTCGGAAAAGAAAATTTCTTTTAAGGGAATAGTACGGAATTGTCATTCCAATTAAGCCAATGGCGATACTGATCGAAGAGCTGATCTAAGGAGCTTTGTCAGAACATAGACCACAACTTTTTGATACATTTATTTTCATTAGTCGAAACAATAGAAAATTATCTATTTAATTCCGAATACACTTCAAGCGTCCTACTATAATCACGAAAATATCGTAAATATTTCTAAGAATCATCCAGGGGAATATTTTCGATAATTTAGAAGAGTGTGTTTAAGAGTGCCTACCGATTCTTAAGTTGTTTTTAAAGGTGCATGAAGCCTTAGGGTCTTCGAAGCCCTAAAGTGCTATAAAGGCCTCTTACTAAAGCAATTAGGTCCCAGAATGCGACTTCTATCCATACCCATTAATTTGATGCAAATCACAATGCTGTTAGCTCTGCGATAATCTCGAAAATAAATAAAAGATCTTTATTCCACGTGGCCCCCCCAACTCATCCATGAGTGCGGCGGACTGGAGCGGTGAAAAAAATCCTCATCACCTGCCCTCTTTTACCACAGGATATTAAGACGGTACAAAAATTCTTCTGCTTTAACCCGCTGACGGAACAACAATGCCGCAGGGCGAATCTCTAATGCATGCCTAATCCCATAAAAACCTCTTACTTTCAGACTATCCTTTCTGTTTCGTGGCTTTACCTACTTCCTACAACCCTTCCAAAGCGGGATCACTTCGAATTCGAGACCTCCAACTGAGGGAAGGCTTCTTTTTAAGCCCCCGAGGCCATCTTTTTTCCCTTCCAACAACAAAAGGCGGTTGAGCAGAAGGGATACCGGTTACATACTCGGAATCCAGCTAGAGATAGGGCGATATAAAAGGGCAGGAATAGGTGTGATGTGTATAAAAAGGACGTCCCCATGGAGATGATGGCGATAATGCGACTGATGGTGCCGACTGAAAGGACCCCTGCGGATTTATTTTGATTCGGGAATTTTCGGTGAGATATCCATCATTGGAGAGAGGGGTTGTTTATCTCTCGCAAAAATAACTGCATATTCTTTTTCGGAATGCGACAGAGAAAAAGCTAATTCGGAAGAGGCGTATTTTTAATTTAGCGCACCACGCGCTAGCTGCGGGCTCATACATATGGAAAGCCTCAGTAACACTGCGTTCCGTAACTAAAAAATGACATTTTTCTTTAAATTTTTATAGAGGCACGACTCACGTTCATTGGTTCTTCTTTTGTTCACCATAAGAAAGAGTTTAAGTAATTGTTAAGTAATTCCACGTAATATGTTCATAGAGTATATTATATATGTATCTCTGCACAGAGTAAATAGTATCATTAGTATAGCAATAATAAATAGTAAATGTATAATAATACAATCTGCATAGAGTAAATAATAGAATATAATGATATAATTCCAATAATTTTATCTACACAATAGCGAAGATTAAATTATTGGAATAATTTAGTCTTATTGATTACTAATAGGGGCCTCGATTTGATGTTTGGCAACCAGTCTGTCCCTGCTGTACAGCTATATATATATTTTGGACCAAATTCGCGCTAAAACACTCAAATATTGTAGATATAAGAAATCGAAATTCACGGGAATGCAAGAAAATCGGCGATGTGGAAATTTGGGTGTAAACAATTTTTTGAGGAATGTTACTGGCTGTGATGTAAATTTATTCGAAGGTTAATGGAAAATTCCACAGAAGGTAGTTGGGTCACGAAGAAAGTCCTTGAAAGGAGAGATATGTGCATATAGGGTATAAAAACTTATTTCCTGCGAGAATTTTCTAGCTAAGATTTGGAATGACTTTGGAAAGAATACATTCAAAACATGTAGGTTGAAAAGCTAAATCCAGAGATGCAACTTTGATATTTCCCTCAAGTTGAACTTTCCCGTGCATCGGACACTGCATATAAATTGAACATTTGCATATTTTTAAAACACCTTGGCAGCAGAATTTTCAATTCCAATTCCTTAGCGTATTTTACTAACATTTGACGTAGATGAGTTTTCCTACTTTCGCAAATTTCATACCTAACCTATTTACTCTAACAAAACTACTTTTTTGTATCTCTGTTAAGTAACTTCTAACTATCTTGAAAACTTACTGATAAAAGCTTTCTTTATATATTCCAATGACTGCTCTGACAGGGAAAATTATGCTATACAAATTCATTAAGTGAGCAGTTAAAAATGTTGAATGAATTTCAACGCTGAAATTTGTTCCTCTCGTGGTTTTTTTGTAATTATTTGATCAATTGGTCAATTAGGTGTCTTTTAACGTATCGAACGAAATACAATGAAAACTCAAAATATATGCGGTCATTGACCTATAAATACTTCTGAGCAGAACATTAACTTATTTAAATTAATTCTTACTTTTTATATTAAAAAATAAGAATAATAATTATTATAAAGAGACATTATTTAGTGAAATTATTTATTCACTAATTGATAAATCCATTGTTTAATTTCTTATTTGAGATACCTTTTTAAAAAGGAAATGCAGCAGATAAAACCTGCATTCAAGTAGATACAATTAGTCTGAGTATGAAATACGATAATTTTTCCAAAAGCAGAGGGTATGTGTTTGATTACCATGAAAGAGAACAAGTGGATATGTGATAAATACGCATATGACAAGAAATCAAGTATAGGAAAGTTTGTCGTCTTAAACCATTTCCTCTTATTGCTAATTATAAGCTATTACTTATGGGATGCTCTTCTGATGTCAGAAATGATGGTTTATCTTATGATAATGGCGTTTGGGATCGGCATTAATTTTACAGCCGGATGTCATTCCTGCCGCCAACCTATGCGAATAACAAAACATTTTCAGAACTTGAGCCGACCCGAGACTGAGGCGATCCCGACTGGTCGCTCAGGGCGACAAGATTTGGGAGGCACAAGACATTGATCGAAGGATTTCATGAGTCGTGGAAACTTTCGTTGATGATCTTTTCATAGGAAAGCCTAAATAGTTGCTTGGAACAACAAAAATTCAAGAGATGGCACCTATGCCAGAATTTTCCTCAATAGTTGATATTTGTATGATAACGAAAGTATCAAGCAACCATAAAATTTGATAATGCTTTGGAAGCTATCTCAGAATGAGGCGTATTAGGAAGTTTTCTGGTGAATCTTTTCTAAAAAATAATTTTGAATTTATTTAGGACAAGGAATTCATGAATTAACCGATTGCAGCCGGTAATAATCTCTGATTCTATCTAATTAATTCTTGAAAGAAAATCAATCTGTTTTCTCAATTCTGAACATTATATTGATAATAATTAAAGCAATAATAATGGAATTATTTTAAAGTTATGATTTTTAAATTAATTCTTATGAATAATGAAAATTATCTTTCAAAAAAGTTATCCTTTTAAAATCTCACATTTTTAAAGTATACAATATGCAATATATGAAATATATAATTGTATATTGTGAATTATATTGTAAGTTGTGCAAAAAATTTAGTATGAAATATAATATACAATTTTAATGCCTTAGGTTACGCGATTATGCGCCTTCATAAATCAGTCCGAGTCATCAATACATACCAGACCGGCCATGTTCAGAATATTCCGTAACTGAACTATTCAGATTTACCTCTTTCTATTTTTAGCTTTTGAGAGCAATTACAATTCAACGTTCGATCGCAGTAACCTCATGAAAACACTTCACGGGAATCCGATACCGACGAAAAGAGAAATCCGTGGTCAATTTGCCCGTAGGTTATCAGTAGACCCAGCGCATCAATCAAACGTAAAGTCTACTTAAATTTCGAAAACTAGGCTAAAATTAGGGATGAGTAGCATCTGTAAACGACTTCAATCAGCCTTCGCCTCATTTCTCAATTTATCGTGAATGTTTTGCTTATTTTTATGTCCGCGCGAATGGTCCTGAAACGAGCCCCTCAACTCCGTGGGAGCTTGCGAAAATTCTCCATAACCAGGTGCTCCATTCTGGCTTTTAGCTCATTTTTCCTCCGTACCAGCCAAAGCATGCCTAACCTCTCCCATCCATATCTCAATCTGTATCGAGCAGCCCTCCCATTTAGCCCGCTTCCCTTCGCCTAAATGAAACGGTACATCGCTATCATACAACGGGCTTTTATGCGGAGATGCGAGGAGAAGATAAGAGGATGCCTTTGAGGTGAGTAGGTCGCATGTGAATGGAAGGAAGGTGTGAATGGAACCGGACTCAAGTAGCAGAGCACTTTTGAAGCATTTCGGAAATCGTCAGTTGCATCTCCATGCTCAACCTGCCCTGGACAGATTTCTTAATTCAGAGGGATTCGAAATTGCGAAGATACGCTCGAAATGATGTAATTTTTTCCATCTTTGATCGTATTCTTCCAGAGATATAGCTAGCAAAAAAGTGAAATTTCCACTGCGAATAACAAAATTACTGGAGTGAAAGGAAAGACTTTTGCTGCAAAACTCCACAAACACTTCTTCATCGTTCGCTATAAATATTTACATCTTCCTTGAACAACTTTAGAGTGTAACTGTTTTTGCAGCCATATATCTTCCCTCTATTGATTTTACGTTAATCAGTACTTAGAGCTATTTTTTAGTTGGAATTCCTACTTCTGGAATATCATCCTAGGATTCGGATTGGATGTTTCCTTATACCCCAAACCACGCTATTAACGCGCATAAAGCTAGCAAATGATAATGAGATGATGAACACGCAAAAACCTTAAGTGAATTTTTATGCTCCCACGACGATGGTAATTTATCAACTCGCACGTGATCAATTCTTAACGACGCTCGTTACCTCACTCCAATTCTGCAATGAGTTCGAAGAGGAAACCCATGGAAGGCATTACAGGAGGCACCCATCGTCAGAACCCATCGCTACCCAATAATTCGATTCACGTGACTGAATCGGGAAGGTGCAGTAAAAGCTGTCCATCACTCCGACATAATGGCGATAGGAAAGTAAGGTGCACAAAGACTATATTTTTCTGGGGGCGTCGAGGTGTGCGCATCCCTTCCATTAACTCCCATTAAGCTATTCTTAACAGATGGAAAGGGGTTCCCGGTTGATTCCACAGAAAAAATTAAGGACCGCCCTTTTCTTTCCCTTGTTCCCTATTTGCCCAATCTCTCTCATGCCCCTTCTGGAGATTAACCATTCATTCAGCGGCGTCTCTAGTCATCCCTTATACCTATTTTATCGCATAACCCCATCCTCCGACTTTTTCTCCATCTAACCCTCTACCAAGAAGGATTTTTTATACTTTTTCTTAGCCACCCCTCGGACGACCCAACCCTCAGGCTCCACCATCCTCCCCACTGTACCTTTCCATAATTTACATATCCCGATCTGGCAACCCCGCTCCCTCTTTTCCATCCTTCATCTGTCCTTTCGCATGGATCTTCCCTCTCTATGTCATACTCTTTTCGTCTACTGGTCGGGGAAAAGGAACTCCCACCTGCTCTCGTCGTTATGCCTCATCCATGCCAAGGAGATTTGTGCTACCCGTTGCCTTCGCTCCCCCCCAATCTTAGCTTGGACAGTCACAAATCGAAGAGACGTAACTTGATATCTCGTCTGTGCATGTTGATGCCAGGTTCTATTCATCAAAGCTCCCATCGATGAAATTATCGATCTTAAGTCGATACATCGAATGGGTTCGATATTTCCCAATCAAAGGCATAATGAATAAACTCAATATGGGAAGGCGTTACCTCGTGGAAGGCCATTACAATGAAATAAAGACCGTTTCGTACACTTCCACAGCAATTTTATTATGGCAACATGTTTCGCTAGTGTCCTAGCATCATCAGGCCTGGTGATGCTAGGACACTAGCGAAACACGTTGCCATAAATAAAATCGCTGTGGAAGTGTACGAAACGGTCTTTATTTCAAAGGTATAATGGGTGATGTTTCCTATTCAAGTCAAATATTATTATCGGAGAATCTATAAATGTGCCAAGAATATTATAACGCTAATAGAACGATTTCTTGTTTTCTCAGAATTTCTCAATAATTCAATTCCAATCTCTAATTGATAATTGTGCTAACTCTAGGTGTGCTCATCACTGTTTCAAATACATAGAGTATAAAATGTTGCAAAAATAATGTTAAAATTCCTTATCAGAGAAGAATAGTAGTACAGAAAGGAATACCAAGTGTGAAAAATAGCGACATGACTGGGACTCGAACCCAGCTCTCCCACTTTCCGGGAAAGTATTCCGGGCAAGTATTCAGAATACCTGAAAGTGGGAGACCTGGGTTCGAGTCCCAGTCATGTCGCTTTTTTTCAAACTTGTTATTCCTTTGGGATCAGCCGCAGGACTTTATCTTGCAAATTACTCAAACCTTTCCTTAATCCTAGTAGTACAGAAATAAAAAAAATACGAAATTGAATGTAATTTAGCTATAAACAGAATTACACACTTCATAAAAACAAATATCCCTTACCTAAATTAAATATACGATTATGTCTTTCTGCAACTTTTTAAAAATTCATTATTTTCAGGTCTCTTTAAAATCTCACGTTTGTAGAAATTATTATATCCTTTACCAATACCTATTCGTGAACGATTTAGTAAGTATACAGAATTATTTTTCAAATATTCCTCGGTAAAGTAGTAATTTTACTTCACTAAACTTTACTATGATGCAGTAAAAGTTTAAAATATAATTAAAATGAATTATACTACAGAAATGTATTAAAGATATCTGTACATCCTTACACACTTTCTTCGGGTTCATCGAAGCTCCTGGACATAACAAGTTTGAAACTGAGCATCACGTATCAGAAGTTTCCTAAGTGAAAGTCTATAATTTAAGTTCGATGAGATATTTTGATAAAACGATTTTTCCGCCCCAAGAGGATAACATTTTCGCCTACTGCTCTTACAGTGTTCTATTAAAAAATTTTTGTCATGGCTTTTTATAAACCGATTTTTCCATTAAAGTTAAGCCAAAAATTGAGCCTCTCGTGTTTTAAATGTTTCACAAGACCCGCGGAAAACGTCGAGCGATTCGTTTTAATGGAAAAGTTTTAAATTGGACCGGGATTATCGACGTATCATCGTTTTCCTCTTTCCTCCCCATCCTTCTTCTCATCCTTCATCTTCTCTCTGGATCCCCATTACCTCTCATTCTTCATCCCTCCCCTTTCCTCCTCTTACTATATTTTCTCTTTCACCGCATCACTCGCGTTTAACGCCCCCCCCCATGTGCCTCTCCCACTCCTCTCTACCCCTTTCTTCTCGTAATCCCCAACCTTTCCCATTTCCTCCCGAGCCCTTTCCCTCCACATCTCCTCGCGGAAACTTCTGGGGGAGAAGGAGCACGAAAAACCCGCCCGGAGGCACCTGAGATGCCGAAAGATGTATTATGTATCTGAAGAGCCGACACTTTCGCATATGAGATCGTCTTGCACGCACGTCCCGCTCCCCAACTAGCGCCCCGAACTCCTCTCCGAATATAAAAAAAGAGGCGCGGAAAAATTTCGCGTCAATGAACCCTGCGTACGTGTTTTTCATTCCGAAAACGGGGTTGGCGTTTTGTTTATTTTTCGATATTTTTTCCCGCCCCGTTACGGGGGAGGTTGTATTAAACTTGAGGCGATGTGTCGTCACGTTCGTTGGGGTGGAAGTGGCTGCAGATGTACGCTTTTATCCGACGTAATTCGGTTGATAAACAGCGCTAGAGGAGATACCCCGACCCGGGTTTCCGGGGAAATGATTCCGATGGTAGGAATGTTGAATTAATAAATTAGCGAAGGCTGGTTTTCGGGGATGAAACATTATTTTGCAATTACTAATTCTGCTTTCCCTCTGTTAATTTTGTTTTAGGATATGGGTTGAAGACATGACGCGGTTAACGAAACATCCTTCCGAAGCTGATAGCAGAGTGAAACGGAAAAGTATTAAGGTATGAATTATTTTAGTTCTCACTTTTAATTCCATTTCCTTACATATTTCTTTACTCTTCCATTGCTTATTCCATCATGAAGCCTCAAATATCTACAGTTGTAGGTACATAATCCTAATTATAGTGATTTAATATATTTATTGGCTAATTAGTATTGGTTTATGTCAGTTACAGTTGCGTGTCACTAGATCGGATGACTCCTCATTCCCGCCATCATTATCTATCAAAAGTTATTGAAAGAAAATGAGGTGATTAGGAAAGGTGAGGAGTATGTAGTTCGCCCTACTTTCCCCAAAATATATGGATGAACTATCTTATTTCCCTATTCAAACGGGATATTTCTGTTTTTCCACCATTGTATTCTTTTTAATTATTTAACTTTTTCGGCTTTAACTAAATATTGATAACATGGGTAATAATAGTTTCAAAAGTTCATCAATTGTTAAGCTAATAGACCAAGAGTCGGTGTGATACTATTTTGACTTTACAGGGGCAAACTCATTGCCCTGAAACTTAATAGATAATTTTAAATAAATTTATTTAAAATGTACACCATTTTAATGTCGATGGTGTAACTCAAGTTTTTCATAGACGTTTCATAACAAAAGGTATTAATGAAGTGAATATCTTCAACAATTCAAATAAAAGTCCCTGAGGAAGGTTATTTTCTGTGTAGTTATATGTAGTTATGTGTAGTTATATGTTTCTGTAGAAGTTATCTTTATCGAAATTATAGAATTTTCCATATCTTACCCTGGTAGAATTTGAAATATGAAATCCCTTCATCCTTATAAGAAATTATAATGGGGAACATATCATTGAAAACCCATGTTACATGTACATCTACATTAGTACCCTGCAAGCCGCCTTTCGGCGTGTGGCAGGGGGTGCAAGCACCATGAATTTACTGAATTTACTTCGCTAATCTATTACTTTCGCGTATCGTTCGCGGAAAAAATGAGTTCTTGTATCGATTCGTTTTAGCATCTATTTCTCTGATCTTTCTCGCAGTGTCTGAACGGCCTATGTAACATGGGGGGCGCATTATGTCAGCTACATCATCTACGAACGTGCTTTCTCTAAATTTATCAATGAGATTTAGTCTTTGTCTAAGCCTTCTATTTTCTAAAGATTCCCATCCTGCGTCCTGAAGCATTTGCGTTACACTCACTGCCTTGTCGTAACAATTCTTTACAAAACGTATCGCCTTCCGTTGCACTTTTTCTAATTCCCGAATACAACACTTCTCTGCAGGGTCCCATACACTACACGCATATTCCAAGTGAGGCCTTACTAACGCAACGTAACATCTCTCACGGACTTTTTCATCGCTTCTACCGACAATTCTCTTCACAAATCCAAGTTTTCTAAGCGCTCGACCACATATATTATGGGTGTGGGTACCCCAGCTTAAGTTATTAGTGAGGGTTACTCCAAGGTATTTCACCGTTTCTACTGTTGATAAAGTTTTACCTTGGAGCCTGTACGTATAATCGTTGGCATTATTTTTCCTTGGGAAGAAGTTCATTACTGAACATTTATCTATGTTGAGTTCTAATTGCCAATCATCGCACCATTTCATAATTTTATCTAAGTCGCACGATAGGGTTAATCTATCCTCTGAGTTTCCTATTTCCTTGTAAATGACCGTGTCGTCCGCAAATATCCTAACTTTACTATTAATGTTACTGCTAAGGTCGTTGATGTATACTAAAAATAGTAAGGGTCCTATTACACTTCCTTGTGGTACGCCCGAGGTCACTTTAACCGAATTGGAACTTACACAAATGTTATGTCAATAAGCGCTATTTATAAAAGAGATAAATGAGAAACCTTAAAATTAAAGATTAAATGTGATTTACCAGTACATGTTGGACAAAATTTCGTTGTTTACAAAATTCTCTGTATATCTTGTTTTATTAGAAGGCGATTACCTGAGCATTTGGGGTACAGATTTATTCGTAAGTACAAGTTATAAACTGAATGTCCTTTACTAATCACCGAACATCACTGATTCTTAAATATCGCAAATAATTGGGTGTCTCGATTATGCCACTTACCAATTGTATAACGAATTAAGCTTGAGTTGATACTAAAGCATTGAATCACAGGAAATAATATGAATGCATTTAGTGGAATTTCATAAAGGTAAAACCATAAATTAACATTTCCCATTAATCAGAGGTTCCCCGCGCTAGAATTTATTTTGGACGCTTATGTCAATTTTCTCACCCTTAACTCACCGGAAAATATTTCATTCTTATTTTTAATAATTTTTAAAATAAATAATAAGTGAATCTGAGAGATTCAAACGTTAAAACTCCGTGACCTTTTATCTTTTAATGAAATACTCCTTTACTGCAACCGTGCGAGGAAAACAAAAAACGACGTCGAATGAGCCTAACAGTAGGAACACAATCAACATCTCATTTCCTCCAATCCTTTCTCCTATTTCCTAGGAGGTCTCCACAGGGTAGCCAACCTTCTTTATCCTCACATGCTCTCGCCATAATCAAAAGAATAAATTAACCCTCTCCAGTTATCTAGATGGGAAAGATTTGGCGAGTCTGTTGTTCCTCTTCCAGACTTTACGGAGCTTTTTATGATACGAAAGCTGAGGAAGAAACGGAGAGCGAGAAAGGACTTAAAAGAGAATCGTCCGGTTTAAATTGAGCGAGGCAGAAATGAAGTGTTTATTTTTTAGAAAGTTGGCTCCTCCGCTCCTGCTGGCTCGCAAGGTTTTGCGGTCTCTTAATGTATTTTTCCTCGGAAGATACGTTCATGCCTATCTTTGATGAGTTTTACGCCTGCTTAGTCTTCGTGGAGCTTTTTAAGGGACGTATCCTTTATTCGGTCGGGTTCTGGTGCTAAAAGTTCTTTGTGGAAAGTACGGACTCGCCTCATTATTCATTCCTCCTTAGTTACGCAAAGCTCTCTCTCTCTCTCTCTCTCTCTCTCCTTTGAAAAGGCTATGATTTATATTAATCATGAATAAACATCGGGGGTATGAAGTTTTCATTTAAGCTCATTTGCGGGTCGCTGTTATCTTTTATTTCTCTCTTTTCGCGGTTTGGTAGTTTTTAAGTGGCTCCGCATGGTTTTGCCAACTTCAGAGATATGTTATTTTTCCATTAAGAGCATTCTTCCAAAAAGGAGATGGAATGAGATAGCTTCCGATGCAGCTGCTGAATACCTTCATTAAGTAGAAATGCAGTTCTCTCTATTAATGGATGGATTTCGCTGAAATATGATCTCCTTACACTTTGTGAAACATTTATGAAGAATAGTTGAAATTTAAATGAATTAGGACATCTCTCAAAGGGAATAGTGGCTTTCAGCTTGTTTACTCACCAACTTGAAATTTTTTTCGCATTAGTAACACACATGTGTGCGAATTATTGCTTACTTTCCTGATGTTCTAAGTAGCACCTAAAAAAATAAGGAGAAAGCATTCACGTTCACCTTGTCTTTCATTCACAAATGAAAATCTTTCTTTGTAAATAAAAAATCGGCTTGCATCAAAGGACAAAGATTTTTAATTCACTTACAGTCGAAATGTCTTCAAGAAGTTCGTTTTCATTCCAAAATCAGTAAACTCCATCTAAAATTTGGAAGAACCAAATGACATATATACCCTAGATTCCGTCTTATTCTATCGGATCGAAATTAAAGCGTTGAAAACACGTAACTGCTACCTTGTAACCCTGTATCGCTATATTTAAATAGGTGTATTTATGCGGACGCTATTGTAGAAACAAAAATCAGGCTTTTTGCAGCAGCAACGTCCCAGCATTAGAGAGGGCAGCCGTACATCATAATAAACCTTTTTTGTCTGCCCATGCGTAATTAGATTCTCTGTGGTCGTTTTTCATTTGTTGATCGTAGGGGAGAATGATAAACCTCGAGTCGGGTGTGCGATAAACCTCAAGTGCATCATGTATCCAAATTATACATTCCCGGGGCATAATTGCTCTGAGCCTCCAAAACCTGTCCCGTCTGCAGAATTTTGACCCGTTGACCTTGCCACTCAGAGGGATTTAAGTTTCCGAGCAGAGCTACTCCCTCTATAACTTAAAGCGCACCGCGGACACAAAAAGAGCTAAATCCTGCGCCATGAGTCACGCGTGCGAGGTGATAAAAAATGAAAGCGGCAAGTATTTACTGCGTGCGCTCGCGTGAGGAAGAGGGAATGCTGGGAAGATGGCGGGGGAGGGAAGAGACAACAAAGGGCCTTGCTTTATAAGGAAGTCATCGGACGAGTTCAAGACGCGCACCGTGAGAATGAAGACAGCGAAGAGAAATGCCTCCTCCTTAATGAAAATGGGTTTCGCGAAATAGTCGGATTCCCGTAGGCGGCGATAACTCGAAGCACTCACTATGTTTCGATATTTGTGACTTCGGGGGTGGAGTTCTATGAATGGATATTCTTAGAGAGGGTTGCACATGGAACAGAATGTAGACTATGAACCTTAACATGATTAAAAAAACATTCTGGTTAGAGAAAATTTGAGTCAAGACTTGTTCTTTTACAATCATCGATTTACCTTAATGATATGTTGATGAGGATCATAACCAATAGTATATGGTTGGTGGTTTATGGAAGATGTTACACCTAAAGTTATAATACCACATTATTGATTTTCACCATAAGAAAGTATTACAGATAAAGGTATGTTGTAAGCTTTCCACATATATATATTGACAGAATTCTTTAGAATTAGTTCCAGTAGGACATACTTTTAGGATCTTAAGCGGGGGCTTGTGCCCTCCACCCCGTGGGTTCGCGCCTGGTTTCAGTTGACGCCATTCATGACTGGATTTTTAACTTTTTGAACAAGTTTGTTGTAAATTAAAAATACACAGCACAGGAGTGTTGCAAACCTCTGACATACCTTCACTATTTTACTTACGCCACTTAACTTTACGTCATATTTTTATGCTCGTTACCTACTCATAAATAATACTCTTCGATGGCAAAATTCTTGTCATTTATGAGATTGCTGATGTATTGCAGAAAATGGATGATTTTCGGAATGTCAAATATCACCGGCAATTTAAGAGAAAATATTTCAAGGGTTTCTCTTCTACGTTAGTAAAGAATATGGAAAGTCAGATTTAAAGAATGAAGCATATGGAAGAAAGGAAAACATATACCTTCTAGAGAATTGATTAGATCACAATAAAATCACGACTGGACAGAAGCATATGGAAGTGATTTCAAAATACTTTTTGCGCGTGCATTGGGACTACATTCTCGTAATTTAAACTATGTTTCGCCATATTTTGTTGGCTCTAAATGGAAGTGAAAAAATTATGGCATTCGGAAAATTTTGTATAGATTTTAGTGGAAGTTGGTAAAATTTCGTACAAGCTTTGAGAACATATATGGAGATGGATAATGGTTAAAATTATGCTCAAAAGATGGAGTAGCAATTTTAAAAGTGCTTCCAAATCTCAGGTCATTTCGCACGTCAGCCCCACCGAGAATCGAACCCGGCATCACTTTCACCGAAGTCGAAAGCGTTACACACATGGCTCTCTGGAGGCCCCCACCAAAGATGGTCACAGATACAAACATAGAGAATATAGCACGGTTTTAGAACTTAGGATAGTTAGGAACGTTAGTCTGTGATTTAGAGACAGAGTAATAGTAATTATGGAGTAGGATTATTTCAACTGAAATTTCCCATCTCTATAAAAATGTTCAGTACATCAATTTTTAGTATATAACGCTCTATCACTGTCCCAGTTATTGAATTCGGTAGTTTTAATAATTAAAATTATATTTAAATGTTATCGAAGTTCAAGGAGAGTTGTCCAAATATGGCGTGTTAGTATGTATATAATGCGGGGCCGCAGATAATGCTCTACGCTGTATTTATAAATATTAATAATTCAACCACACTATGTAATTTAATTGTTTAAATATAATGATATTTAATATGAAGTTATTTTTCGCGAATTAGCGCATGTTTCAACGAAATTTTGCTTTTCTCCGTTCATAATCAACATTTAGGGTTTAAAAATTTCAAGAAACATTTAGGAAAAGAAATAATAAAAATTTTAGGGCAACATACGAACAGCCTGCCGACCCTGGAATTGGCCCCGGGCCTGTACTGACCAAAACAATGAAATAACGGAAATAAATGCCTCGAAAATTACAACCGATTGAAATAAAAAATAAAGTTCAGGGGAAATTACGCTCACGAGAGACTTCCAAGCGAGACAAGTGGGTAATAGAGACTGGATGTCCGAGATGGATCATGAGGCAACAAAAAGAGCGGACAGAAAAAAAGAGTAACGCGAGGCGATAATCAAGTGGAGGATAAGGCGATAAGGGTGTGAAAGTGCGAGAGTATGAATAGGAAGGCCGTGGGCGGAAATGAGGCATGAATGGCGGTGGCAGTGGGCGAGTCGGCGTCCATCCGAGATTGATGAGGCCCACGCGGAAGAAAGGGACGAGATAAGGAAAACATCAAAAGCGACTCTCAGAGAAACGTGACGGCACTGTTTTAGACCGGAATGGGGCTAATAGGTGACACTTGCGGAAAAATGTTGCGGTCAGACGCTCAACAGAGGGGTGGTCGATCCTCTTGTTCATTCTTGTCTGCGAGCATAAATGTTAGTGGATTCTTTCGAAAAGTTTTAAATTTCATTTAAACGTTTCGTGTATCACATCAGTTATTTTTCTCACGATTGATATTCAGACATTTCGTCCTTACTATGGATAAATAAGCATTTATTTATAAACAACACTGTTTTCGTTTTAGAGCCCTTCAGTAGGCCAATAAATTTTTCTTGCTTATGAACGGGATTTTCTTTAGCTAAGCACCAGAGCAGCCGGTACCGCCCAAATAGCTTTGAAGCATATACTTAGTACTGAAGTCATGATTTCAATTTTACTTGAACGTAACAAGCCAATCTGCGAAATGCTTTTATTCTTAATAATCATTAACCGACGCGTCGGTTTAATTTGGATTTCTGATTCTCACTAGTAGAAAGTTTTAAAAATTTTCATTTTTGTTGAAAATAGAATATTAAAAATTTCCTTTTCTTGTGGTTTTAAACTATTTTTAAGATTTCCGCAAAAAAAATAAGTGGATGGCCTGAGATAATCAGTATGCATGTTCTCCTATGAATTCTCTCTAATCTAACGAATAAATATATAATAGACTGAAATCCATACTTATTTTTCTCGTTCTGCGATTAATAAACAATCTTTAGAATTTTAATATTTATAATATATAATTTAAGTAAGAATAGGTAATTCTGGATAACGACTTAGGATGATTATGTGGCGACAGAAAATATTTCTGAAAGATTTAATTATTATAAAAGTGTATATTGACGGTTCAATCACTTATTTGTTAGCATATAAAGGTGCTGATTTTAAATTATAGTGAAGGATGCTGAAGCTAAAAGAGTGAAAATACCTTTAATATTACGTAAAGTTAATTCTGATTTAATACAGAGATTTATCGCAATGTTGTATGTTGCGCAGCGATCTATCAACATGAAACGATAACATTAATATCATTCTGTTTGCCAAATGGCATTCAACAAATCCAATAGAAAATCTCCTCGTCCAAACATACTGTACATAATTGGTGGATAAGTTAAACCATGTCAACGCTGTGTTAATGCAATGAGCGGCCGGGTTATTCTTTTGCATTATATTTTGTAAGAGGCTGACGAAATAGCTGAATGAGAAACGAAACTATTTCCATATCAATGAAAATAGCGTTTATAACTCTGAATTGCTCGTGTATTTATGATAGATAGAAGCTTAGTAAATCTGGAGGCTGTAAACGTATTTCAGAGTACTTTCAACCATTGCTGCCGTGGGTGTTCCGTAATGATGGCAACATCCTCGGGCGTCATTACAGGGAAAGTGTTCCGTTGTTTGTCTGAAGGAATACGTCAGGGAGAAATGATCGTTCACTTGATCGGCTTGGGAATGGAGGCAAAAACACGGAAAGTGGTTTAACTCCGGCGTGTGTTACGCCACTTAATAAACTGTGGAAACCGGATTATGTAGATGGGTTTTTCGCTTGATCCAAGGTCTAGGTTTCAAGGTATTTATGAAATGGTTACCGTGGAACAACTCTCGTGTTATGGTTGCTAAGAAAGCTGCGGAGATGTCAGCAGGAGGCTCTGGGGATTGAAATGTGGGCCAACGAAAAAAGAGGCACCTTTTTCTGGTTTACGAGGCTCTTCAGAGACTAGGCTCGCATAGTTTTAGGTTCATTATGCGGACGCTCGTCTTTCAACTGTGGCTTGTTTGCGCCCACCGCCGAATATCTCCATCCCAACGCATTCTTTGTTCGGTTTTCTTTTGTGAAATGCGTTTTTCACATTCTCCGCCTCAGACCATAACCTCGTATACATTAACCTATCTTCTAACTTCCATGGCAATTTTCTCACATGAATTTTAATCTCTAAGCTATGAATGCAAAAAAGTTAATATTAAATCCTTCCTAACCTTAATTTGTATTAATCAGTTGGTCCTGTTACCGTATATTGATAAACTGGATATTTCTTATGTCTTTTGGTACAAAATATAGAAAAATATATCTTCCAATTTTTTTTCTCAGCCTTGTTCATGGATGCGATAGTATGAGATCTATAGATGTAGGAGTAATGCTGAATAATGGATTTAATTAAGGCATCTCCTTACTATAAAATGTGTTACTTATGTCGACTTTTTCCTTTAATAGCATTCTGTCTCGGTGAGGAAAGCAAGGGCAAACTACCTCACTCCTCATCTTGCCTACTAATCCCCAACCCCACTTATGGTAGCTGATGATAGAGGGTTTGAGATCCCAACCGGCCTTCGAACTGCATACTTTACAGACTGATTAATTAGCTATTAATCGGTCTCGACTTGAGTAGCGATCGCCTTGAGAACTACGGTTATGGTTTGCATAATTGAAGATTGCTGGTTTTTGGAGATACGATGTAATTGGAGATTGTTGAAGACGTAGGATTTTCAATCTCATTCCATTTTTTTATTCTTGTCGTTCATAAATCAAGAAGACGCAAGAATAGAATGTCATTATCCTTAGAATTCTCAGTTTTTATTCCCTTCACGCGCATTTGGTAAAAGTTATGCTCGAAATCATTATCTCTTCAGTTATGTGAATGCTATTTATGAATGGTTATAAGCATGTTATATCAGTTATTTTACGCGTTACGTGCGTCTCATCTTACACTACAATAGGATATGGATGATGATTAGATTCGAACGTATAGCCATTTATTTCATATCATTCTGCAATACTTAACCTACTAGTTACTCCAGCAGTGGGTGTTTTATCATAAGAGTGAAAGATAGGTAAGAAAGTTGTGAATAAAAGAAGATATGTAAACCGGCTAAAATTTTCCATAAACAAGTAACAAGAGCCTGTCATTTACTCTGTTCTTAGGTCTACTTTAGCTCTCGAAATCCCTTTTAATATAATATATTTAATTATGCTTTAAATTACGTTTTTTTCCAAATGGTAACTCCGTCGATCGTTCAGATCTTCAGGGCAGCGGTATTCTGTTTCCAATGCGAAAGTTTTAGTCAATGAGAACTCGACTAAACGACAGCACAAAAAGTATATTTACATAAAAAACTTATCAGCTGCGAATGGGTTAAAGGCATATCCCCGTCAGTTTTTTGTCAGTAATAATGATCAGGAAGCAAGCTTTCACCTACAAATTCATTTTAACTTCGCATATCTGACGTATAATCTACGAAAAGTTGATTGTAGTGCCGGTGGACCTCAACCGTCCTCTTTCTCCACCCCTTCCCCGAAAGCTACCCTGCAGAAACCCCTCCCCCTTCCCTATCCGGCCCCTCCTAAACCCATCGTCCTCCCCTTCCATGGCAGACCCTTCCCCTCCTTACTCTCTCTCGCTTCCCCTACACCAGTAGCTCCACCACGCGGCAACACTCACCCAACTAACCCAGCGCGCCAGGTTCCTCAGTCGCGTAGGCGCTCTACTGCGGGTAGGGTGTACGGGAGATCTGCGGCGGACGGTGTCATCGCTGTGTTTTTAATGCGAGTGAATGTGCATAATTGCATCAAACGAAAAAGTGAGTGGATCGAGACCTTAACTCTCTTTCCTCCAGACGTGGTTGTGTAATGTTACTCAAGTCCATTACGGCGGACTTGCGTGGTTTTCGGCCCGGTGTCTTCCTGTTTTCGCCGTCTCCGGAGAACTGCCCCGCAGATCATTCCCTATTGGAGTAATATCTTGACGTTTCGGAGCTAGATCGAAAACTCCAAAGTTTGAGGACTTGAGGAGTACTTTTCCACTAATCACTCAAGAGAGTTCGTCTCAGATGGAAGAAGCGAAAACTTTTTTGTAATTGTTGGGGAGTGTCTCCGTCTGGTTGTCTTTTCATCCGGGAAGGTGTGGAGCGTACTGTGTGCAAGTTTCCGTTCGCATCTGAGGAATTGAGGATCTCTTTTAGAGTTTTCAAACTCTTTGTCGCCGGAGGTATTTCAATTAGAGGGACCCGATTTCCCGCGCAGACGAAAAAGTTCTTCCTCGTGGCATACGCTCGCTGTTGTACTCACGACTCCACTTCGACATCTCTATTTCGCACCATTTTCATTAGGGGAATTGTCGGCTTTGGTGACGTTGGTCGTGTGGACTTGCATCTTACTCTGACAGTCTCCCTTCCGGTTGAGTGGACAACAGTCGCCGGCGAGGACCGTCGGCCGTCCCTAACGCCCCATTCTGAAGACCGTGGGAACCGCGGATGCCTTGCAGGAGTTGGCAGTGTCGTAATCCTCCGAAGTTAAGAAGCCGCATTGATCATTTTTCGGAACAATAACAAACGCCGCAGCTCAACTTCTACTGCATCATCCGCGAGAGTCAGCAAAGAACTTCAGTTTCTTCTGATTTTTCTTTCCTTTACGCCCGGGAGACACTAGCGACTTATCTCTCGTTTCTCTCGAAAACTCGAATATTTTCCCGGAGTTCGTCCCTCGAGGGCGTCAAGAAGAGGGTCGCTTTTGAGCGGAGGACTCGAGTGTTTCCCGGAACGCGAGCAACGCGCTCTAAAGTGCCGTAGAGGTGTGTATCCCTCCGGGAAGGTGGTGCTTTTCTCAACACCCCGTGCTATTTGACCGTCTCCCCTTCATTGCGCTTTCTTCTGTCCGGGGTGGATTTTTCCGTGCCGTGAAAAAGTTTTTGTTCTTTCTTTCGTGTATGAAGTGGGAGTTTTCTTGCCGAGTTTGTTACGCGTGAACCTCTCGCGTTGTGAAACGTTGGTGTGTGCTCAATCGGTGGAATAACGCGCCCGGGTTGTTTTGTTTTGAACGAAAGCGAAATTGATAAGGAAGAGGACGCGAGCTCTTCAGAGATTCTTCGTCTTCAGAATTTTCGTGGGACGTATAAGGTGAGTAGATCTGAAGCATGGCTTAGTCGCTTTACTTAGATCATGGCTTAACGTTTTAAATAATGGTTAATCTTTGCTACGAAATATATTATTGTCCTTGTAATTAATTGCAATGCTTCTGCTCAGTAGAGCTTGCAATGCTTTTAGCTGGGTATTGTAGATTTTTAATACCCGTCACATGCGATATTTATTAACGTTAGGCTTCTGCTTAGAATAAAATTGATTTCAATGGAATGAAATTCGTCTTAGAACACTTTTCATCTTGCTGAATGTCTTAGGCTTTCGCATTTCTTTTATGCTACTGTTCGCCTTATTCGGCTTTTTCCCTGAGTATATATAAACATCTAAATGGTTTTCATCTCAACTTCTCATTTTTATTGCAATCTGACTTGAAAAGTTGGTCGCAATAATGCTCATAGAATCTATAGAACGCGTTTGTTGGTTTCCGGAAGAAAGCAAGCTTAATTCCCTTTTTTTCTGCATACATTTCCCGATCCTTAGTTAGAATCCCTCCTTAAATATGTGGAAGGAAATGTGCTCTTTTTCATAGATATCCTAGGTTGTACATTATGTCGACATGGCTATCTAAAGAACGAAAATAATTTCTTTCTGGAAATTTTTAACTAATTTACGATATTTTCCTGTATCAGCCAACTGATGATCTGCATAGATGAGATCCCCACTATCCAAAGATTGAAACTTATGGAAACATTTAGCTTTGCCAACGAGAAAACATGCCGTGGCGGTACCCATTCGGGAGCACGGCCGTCGCGGGAGGCTCCCGCAGCCTTCCGCCGCCGAGCGCCTACCTCCCGCTGACTGTCGGGTTCTTGGTCCGAGTGGCATCTCGATAGGGGGCGACGTCGGTGTTGCCAAGGGAATCTGCGCAGGTGAAGGCGGGGGAGGGAGGGAGGGGTGGCCACGAGTTGCGAAGGATTGGGTAAACACACACGTCGACTCTCGCGAACACTGCACGGATCTCGAGGGCCTCCGTGACCACCAAGCGCGCGCCTCCATCCGAATTCCCTCTCTGGAAGGACGGGCTCGGAGGAGTTGTCCATTTTCGGAGGACTCGATTTTTTTTATCTTCCTCGTTCGGGACAAAAGTACGTATATTTCAATCCTAACTTTTCAGCCCGACAGAGGTGAGGAGATTTATTCCGCAATCGTAAATGATGGATTTTTTTAGGAATTTTCCGCTGGATTTTTGCGGGATTGCCTCGTAAATTACCATTCACCCAGGGAATAAGTGTAATTAATTTGGCCGTTCGGATATCCAAAGCAACATCCATTCTTCAACAGAAAAAAACTTTGCCGGGTCGTTGGATATTTTTGCTCCACTCCCACCCTATGGTAAGTTGGGAATTCAGCTAATGGGAGTTCTGCGTTTATAAGTCCCGATAGTACATGCTTTTACTGTTCAGATAGGAATTAAATTCTTATGATAATCTTCGACTTTTTTGAAGGATCGAGTAATATTTCCATGACATTTCTTCTTTTGGTTCATCTGTTTCAGTCGTTAGTCTGTTTTGAAATATTATGCTAGCTGTTCGCTGATGACCACATTATACGAAAAGAACATCCATCAATGTGATCTTTACTTCTGAAGTTGTCTTCTTGTATTGCCTGAGCTCTTCTCCATCGAGTTATTCGTATGAGGTCAAAGATATCATCTCAATATTTTCACGTATGCAAATCGTTCCTGGAACCGGGTCAAGCGGCTGGCTGCACGTAGACGATTTCAACTTCCCGGGGGAAATTGAACGACCAAGAAGTTTGTGTAGCGAGCGGAGCTATTTATTGCCCGTTATCACGACCCCATGCATCCCTTCTGATACATTTTTCTCAATTGGAGCGGAAAGCCTAAACGATGCGGCGACGCCGACGAACGAAACTTTACTCCAGTTTCCATAGGTGATAAGCTTTCTACGATACTGGTCGCGCATTCCCTCATTTCAGGAAAACTTCTCCGAAGATGCGCGACGGGCTTTCGGCGCTTGCGGAGACGTTCTCCTCGTTACAACCTTTACCGTTAACCGGCTACACCTGCCTCCGCGAGTATCTCGGTAGCATTTGCCTCCATTAAGAACGGTTCATTGCATATGCGAGGGAAGTGAAGAAATGAGAGCAATGGGAACTGTTCCATTTGGTGCACTAACTATAAGAAAAGTCAGAGGAGGAGAGCCCGAAGTTGATTCTCCGTGGGTTGATGCATGCTATTTGTGGGAAAAGGACTGAGTTTGAATGGTACTCCGCGGAACAGATTCGTAAAAGATGCAAACGATACGTGAGAAGTCTTATCTCTCTCGTAAATGGACGTGCTTGATTTTATATGAAAAGCGTTTGAAATCGACCGTTTTTGGTTTAGGGAGCCAACATTGGTACTTGAGGAGGATGTTGAAGGAAGGACGCATAAAGGCAAATAAAGAAATTGCGATTAATTATAAAATTCATTCTAATAGTTGCTAGGATCTTTGTTCATCGAGGAATCGGTAATTTTGAACTGAAATAGAACAATGTGGATATATCTTATATCATCTTTGCTAGTGCCCTGCATAAATTATTTTAATATAATATCGATTATTTTTTTATAACTTTCAGATCAGTCATGGTTTTCTCCATAGCCTAAACGATTTGTTCTTTGTATTCGTAGCGTTTAAATGAATTACTTTACTTTATTTGGAGCATTGAGGTGGCATTATATTTTAGTGAAGGATCAGTGACCTAAATAACATTTTAAGCAGTAATTACATTTCCACTCCAAATTCCTTCTTATGTTCATTACCTTTCTACACCTTCTCATTCTATGTGGAGTCTGTAAAATTTTGCGCTCGCTAGTAACTGATAGAAAATAAATCTTGTTACGCAGCTTCCGATGATTCACAGTGTGTATTTCACACCTCTTATATTTCAGTTTTTGAGTCCAAGCATCTTTTTCTCCCCGATTCTGGGCGATTGGCCCTTTGTTCGCAGTCTCCATCCTGGGCAATTTAGACTACGCTCTCTTGGCCTCTTTTATTTTCTTTGCAGCATCTTTTCCTTTCCTTAGTTGGTTTCGCGAGGGTGCCTAGGAAACTGAAATACAGTTTGGCAGGAGTGAATTGGCCGTTAAACTTAGTCGAGCAAGTGGAGTGAGGGAGGTAAAGGGTGAACCGTACCGGAGCAAGAAAAAGAAAATATTTTATTTTCCCTCAATTCCTTTCCTTCCTTCGCATCTGCCTCATTTGCCGATTATGTACACTATCTGTCTCCGTGTTCTTCGCCGAGCGATTCCCATTTTTATGTAGCAAAGTACTTTCCAATTCCAATGAGCTGCGGTCCGGTGCTCTTTAGAACTTGAGGAAGAGAAAAACAGAACCTTTTAAAGCAAAAAAGCAGGGCAAGCAATTTTATGAGTTCATAAATTCGGGTAACTTGCAAATTACTAGTTCAAGCTTCCTAATTTTTCGCTTTAATTTATAATTCATATTGTTTATTCATAGCAATTAATAATAAATAATATTTTAATTATAATTCACCGGAAGCCTGGTGAATTAAATCCTAAATTTAATGTTTTACAGGGAAGGTGTGGTGGAAGTTCGCATATATGCGTTCTCGTGGGGGAACTGACACAAAAACCATGCAATATTTGTAATAATTGAATATTTTCTGAAGTCAGAATTACGATAGACTTTTTAACTCAACAGTTGCTCATTAGACGTCAGTGATATTCATGTCATGTCCTATGTACGGATGAACTTTCCTGAGTTTGGATAAATATTGTAAATAAGGTCGTCAATACTCGTCGATCAAGTCAGGGTAGAGAAAGTCATTAAATCTCATTTATGGACTCTAATTTTTAATTTATCAAAGAAATGACGCTCGATTCACATTTCCAATTTGAACTTACGGGTATACTATTTAATTTAGACATCTTACTAATTTATGATTTTCTTGTTGAAATATTTTCCCAACATGGAAGAGAGCTGAAAATTGCATAAGAAAGTGTAATAGAAATCTCTATTTCATTCGTTCATCCGTTATCTTAAGGAAACAAACCTAAGTATGTCCTAAAGCTTTACAAGGAGGATAAGTAGAATAAAGTTTTTGAATGAAATTGTGATAAATACTTTGAGTTGGTTCGTTCAATTTTCCCTAATTCCTTTCACGGATGTCGGGCAATTACGCGGGAAAGCAGCGGATATAGGAGAATAGGGTGGCTTTTTTCCAAGTTATTTTCGTCGCTTCATTTGCTTTCAATTTTCCCAGCCCTGCGGTGAACCGTGCTTCTCCCGTTGCTCTTCTTTTTTCTCTTCCAAAGGAGTCCGTACGTGGTCTCGTCTCGTAATTACTTGCAATGCTAACGCATGAGTATTCGGGGCGGAGAACGTGCTTAAGAGTTTCTTTGAGTGTTCCAAATTTCATAGCAGCTCGCCAATTTCAGAGTCCATTTTCTTACAAAGTCACTTAAGCTCTAGCATTCTGAATTTTGGGCTGCACACACACGAAGAAATTCATTAACATGTTGACCCTTTTTTGTTTACTTCAAGGGAAAGCACGAGCGCGAATTCCTTCAAGGAAGATCCAGACGATTTCAGCCCTTCCAATTTAAGTTATGAATTTTTTTTCTGCCTGGCGTCGGTTTAATCAACCGCGACTGGCTTTAAAACGTTGCAAAGGAAGTTAATGAGACAGAAAGTCAGCCACCGTTGCGGCACAGTTAAATAAATTGTTTCTTCTTGGTTCACTCAATCCCTATTTGCTCTGAGTGATCTGTCACGAAATTTTTAATTTTGTTTGGAACAAGGAAGCGTAAACGTCTAAAATTTAATTTCGCGTTTTTCTTTTCTTTAAACTATATAGTTAAGAAAAAATTATATACAAACATTTTTTTGATAGTACTGGGAACTGTTACTGAATAAAACTCCGATTTTTTTTATAATTGCAAATAACCATACCGCCTTCCTTTACTGGCTTCCTATGCTTCTACAGCTTTCAACTCGTTATTTATCTTCTTTTCTATTGCTTTTGACGACAAATCTATAACCTAAGGTCCATGCTAGTAAAAATAACAGAGATAACTTATTTGTAATACTCATAATAAGTAGGGCTTCGCTGTTAGTTCCTATCTATTAATCCAATTTCGAGAATTATCTGATATAATAAATGCAATAAATCTATTCATTTATTGGTAGCTTTCAGTTCATCGATGAAAGGATGGAAAGGATATCTTTTCCATCTGGATATCCAACGCCTTATGTAGCTAGGACACAATATCTATTTTAACCACGAATGATACTGTATTCCGTTACATTCAACAGTATTACGATGAACGAATCAATCATCCAACAGAGGTGCGGCGGGCGGCGTATCAATCACACTGTCAAACAGTGGACTTCCTGAACACTAGCAACGAATTTTAATTAAAGATAGTGAAAACATTGTTCATTAGAGAAAGGCTTTTTTATTTCCCTTCGTATTCTGAGTGAATACAACCTTTCAGTCGCATAATTCTTTGTTGAGAAATGGATTGGTCGCATACTTATATATTACTTACACACTAAACTATTAACATTGGATCATGGAAATTTAGCATCATTGAAAGATTTAATTCACGGGATCCATTTCAATTTCGAGCTTTCTGATAAAATACGGGATGAAATTAACAATATTCTCTCTCTAATTATTTCCCGGAAGTATTAGAAAATTCGCGCTCATTATGAGTGAGTCTAGCTTCGAAAAAGGTTCATATATGAGGAAAGGATGATCATGAAAGGAAAAGGAAGGCGGGGGTGAAGGAAGTTTGATTCTAAGAAAGTTTTCGTTAATATTAATCAGTCGCTTTAAGAGGACCGTTCCGAACGCTTGTTCGGGTTTTCCTCCCAGTCTCCTAGGAAACGAACGTTTGTGTGTCTTTCTCTGGGTAAACTTAAAGATCCACTCCCCTCTTTCTTTTAGGAAAGGGTACTATGTTCCCGAGGAATTGCAGGATTTATATTCCAAGGAGACTCCTCTTTTAATACACTTGTATTCCTTCCGTGCGATAAAGTAATTTTACTGCCAATCCGACTTGTTTCCTCTCTTTAAGATAAGCACCTATCTCCATTTCGCAATCTAAATTTTTTTGCTCTGCTTCATCCTCGATTTCCTTTCTCTCTTCTGTTTCTTCTTTTCTTTTGGAATGAATAAGCTACGCCTTCCGTCCCCTTTAGATATTTTTTCTTGCCGTCTTCTCGAATTGCGTCAACTCCTGCGTTAAAAATCTGTGCAATCTATCTAAAGAAAAGAGGCCTAAATTATTGTTCAATTGTCTTTGCATATAGTTGTAATTTTAATCACGCAAGCAAATAGCGTTAAAGGTGTTAGTATTTATGTGTAAAAGTAGCTGCTAGATGTCTTTTTCAAATTTTTTTGTAATTAAATTTTGATTAAAGAGTTTCAGAATCCAAGCCTTGATTAGTAAAATTTCTAAAATTAGGAATACAAGATTCGCTAGATTTCGAGGATTGATTCAATAGTTTTAATTCTTATTCTATTTAGAAGTAAAGTAGGCATCTAATGCTTGAAATTGAAATGCTTGATCTCTGTGATAAATGGATTATAAGGATTGGCTTCGTTATTCTATTGTTTTAATGTGATTTGTTTATTTCTCAAAGTTACAACAACCATACAGTCATTAAACATTGCATTGAGGTATTCAACAATGAAAAAAATCAGAAATCTATTCCCTAACCGGAAAATTTCGGTTTGCCGGTACTTGAACCCGGAAATTTGGCGTTGGAAAACTAGTAAGCAACCATTAATTGGTTTTTGCAAAGAGGAAAACAGACTGTAAACTTTGGGTAAATGGTATAGCTACGTTACGATTGAACATTAAAATGTTATGAAAAAAATCGTGCAGATATTGATGCCAGAATGGGTTCTATTCGGCATCATTCACAATAACATACGTACCAGGACATCGAAGAATACTTTTAAGACTGAATTGGGATGATTGACAGTTGCATTGTAGCTTGGATTTCCAGCAAAGGAATGGTAGTCTCTACATTTAGGTGCTCAACCACTAGTTCTACCCCATTTAATCGCGAAATAATTGTTCCCCGCTTCTTTATCTTGTCACATCTTTTAATTAAAACTTTCTACAGTTAATAACCACCCTTAAAACTTATTTTATGCGACAGGCCGAGAAAAGGAGTTGTTAATTTGATCCCGCTTCATAGAAAGGAGGACCCGGCATAAAACTTAATTTTAGTCTCTTTCGCGATAACCACAATCTTTTTAGTCTGCTCTCAAAAAGGCCAGTTTCTCCGATTCTTTCGATATGCGCAGGAATATTGACTCTCAAAATAAGCCATTCTCGTTAATGAAATGAAAGTTGGAGCTCCCTTTGCAGGTCATCATTTTAGCTTTTTTATCGCCGTTTTATGTCCGTCCGAAATGGAAAATAGAGTTATTGGCACGCTCTAGTGTCTCCTTTTTTATCTTCTCTACTATTTGAGATCATCACGAGGTGTTGAAATTTATAGATTTAACTTCCACGTTCCTTTTCTCTCCTTGATTTATTCGTCGCAAATTCACGTTTTTATAAGATTTCCTTTCGCCATAGGGTATTCACACCCAAAAATAAACCTTGTCCCTTCATTAAACTTTCGATTCCTTTGGCTATATTTTGGCTCATATACTGTTTCTCTGTAAGAGAAAAAGTTCTGTTCACATACAGTAAAGGAGATAACGCTGCGTGTTGCGGCTGGAAAAGATTTAGAAAGTTAAATTTTCATTAGTACATGTAAGCAATAGTATTACTGTTAAATTTTTCAAATTAGATTCCAACAACCTTATTCTTGTGATTATTTTGAGTGTTTAAACAAAATATATTGGACTCAGTTCTCTTGTGTCATAGAAAATTGTTTACGCAAATAATGAATTGTAATTAGGAAGATCCGGTTCAATCGCTCAGTATATTTTTATCACAATTTTTTATTATTATTTTACCTTAATAATAATAACAACAGTAGTAAATATAACTTTATTAGGGTAATTTTAGTCGTAAGAGACTTTTCATGCAGTTAACCATTCTAAATCACGTGCACAAACCGCTATTCCCTAACCAGGATTCGAACCCGGGACTTCGATGTCGCTACGCTAGCACGATGAACCATGGAAGACAGTAACGTACGAATATTCTTGTTATATCAACTAAGCAGTGTTTTTTAAACGGTCTCTTATTTACGTACTCCTTAAATATAACTAGCTTTTTTCCTTCATTATCTTCTCTGGTTATTTTTTACCCCGTACTTGAGTTTATATTAAAATTGATTGCCTTTCTTTATCCTCAAACTCCATCGGCGATAGGAAAATTATTCGACTTCCCTCGCGGAGACTAAAATCCGGTTTATTTTTGAAATCCTGTTTGTTTTTCAGGATGGAATTAGCAAACCCTACCGTTATTAGCTACCTCTCGAGTGACGGTTATAAAAGGCAGCCAATCATTACTCCTCGTCTTTAAGGCGCAGTAAAATTCGAGGGAGGTCCGAAATGCAAGTAATACTCCCTTATATGAGGCTGCGAAAGACCTAATCTTGATCCGTAAATGATTCACGAGGCGTGCAGCTCCCTATCCCATGCTTTCCCATCGTCTCACGATGCGTGCACGACACGACCTATTGAATTTATCCGCCTGGAAATCTAGAGAAAAAAACAATGAAAAAACTCCTGGACACCCCATCCCTGAAAAACCCGCTAACCCTTTCGATGTGCGGATGATTTCACGGGGGGAGGCGTTCGATGGGGACGAGGTGATTGTTGGGAAGTTATCTACACGCTATTCACCCTCCGTACGATTCCCATTCCTTCTACATCCCCCGACCCTACGGCAAGTAATTGATGGCTTCCGAATGCATTACTTCCCTTCCCTCCCCGCCCGCCCTCTATCGGAAAGTCTCTCAACTAGTAGTGGTATCGTCCACTCCCTACCCCCTTATGTATTCTCCCAGCGTTCTCTCTCTAGGGACTTCTCAATATTACGCAATGGCCGAGCGGTCGAGAGACATGCGTTACTTTTAATTCGAGGCTTCGATATTAAGTTTGCCCTGCGTCGCTGTGGGGTTGGTTTTTATCATAATATTATCGGAGGGGAGAGACAAAAAGGTTTTTATCTTTGCAAAGTAGTCAAGAATTTTAATTAAATCTTTATGGTTATACTCACGCCCGAACTTATCTTTTGCTTTCTCCGTTTAAGTTTTTAGGAGTCGGAGGCATGATACCGTAATAATTATTACAAAAATGCAAGTAATAAAAAGTTTAAGTTATAATGCTTAAGTGTTGTTGGCACTCTAGGGATTTTCATTTAATAAATTTGCATAGTTTCCATATTTATCAACTATTCATAGGTATCAGTGTCCATTGTAACATAAAAATGTCACGTACGTTAATTGAATTGATAAAAGTAATTTTTCTTGTTTGTTTATAAGAAACTAATCGTTGTAAACCAAATATTTATTATCTCTATTTATTGTTTTTAATGGCACGAAAATATTTGAGAAATGTTTATAACCTATGAATCGACCCTTTCTCCTTTGTTGCTTCGAATGCGGTTTACTTCTGTTAATTCAAGAATCTGGCATATGTAAGTAAATGCGATATAAATCGCTTTTTCAGGAACCAAGTTAATCATTATCTAACGATGCAGAATGATTGGCGGAAGTTGAGGGTTGTAATAGAAAAATAGACATTGTATATATTATAAAGAACATCTGTTACTTATTATACCCAGAATACCACCCTGCGACAGGCCGAAAGGCGGCTTGCAGGGTATTTATGTAGATAAATATCCTGAACAATTGCATCAAAACAGTCATATTAACTATGCCATATTCATCCGGATATTACTCACTTGATTCAGATATCTCTGTCGGATGAATAAAGTAGAAGTATTGATTAACCATGCGAATACTCTTCGCGTGGTTAATTCATTCAAGTCGTTTTTGAAATTAACTCTACTCATATCCTGAAAATAGTCTCCTTGAAGAAAAATAGGAGAATTGCCGACAGAAATTTACGATAGTGGTAGTATAGTTAAATAGATTGGGAGCAGTTTAATGGTTTCTTTAGGTCAGGAGATAAATAGGAGTAAATTCTTAGTCATATAATTTTTCTATTCTTTTCCAGTATCGAACTATTCCAGTGTGAAATATTACTATACCATGCGCTGGAAATATCTTTCCTTAAAATTTCCGTCTCTGTAGGAGCTACAAAGATCTATTTAGTTATCCTTCATCACGGCAAATGGCCGAAGCTGTGCGTTACCCCATCGTCAAAGCACAGTATAATCGCGTGGTAGTAATTGCGCTGGTTGTTATTGGTAGCAGAGGCGGGAGGGAAGTGTCGTCCATTTATTCCGGACTGGAATGAGCGATCACTCCACTTATCGCATCTATCCCTTCCCTCCCAATTTCCCCTTTCTCGGAACCACTATTTCAAAGGCTTGCGTCGCTTTCCCTCGGAAATAACATTGCACCCTCCAATATTTTGCATTTCACTGTAGAGGGAGGAACTTCGCATATATTTATACCCGGCCGCAATCGGCTTACTGTTTTGTGCTCTTTCCAATCTGATCAGGAGTTGAGTGGTACTTTGTTCGTTGCGGAACTTTGAAGGATTTTCATTTGTGTAAAAGGGGACGTTTCCTCTCGACTGCTGATTTTCACTGTTTACTTTAATTCCCAGTTCGAGGAATTACTTGCTCGAATTTGGTTGAGTTTTTGTTACTGCGATGTGGTATCAATTTTGAGTCTGTGATTTCCATCGAGGATATAAAATCAGGTGAAATTTTTTTTTAGTATTTAGTTATTAAATATTTTGCGGAGTTCTGTATATGAAATAAAAGTCTCTGAGAAGGTCTTTTTGCATAAACTTTATATACCCCAAAAAAATTCGTATACTTATTTATGATACATATGAAATATATTTTTCTATTTTTAAGTCGAAGTAAAAGTAAAAAATCAAAAAATTGCAGTTTTCTATTGATTGGAGGGGAAAATTCTTATTTTTAATAGCTAATGGATTATTGAATTTTCTCTGATTTTCCATTTTTTTCATCTGTGGTCATTGGGTATGACATAGACTTCTGTCAGTGTATTGTATTCGATGATTTGGCTTTCTCTTGGTGAAGCTGGTGCTCATTCGCAACGATCATAACAAAGAATCAATACAGAGAATAGTAATTTTAATATTATAATATTTTGTCACATTTTATCATGAGATTATTTCCTCTAAATAGCTAAATAGGAATCTGATCCTTAACATCAACTGAGGGGCTGGCCATGTTTTAAAGAGTGGATATTAGAGCCATATCATACCCCGATGAATCATTTGGCCGTGTTTTGAGTATAGCCCTTCCATTGCGTGCCGAATTTCGCTCGAACATCAAACATCGTCTCCTAGCATCGGTTCGGTAAACTTCCTGAATCATTGACATAGCTTTCCAGAAAAGAGGTTTCTCCTTTAACAACCTCAGCCTCTTTCAGTTTCCGAAGAAGGAAATGGCTCTCGCGGAGACATCACCTTCCTTGAATAATCTCCGGATTAAGCCCGAGTAAAGTTTTCACCCGACCGTAACTTTTTAATCGCGCCATTTGTACTCCGCGACGAAGGCGACAGGTGTATCTAAACGCCCGGCAGGTGTTCCACCGATGGAAAGATCCGTCTTAAAGTTTGCCATCGAGTCACACGGGCGTCAAAATTCTCTATCGAACTTAGCGCCAATCTAATCGCATCTCGGAGCTCTCACAAATAATCAATCGACCGTTAGGGACGACGCCCTTTGCATGACGGGACGACCTTCCTTTTTTCTCTAAACGGAGGAAAAACACCGACTCGCCCCCATCGGACCTAATTGCACAATCCTCGCCGACTCCCACGGCACCCCTTTCCTTCGATGGAAAAACCCCTTCGAATTCGGAACGATTTTCTCCAGTGGTTCCGCTATCTTGCGAAGGGAACGGGGTAGCGCGCTGGTGATCGTGACCCAAAGCCCTTCAAGGGTCTGGATCACGCGTGATAGAGACGCAGAGGAAATCCCCGCACCTCCTTCCCTAGCTGAACCCTCGTTTCAGACCCCTCCGCCCTCTTGTTCCAACGCCATCCCCTTTTCTTAGAACTCTCTCCAGCCGACGACTGGCATTATTTCCCTAATAAACTTTCCTTCCATATTCTGCCTCAACTCTTCCCATTTTCAGGGGCGTTGTACTCTTCCACCGTGTTACCGCGCCCTCTGTTGGTTTGTATGCGTTTTATTTCCTTAGCGCATGTGCATTTTCTTTTGTTTAAGAAATTGCATTTTATACATTTGAATCAGTATGCCGGTAATTTTCGTGGTAACCAGATTAGAGTGAACGCTTATATTTGTTATTTCGTGGTTCTCGGTAATTTCGCAAGTACTTGGTGTGTTAATAGTTCACACAGCTGCGAAGTATTTTTTTTAATTTTACTGATCTTTGTAGCTTCTAGTTGTGCCTTTCCTGTCAAGGAAGAAAGTCATGCAATATCAAGAGAAGGATGAAACTTTTCATTAGGTCGGGATAGCATTGCTGGAATGTACTGCTTACCAATAAATCGTCGAAATACCAATAACGCGTCCATTACCATAAAACGATGTTGCTCAATATATGCCGCATAAAAAACAATATTTAATATAAAATAAAGTTATGTTGAATTGTGTGTGATTTAAAGCATATCTTGAACTTTAGTGGCAAAGAGATTTCTAAGATTTTTGATAAAGAGTACTTTCTGCATGTTCCCCGTGTACCTGCTAATAGTAACGATATGTGTTTTCAAAGTTTGAATTTCTGTTAAACTATAATGCATGCCACTATTAGTGCTTGATCTAATGGCTTTGTGACCACGAAAATATGAGTTGGCTTATCATTTATCAAAATGAAGAGAATTGATGAGGAATGGTGGATGCACCTGTCTCGCGAATATAGAAATTATCTTGTTTCTTTGAATAGAGCAGAGAATTGCCTCGATTCGGGCTACTAGTAGTTTTAAAGCGTTTTCTCGAAGAACTTAGCGATTCAAGCTGGCTTGTACCAGGAAGTGTTGTCCGTTGCGTGCCAAAATCCCATTTCTGGTTCGAATCTTGCCGAATGCATGGATTTGTATGCTCGCGAGTAATTGTCACGTTTGTGTGAAAGTCAAACAGCGACGGAGAAATGAAATTTCAAATTGAGTGGCCGAGTTTGTAGTGCTTTCGTTAGCGTGTCTGTCTTCCATATAAGGAATCAAGCTTTCGAATCTTTCTCGGTAGATGGAGGTGTATGATCGTAATTGCCACTGCGGAGTATAATGCGAGTTTTGCAATTAACTAATTCCAAGTTGTCGGGGTACCAATTTTTTATGGAAGTCTTAATATAGAATATCTCCGGATACTTAGGATTTTAACTCACGCGAAGGTAAAATTAGCGTTTTGCACCCGATATTTCATTGCTTCCGAAAAACGTTTTGAAACCGAAGCGGAAGGCTTCGTTCTCAAACGTGAAGAGAATGAATTACCGTGGTTAAAAACTTGGGTGTAAAATCCTTTCCCTTTGAAAATATTATCATAGTGTAATATGCTAGGCAGATTTATTGCGGGATGTGTATCTTGTTCGCGTTCTGGAAATGTTTAAATGAGGTAAAAATAAGTAACTGCAAAGAAGAAGGAAGCAATCAAGTCAGCTAAAGAATAAACTGCATGATGTATAGAATTAAATTCATGATATGTGGGCAAGATTCTTTACCCCCCTTTACTCGTTAGTGCGTTCCGAGCTTCATTATCTTTTTAAGAAAACATTGATTTTAAATTGTCTTATAACGAGATGTTTTTTTAGTACGCCAAGCTAAATATATTGCATCAAGAGAGGTGAATTTTCAAATACGTCTGTAAATCAAATCCACCGTAAGTTTTTCGTTACGGCACCATTAAGCCATCCAATTTTCTCCGCCTTTAAGTATTTTGCGGTTAATGTTCGGGAAAACAACATCTCTAACTTCAATAACTTTAACATCAAGGCTGCTCTCAAAAGCCTCATCGCACGAAAGCTGCCTGTTTGTGCGATACTCCCCTAATTCGTTCTTCCCTCCAATCTTCCTTCCTCCCTTCCACTCGCACCTTCCGATATCTTCCCGTCCCTTTCTTCTCCCATGGCCATTTTTCTTGCCCATTCTTCTCCGACCTCCTCTTTTGTTGTGTCTCTTTTCCTTCCTTTACTTTGGTGCGTTATTAATTCACGACTCCCCGTTTTCGTGCCCTCCATTATCCATTCGCTCTTTTATTCAAGATCCTCTCCTTTCGCCTTCGATCATTTCCTTCGTAAGCCCCTTTTTTAATCATTTTATCTTCCCTTTCGTCTGTTTATCTTTGTCCTCTATTACCCGCTTTGTCCTCTTCTCATCGGTTATTCCCGTCTCGTAGGTTCATTATCTATTTACCTACCTTGACGTGCTTCTAAGATCGGTGTCGGGGAATGTGCTATGCTTTATCCGGATTGTTTCAAGCGTAACCTTTGGGGATATTAGCTGCATGATACCGTAATGGAAGAGAGAGTTTGTTTGCGTAGCTGAAATTGTTCCATGGTTCCGAAAGCAGCTTGAATCTCAAAAATTCGCAATTAAGGTCCTTTCTGAATTTGTGAAAGTTCTGCTATCTTAGACATCATTCCTTTTTCTTCTTAATCTTTCTGTGTTTTATTGAGAATTTAAGGCTATTTTCTGTCTTGAGAACATAAATTGGTTTGAGAAATTCAGTTTTGTAAGGGCTTAAATATTTAATGGATCAAAGATTGGTTTTATTAAATATATCTAAATTTTCTCCAGCTGCTTTTCTCAAGAATCTACCTTTTATTTAATTTTCTTATTTCAACCCTCCAAGAATAGGTGGAAGCCGAGATTGCACTGATAGCCTTCTTAACTCCCTCTTTGCGTCTGCGCCCCCCAGTGATGTTGAAGCTCTCGCTGGCCATTATCGCAAATTATTTTCTGCGGAGGACAAATCTTTCTCACTGTATAACTAAACAATACAGTTTTGGTATAAAAATGTTTACAGACTATCTTTGTTTATTTAATCATATAAATAATTTTAACGGTACAAACATTATCTGAGCGAGACCTCTAAGACTTCAGTTCATTTTGCACAATATCTCCTATCCATTGGCTCCGCATGAATTGATGTGTTTGTATATATCACCAAGGTAATCCCTCAAGCCGAACGAAAGCCGAGTGCGCTATCCGAGATTTAGGACTCGCTATAAATCTCTCTTCTTTTAATCTTGCCTCGCTTTCCTCGCTTCCTCCGAAGACTCTACTCACCTACTTCGTCTTCCTCTCTTCCCGTGGTCAAAAACAGGTCGCCTCCCGTCTCCCCAGGGGCTATAGGCGTATCCTGGCGGGTTATGCAAACCCGAATCGCGTGATTGTAATTGAATGAGGGTGTTCTTGTGGGAACGGCGGAGAAGGGAAGGGTGCCGTGGGAGATTGGGGAGGGTATAATGGGGAGGGGGGCAATGAATGGAGGCTTGCATGAGAGGAGCCACTGACCGACTGAGAAAAGAAACACCCGTTGTATGCAGCAACTACAGTTGACGCCGTTTATCTTGATCCCTGAGGTGCGATCTTCGGAATGGATGAGACTGTTAAATCTGGAGTCAGTGTCATAGTCCATAGTCATTCCTAAGAGACCTAAGAGAAAATGTTATACATGGTGTAACTGAGCTATCTCAGTGTTTTCAGCGTAAAAGTGTATTGTCAATTTGAATTGTAATGAATATGTTAGAATCTCCCATCATACCACCTTTCTTATCTTCAGTTTGTCAGTTTTCGTTCGGTATGCCGTGACGTTCTACTGTACAGCAAGAAATTTATGTTCCCATGTGTTGGTAATCGTGCAGAAGGCAAAAATAAGTTCCTCTATTTTTAGTGAAAATATATTTATTTTTGTTGGTAGCAAATCTGCTACGGTTAAGATAAAAGAGATACAAAAGGTCAAATGAACGATGAATCGCTTTTTAGAGGAAATCATTTAAAAAATGTATTCTTTGCTAATTTGTTTCTTCTTTTTAAATGCGAATTATAACCAAAACTCGCTAACGTGTGAACACGTGAGCCTTAAAGTTTGTGTGAGTTCATACACACGTAGTTTATACCTTCGGGAAGGTAAATAGGAAGAGAAGCGTTGCAATAGACTCGTGGTCGTTAAATCGATTATTACGGAGTCCAATGAAGACGAGTTTGTTGGCGATAACCAGTCTGATTTGCCTTGATTTATCACTCTATCTATTTTTCTTTCTCAATTATCATTTCTGGTAATTTGATACCATTAGTCTTCCCCGGCTTTCATTCTGTATTTATTAGTAAGAAAATACGTCATTGCAATTTGTCGCCTTGGAAGATTTCCAGGAAGTTATCTCCTGATTTCTCATTTATGAATTTCTCTAAGTTAACGTACGTTTACCTTCATTCTTTTTGATTTAAATTTAAAGTATGTTAAATTTGCGATTGAAATTTCTTATATTAAATTCAACCACATACGCTCCTTCGTGATGTTACCTTACGTGGCGAAAGACTTTTTGTCAAGACTTTCGAAGTCAAAACCACGAAAGCCTTTGAATGGGAATGCGTTTACGCGCCAGCTTTATCTTTGGAATAAGAATGGAATCGCGAAACGAAAACTGGTGGAGCCGTTGCTTCTTATTCGATTCTCTGGGAAGTGAAGTTTGATGGATTTTTCGTATTTCTTTTTCGTCGTTTCGTCTGATTCGTCGTTTTCTGTTTTCTCTGCCAGAGGCGTTCGTGTAGCGGAGTTAGAGGCGAAGAAAGGAAGATTTAACTTATGTCTTCCTCGGCACTTTTTCTCGCTTTCATTCTTTTATGTCACGGAGAAAAGTGGCGTAAGGTAAATAAGTATTTTGCGTCGATGCTCCTTTCTTTTCTTTGCCGGCAGGAGGCGTTGGCGGGCAGAAACAAGTGACTCTGTGTTCTCTGTGTTTGCGACCGACCATTTCAAGGGGATCTGTTTTCTTTCCTTGAGACCGCCGTGCTTGACGTGCACCCACGAAAGGTTTTGCGGCGATATAGGAATTTGATTCAAATAAAATCGCGACGTCGATTTATGCTCGTAATATTTCTTCTTCAAATGCGATATGAATTATCGCTGCGAAGTGCGAATTTATCAGATTCGAGTGAAAGAATGAGTTTGATAGTTTTCTAGCAGGGTTTGGGTTTCTCAATTCTATTTTCTGCATAAATTGCCAGTCTTTGTGAATAATTCATCGCTCTATTCGATCCTCTTTTCAATTAACTGTTGAATTATTTTTATCTTGGAGCGAGAAATGTTAGTCTTATTAAATCCTGCTTAATTTTTTTTGCAAAAACACTTAATCAAGGAAACTTTATGTTTTAATACCACTTTTAGTCATTTAACACAGTTTTCAAACTGGAACATTATAATGCATTTGATTTAACAAATAACTTTTCAGTAGTATGGGGAAAAATGGAAACGGAGGCGAAAAATTAAGATGGGAGAGGGAACTTAATATTTTGCATACGTTTCTTACACTTTTCTTATTCTAATCGACTTTTAAATTTCTATGAAATGATCAAATATAATTTTTGTCTATCTCCTTCTCTTTCTAGTTCTAAATAAATCATTGCATTAACTGTGTAATGATTAATTCAGAACTAGAAAGAGAGAAGGACAAAGAAGATATTTTATAATTCCATATGAATTTAAAAGTAACTACTTAACAGTAAATTTAAACATATTTTTGATTCTATCAAGAGAATCTGAGAAGTCTGACATCAGACTTATTTTTACAGTACCTTATTACCTTTTAATTTCTAAAATGTATGTTTTTGCGTCAAATCTATGTTTGTACTCTTTCAATAAACATGAATTTGCATACTTCTGCAGCTGGTAGACATGTATCGGTAGTATGAAGCCAGGAACGTAACGTTGACTTAGGAAATTTGTCAAAAGATCAATTGTATCAGAGTTCACAATAAGTGAGAAATAGTCATGTCTGTATAAAAACTTCATGCTAAATTTCCATCCTATTGGAGATAAATTGTAAATTTGGAATGCTCTTTCTGAAATTTAAAAATTTCTAAAGATATTTTGGAACTTCAGAATTTGATAATGAGCTCATCTTTTAATATTCAGGCGCTTCTCTCTTCTGATTCTGTGTTAGATATTCTTTGCTCGCACACTCGGTCAGGATTGTCGACTTTACGGTGTTTACGCTCTCACAACAGCCAGATCGATAACTTAAGCCCATTTCTCTTTCCCGAAAATTTCCCTGCCTAAAATTTCGGCAGCGACCCGCAGTTCCCCTTTAAAAAGTCCTTATAGAGATTCATATTGCTCTCCCTTGAAGTGAGAGAGGGAACCCACGTGTCCACTTGAGTAATTAAAGCTCGGAACGCGCCAGAGACATTCTTCGCTCTCTCTTATTCCCCAAAATCCACTCCTTTGACTAATGACCTTTTCGCCTTGGTGGGTAAAAAATAAAACGAAGATGTTGAAATTAGGGAAGGAAAATAATATAAAGTAAGAAAAGGGAGTTCGCGGTTCATTTACACGAAATGCGGTTCGGTTCCTTAAAGTGTCACCGAAATAACACGGCGTCATTTCCGGATTGCTTGTTACGAGGATGCGGTAAATTGCTCTTGGCATATTTTATGCATCTACGAAATAAGTCTAGGTGTATTGATTCCTCTTAAGAAGAAGGTGATATAATTTTGGACCCAATTAAAATTGAAACAGAAGCTTCAGATGTTGGTATCATGGTTTATTTTAGGGAATACTGTATACATGTTTAAAAATACACATAAATAATAATATTATTAATA
>KZ308303.1:287452-380842 GCA_000376725.2 Ladona fulva | reverse complement strand
TAGCGTATAGGAAATTTAATTAGGACCTGGAATAAATCAGGTGGAGAGAGACTTGGTATCTTAAGATTTTGTCAGTGAAGCTGAGAAAAAACGAAAGACAAGGGCTGCATGAAATTGAATAACACAGAACGAGTGTAAAAGAGGGAAGCAGGTAAAGGGAAAGAGGGTGCGCAGTGGAGAAAAATGGAGCAAAGAAGAGGCGCTGAGATGGATGGAGTAGGAAACTATGGCTTGAGGGCTCCTCAAAATGAAGGCATATTTTGAGAAATGGAAAACGTGCGAAGAGGGTAGGTATGGAATTTGGGCTAGCTTAAAAGGAATTGAACGAGTTAAAAATGCAGAGGGAGGTAAAATAGCTATGATTGAGGTGGGGAAGGAATGGCTCGGTAGAAATCATAGAAAATTATTTGACTTCTTTAATCTAGGATACTGCTTGCATTGCGCTGGTGCATATTAAGCGGGTCGATTTTTCCATTACTCTCCATCTTCCATCTGCATTTCTCATGCATAATGGAAAATATTTAAATTTAGTGCACTTGTCAAGGAGCTTCGTTATTTAAGGATTTTGGGAAAAATTCCATTTTATACTTATCACCTCACTAAGAAACTATGATTAACAATAACCTATTTTTAATAACCTTCTTAACCAAATTTCCGTGTTTTGTGCGAGTGAATCATGCTTAAATCAATTCCATTGAATATTAAATGAAGTTTTCTTCTGTATATCAATATCCATGCGAAGGTTGCACCTTTTTTTCAACACATTACTATCCGGTAACCATTGATAATGAACAGCGAAAATAACCATTTTATTGAACCCATTTTGTGACATAGCATATATTTGATTTATATATTTATAAAATCCAGTATTAAGATTCATCAAATATGTTTTGAAAAATAATTTGAAATTATTTCTAAGTAACTAATCTTTGCATTTAAAATATCCTTAAACTAACTAAAACTTGAACAAATTTCCCCTCAGTTTTATATTTTTTATCTAGGTGTGCATATTCAATAAACATTATTTTTTAAATATTTCTATAGGGTGATCGTGAATGCTAAATCTGATCTCTCTGCCAATAACTTTAACTTCTCTCTGCGATAACCCCAGCTGAGTAGTAGATAAACGGAAGCATCCTGATCGTAAGGTATGCATTCAGTTCGACAAACGTGTGAGCACCACAAGAATCAAAGGCGACGAAAGACAGGAAAAAGGTATTCTTGAGATGCGACGTGAAAAAGGAAGGATTAACAAACCGCCTCAAGCCCGAGAAGGATGTTTTCATACATATATTCCATAAGATGAGTGACAGCTCTAGAATGAAAAAAATCAACCCTGTCGCCCTGCGTGCGTACAAGTTATGCGACGGAAAAAATTGAGATTTCGATCCGAAGATAAGATTAGTCCGCCGCCGAGGCCGGAAAAGAGCGTAGATGTGAAAGGCGGATAAAGCTAAGCTAACAAGCTTTCGCACAGGCGACGAAAGGCTTTTCGGGGTCGAAATTTCGAACCATTGGGAGAAAATCCTTTTTTGAAGAATGCGTGAGGCAATGGCACTCGTGTGGTTAGGCGACAGTTTTAATTGGCTCTCGGTTTGAATTTAGGCTCGGAGAGGTACGGAATTAATAGAGTCAGGCATCCCAAAGAAACCTTGAATGCCTTCAGAGCATGTGGATTTTGATTAATGAGCTTTTGCCATGTATCACGTAGATTGACAGATCCTTAGTACCTGTCTATTTAAGTGATATTAATGTCGTTTTTCTGCATTGATCTTATTTCCTAATCTTTTGCTGAGAATTGATTAGAGGATTTCGTAAATATGTGCTTTTTTTCTTCCTCTAGAATTAGTCTAAGTTTATTGTGTATGTCTTGTGCTTAATAGCCTGTGAAGTCTTGTTAATGTGCCGTGAACATGCAATCCATTTCGTCTCTCCTATTCTCTGCTCGGTGCTGTATCACGTCATTTACCTTTAGTAAACAAATATTTTTTCATGTAACTTGGTTTTTATTTAATTTAAAATTTAATTTAATATTCATGTAAATTTAAAATTTTAAAAATTATTTACCATATTTAATTTATGTATGTTAGTTTTCCCGGGGGATGAATTCGTAGTACCGAAAAAGTAATAAAACTTATACTTTACATATTTTCGTAATATACGGAAAATGTCCATCTATTTAAATGCTATCGACTTATGATTATAATTATTAGTTAGTTTTCAACGCAGTTGCGACCTATTCTGAATCACTGCTCTAAAAATTATAGAACCTGTCATAACTTACTGCTGGACGTAACCAATGGAAAACACTTTATTCTTTCTTTGAATGCAGCTCATGGAAGGTAGCGTTAACTTTTGCCTGAAAGGCGTAAACAATATGGCCAAGTACCTGCAAATTCATTTAAGAAAACGTGGATGTATTACCTGAGATCCCGCTAAAATAATAACGCGACAAGCTAGCCCGAAGCGAAAGAAAACCGCATACATCGCGATGATTTCATGGAGTCATGTTTTTTCTCCGAGTATTATCCGAAACATTTTATTCGAGACACCGCTGACGCACGCAACAAATGGTGGCAGATCACGCGAGGTGGAAGGAAAACGAAGATGGCGTAGCTTTCGCGCAGGTACAGGAAAAACACAGTACTTTTTACGATACAGAGAAACGCCCATTAGCAATTCATGAGGTACGGAAAGGCCACCCTAAGCGATAAAAGTTTTGCCGGATAAAAACTTAGTCGTCCCTTTGTTAACGGCAGAGAAAGGTTTACGGAGTACGAAAGAGGAGATATAATGTACAAAAATGGAGACAGATACGTTCATGGATGGGAAAAACTCAATGTTTCCCGTATCAGCTGGAATCAGAATTCTCGGCCGGTGCTACCACCGCGGTTTTTTAAATGTTTTGTCGATCATCTGTAAAAGATGTAAAAAACGCAATAAGTTCTCTGTTCAGCTTTTCGTATCTTTGGCCGGATCTTTTACAAGATTTAATTTATTATATTTTGAAGGATTTGCTTCACATTTTCTGATCCAAGATAATAGTTTAATTATAGTTGAATTCACTCGTTTATTTTATTCTTAACGCTTCCTAATCATTAAAGATGGATCACACCTGTTTTTACATTGTTTATCTTTCTCTTTCTCTGTTAACTTCTGTCATGAAAAATGTTGGAACCAGGATGGAACGTGAAAGTTACCAGTACGATTAGGATTTCTTGACATAATTTTTCTATATTATACTCTAATGTAGACCCATGAAATGAATCCTGATTCAATTCTGCCTTACTTGGTCTAATTTACTCGGAGGGTTATGGTAGCAATTTGAAACAATTTACATAAAGATTATTATTAATTTTACTATTTACCTTGAAGAAGTGTAGAACTTGGTGGAAGTGCGCTATTCAGAAAGTAAATAGATATAAATGAAAATTCACATAAAATGTATGAAAGTATCACGTTATAGTCATGGCTATGAAAAATTTTTGATTCGATTCCGTCTAAGTTCATATCATTTATGTGAGCAGGCAATGCGATGTTGGATAAAATTCAAGGGGGTGTTGGTACAGTATCAAATTGAAATGTTGGAATAGCAGAGGTACGTGAAATCAAAATTCCAGAAATGTCCTAAGTATAACTTGGAATCGAAAAGGGGCATCAGTGGAGGTTAGGTAGATTCGGAGCATGCAAAAAAAACCCTGGAGATGATGGTAAGAAAGAAACGGATGCTACGAAAAAAGCATCCCATAAAAAACATAAGGAGGGGTGGGGGTGCACACGTGGATGCAGGCGGGGCTCTCGGGACGTAGTTTTTGCAGTTGGGATGGGGTTGCGGCGGAATAGGGAAATACCTCCGCTCCGAAGGTAAAAAAGGTGGTGGGGGTGAAACCGAAAAAGGGGGTGCAAAAAAGACGTCGGAATAGGAAGGAATTGAATTGGAAAAACGTCTTTATTTTGCGGGGCGTGTGAAACGGTGCGGGCCCGGAGGCAGAAGGCCTTCTTATATGGTGAAGCAAACTCGTTTTCGATGGAGTAGAACGGCGTGGGATGATTTTTTTCTCCGGTTTTCTCCACGATAGCAGCTCTGCGGCGGAGTCGGAAAAAAAGATCCGAAGAAAGAATGGGTGGATATTGGTGCTCTTCGATTCCTTTTATTTCGCTTTATGAAATAGATGTTTTTATTTCGCCGATTTCTCCTCCACATTCGCGCGGGTATGCAGAGATTCTCTTTTTTTCTGCTTTTTTACGCTAAGGGATAGCTGCGAGGTCAAAGGGTAATATTGGATCTCGTCCTGAGGGAGAATCTTCCTTTTCTACGTTCCCTCGCCTTGAATTACTCTTTGGAGAAGATATTAAAATTATCCCCCACCCATCTCGCGGCGCGTTCTGTAAATTGAATCTCTCTGCAGTGACATTATTGAGTCCTTTGGTAAAGCACTGGGATATATATTAAACATCGTGACCCTTGTGTTGGTTGCCTGGCGAGAGATATCTCTGACGCGCCATATGAAGTCTGCCGGGTTTGAGTTTTTTTAGGGTTTTGATATTGAGAGCGTAATTTATTCTTCTTTGAGAACGAATTGAAGTTTTACCCGCGAGGAATCTCAGAAGCCGAAAATAAAGTGGAGCAATATGCTCTGTTTCCATAATGCATTAAAGGGTTTTAGTTATCAAGGGAATCTCTCCAAATTGTAATACGTGTCCCAGCTGGAGTATATTAAGGGGCGTTGTTTTCCTAATCGCAAGTATGACTTGTGCAATCTCTTTAATATCTGCGACTTTAAGTTTTATTTTAGATGGTATATATGGTACTGAACATTTTTAGAGACCTGGAATTTCATTTGACTTATGTATGTTTCAATCTTTTTTGAACACGTTTGCGTTGGTGCGCGTGTTACCCATTTCTGTGGTTATTATATGACATTATACCTAATCAGTGATTTTGTTGGAGGGAAAAACTTTCAAAAAGTCGTTTCTTTATATCACAGCTTTCATCGACGTAAGTAGCATAAGATGCTTGCTTTTTTATATTGGATGAAGCCAGCTGAGAATCTGCACTACCTATATACACTACACAGCACCTACTCTCTATGACCTTACATCATAATCGTATTTCGGCATTTCGTTCCCCCTATCCTTTTGGACCATTCATATTCCCGTGGCATACCATTCTTGCTCCTTTTTTCACCCAACATCCCTAAACCAGCCCTTCACCCTCTTCAAATAGTCACTAAGTTTTCTTCTTGTTAACATTATATCATTATTCGATATTGACACTTTTTCCCCATTTACCCCGTTTATAATAATTTCTTTCGATGGTCTCCAAACTACGTCCCGCGGGCCGGATCCGGCCTATAAAAGGTTTCTTATCGGTTCGCGATGTAGTGTCAGCTAAGGAGTCAAAATTATGGCTGTAGAATAAACATTATAAAGGGAAGTCTGATTTTTATTATTCTTCAGTATGGAAAACTACCACACATTTCGAGGTCGATTTGTCAGATTCTGTTAGCGTCAGCTAAGATCATGGCGCTTCCATCGGGAATCCATCGGAATTGCTTCCACCTGAGTCGAGCGTGCTACCCACTCGGCTATACGGAAGCAGTGTAATATTCCAATTTAGATAACGCCGATCATAATGGTTGCACTTGAATGTTATGTTATATTGCATATGAGAACTATTCACTTACATATTTTTATAAAAATAAAGAAATACTCCTAAGGATCTGGCCAACCGGACACTTTCCACGCATGTATGTGGCCCGCTTCTCAAAAATGTTGTGGCCCACTGTTTTTGTAAGATTAATTAAGAGATATCGTATGCATACAAGATTATGGGTACAGTCGGTCTTATGTGTACATTATTATCTGGGCAGAGCACATTTCCTTTGTTTATACCCGCTGGGAAAATTCCGTTCCTCTAAGAGCAACTAGGAAAGTCAGTCAGCCAGCACGATCGAGACAACTTTGTTACAATTCTCTCTGTATAATCTCGCAAAACAACATGGCTTGCCACTATTCCACACGGTATGGCGCAGGTGGTGAATATGAGAAAAAGATTGAAGTCCCTCGAATTCCGGTCTTCTTAAAGGAGGAGAAAAAAGAGATGCGGAACTGAGAATGTTTGTACGATACCTGTGTGGACCTATCTCGAATCGCTTGAGTTTGCGGAATACGAATGTCCTCCGACCACTTTTTCACACCATCTTCTATTCCGTTTCCTATCCCCTCGAGAACGACCGACGATGAAAAGAACTTCTCGGGTGCCCCGCCCTCTTTCACAAAAAACTTTTCGTGCTTCTTGGACATTTCTTCCCTCACAACTTCTTCCGTCTCTCCCAAATTCCTTGCCTCTCTTATACATCTTTATTTTATGCTTCTCTTCAAAGCAAAACTTTTCTTTAATATAAAACTACAGCGTTTTAAATGCAAATGAAAGCGAAGTATACTTGTTAATCATGATACGGAGGTGAGCGATTGTCATTTCGGCGAGAGGACTATTCGGTATCTTATAGAAGTTGGATTGTAGAAATGTTTGAAAGAGATTTGTTTACATTCAAAAACAAGATTATGAAAGGCAAAAAGTAATTTAAAAGATCAAGGAACCAATCCCAACCCGACCCATTCTGACAATTAATTTTGTCAACAAATTAGCTGTCGGCAAGTTGCCCTTACATAGAGATGACTGTCGCCTAATTGTTTCCAAAAATTTCAATCGGCTTTTGATTTCCAAGAGTGCAATCAAAATCTTAGGCTTTATAGATCGTGTTTGGTAAATGTGCGTGTTGGTCTGACTTTAATTCAAATCTATCGACAAATATGGTTAAACTTGATATTATACAGCATTCATCTTTGATTTAGGACGTAACGCTAAAATATTTTCGCTCAGACGGAGATACATTGGCGAAATGGTATTTGCAAAAGGATCAAGATTTCCGGAATTGGAGGCAGTTATCCGGTTACGTAATAGATCTTAAAATATTATTTAACTCCATCATTTTTGGAAATCTTTCATTAATGCTTACTATAACATTTTAAAATCTTTTGCACAGCGCTTTAAAGATGAATCAAGCAACCTGCACACCTTTATATTAAGTAAGCCTCATAATTTTGATTTGCTTTTGTATGTATTCTAATTGGATTAGTACAGGAATGTTATTCAAGTTACAATTTGCTTTCATATTGAAATATTATGCAATTAAAATATTTTTTTCGAATTTAGCATAATTTAAATTACCGGTATCTTCCAGCTTAATCATCGTTGTTATGTATTACAATTCAGTCAGCGGAACCGGACGAAGTTTCGTTTCAGAGATGCGATTCTGCTATATTGTTTATTCACCGCCAGGAAACAAGGGGGAGCATTTCTCTACTTTTCCTCTCGTTGTTGAATTTCTACACCTCCCTCTGTTTACTTTTCCCTCTATTATTCCCTCCCTCATGGTTTATTCCGGCGTTGGCATTTCCTTCCTTTATCATCCCGTTTCGCTTTATCCGCGAGTCACGTAACCGGAGTTTCCCCTTCAAAAAGGCAAAATAAACGGCCATAAGTATAAATAAAACGGGCTGCATCGCAGCCGACCTCGCTGTGCGCTCATCACTCCCACGGATCGCATTTTTCGATAGTCGTTTTATTTTTCGGTCTGTTTTATTCCACGGAATCTCTTCTACTCCGTGCATGTGAGCGCGGGTGTGCCGGGATCATCCGGTCCAGCTCCCGTATTCGCCATTCTCCCCATTCATCCTTGAGAGTGAAATTTCTCCATTTCCTCAGTTTGCCTTCGTCCGGACGTCTGCATCCTCGTTGGACTTTTCGGCGGAATCAGCGTCGATGTTCCCGTTGTTAAAATTTATGGATCCGCATCCCTGCAGAAACGACGCATCCCTCGGATTGAAAACAAAATCTTCCTCGTTCATTATTTTATTTATATTTTCAGCGCTTTTGCAGTGACACGTCCGATGGGTTCGGTGCGGGATCTGGACATGACCCGTCCTACGTTTCTACTAGTTTCAGTTTTATTTACGAGTGGACTCGAGACGTATGTCGTTGATATTCACCATATCTCCGCTTTTTTGTGCATTCCGTCGAATATTTTTTCTTCTTTCTGTCACTTCTCCGAATTTGGGAGAGCGAAACGTATGCGAATGTCAAGACGTCGTTTCGAGTTCGCCAAAGGATAACAAATTTCTATGTGCAAGCATGGTTGTGGAGGCATAAATCGGGTGTCAGCAAAATTACCTATTTTTGTTTTCGCTAAATTAGGCATTCTTTATGACTTTTAAAACTATAATTTACGTAGACGAAATTCTATCTGATGTGTGCGTTTAAGACAAGCATCAGTGTGATCTAAAAATTGCTGTGGTCGTTGTAGGTGTTGCTGTCTCTTTTGTGTTTAGATTGAAGACCGGTTTGACCCTAAAACCCTCGCGCAAAAGATCTCTAAAGTCTTGAAAAAGGAATGGGACAAGACGGTGAGTGAAGTAGTTAGTCTTTCACATCGAGACAAAATTCAATAAGTGGAGAAAAGACACGTAATATGACTCATTAATTCGATGAAGAACACCTTGTGTAGCATACAATAAGGATTGCCTTTGGTAAATTCAGTGTCGCTCACATCTCAGCGGCGTATATATTGCCAGAGTCATGAAAATGACCCAGAGAAAGTAAATGAGAGAAACAAATTCCCGTTCCAAAAAATAAATGTAAGATATTCTGTCCATCAAAAGACTAGTATGAGCAGTGAATGTTTCCAATGTAGCTGTCTTACGAGGAAGCAGTTATAACAGTCCGTATAGTTTGGCATTTCATGACCGACTCTTTTCCAAACAATGATTTGCCTATGCATGTGAAGGGAAATTTTTACCAATCAGTCTTCTATGTAAAACACATCGCTATGAATTCCGAAAACGTTAGTCTCGTTTCTCGTTTGGTATTTGCAGATACTTTAGCTGACTTTATAAATATTAACGATCCAGTCTGTGATTGTTTTCCAGCGAAATTGCAGGAATGCAGTGGCAAAATCATTTATTTAACTTTATCGTTAATTAAATCGCCAACTTCGGAATTTGTATGACTGTTTCCCCGTCCTTTTAATATAAGCGACCTCCTGTTATAAATATGAATCATGGATTTTAATTACAGTTCGGACCGTTTTCATTGTGAAATATTTGTTTTGGAATCTCTCATTGTTCGCGGACATGAATAATTTCATCTGGACGCAACGTTCGCCTTTTGATTTCGAGGACGTTCTCAGTCCGCAGTTCGTGAAACCTTATTATTGAAATCCGAGTTCACTCTTTCCTCTTCACGGAATATTTTTTCGGATTAACGTTGAATGAAAGCGTCCTAAATGAAAGAGTGGTGTTTCATGTGACTCTATTCTCTCTCTTTTTGTTAATTTTTTATCGCTATCAATAGCTTTTTCTGGTATTTTTTGTATTTCAATGCGAACTTAAATATAAATATTAGTTTGTATTTCTTGAAAGTAAGCGTTACGTTGTCCATGTGGAAAATTTTCCTACTTTTGTATCTTTGCTCTTGAAAACTTTAATGTTTTTATGTCTTTAATCTTTCTGGTATCAAAATCGAACCCTGAAATTATTTTTTCAGGGTTAAAAACCTGAGCATAAGTATGGGAAAAACCTAAATAATTGTTATGGTTTTATTTTTACCTTAATTTTGGATCTATATATATGATTATTAAATAAATAAATATATTGCAAAATGACCTGAAATGTCGAAGCACTTTTAAATATACTACTACTACTAATATTGTGATATTCGTTCATTTCCCTCTCAGATTTAGTTTGATTGACCCATGTTAACAGTGATAATTGCAAGAAATTTAACCTTGGAATAATAGATTTTAATAAGTTTTTTCGTTAATTTTAAGTTTTGAAAATGTAGTACTTAGTTTGGTTATTGAAACTTACTATGAGGAAATCATCATTCACACTTCAGTATTCGTAAATCCGTCGTTCTAATATGTTTTCCCTGATTATTTTTAGTAGTTTATTCCTGTGGCTTATTCCTGAAATGTTGGTTTATTTGTCTGAAACGGACTTTCGTTTCGTCTTCAGTATTCCTTCATTTAAATCTCATTCTAAAAAGAGCCCGTAAAATGAGCTGGGGAAAACAGGCGAATGTTTGTATTTATTCATCTCCCTTTTCTCCAACTGAAAAACAGTACTTTCCTGTTTACAGGATCTCCCACGTTTGATTCATTACAATTGTTAAAAGTTCATTTACGAAAAACTCCCTTCTCTATTCTTTTCTTTTCTAACCTACACTCTGATCCTATTTCCTTCTGTTGGTGCATTCCAGCATCTTTCTCATACCTCACTTCCTTCCAACGTATCCATTGAGCCCCATACGTCCTTCCACATCTACCTCAGTTGTATAAACAGCTTGTTTGGCCATTCTACCTCGTAAATTTTATCTTTTCCTCCTCTACTTTCGAGATACTCCGCGCACAAAGGTCTCACTCCACGGTGCAGTAGTTTTTATTCCCGTCATTCACGTCGTCCTCTGTCCGCTTTTTTATCTCAATCTCCCTTTTTTAACCTTTCCTCTTCCTGTTTATCCCCCGGAAGGGTTAAGGGAGGTCAGTTATTCGGGATTTTGTGTATTTTGTCGGGAGTTCTCCGGATGTAAAACTCGCCCGGAGGACGCTGCCTTGTTTTCGGACGTCCTCATTCACCGAATCCGAAACGTTGCCGTATTTTTTGCGTCCTTCATTTATTTCTTCGTCCACTGCTATCTGAGAATTCCTGCCGTCACCGCCGCGATGTCGGGCCATTGTGTAAATAGTGAATTTATTCCGAATGGTTTCCGTTTCTTGAAAGGAATGCGGACTAATTGGGTAATTCGTGATTGGAGTTCCCTTAGAACATCGTTTTGAATCAGGTTTGGGCATAACTCAATTATAACAGCGAATCCGAAGGTTTTCACTTTTTAATTTATATAGAATTTACTATAAGAATGGTGAACATAAAAATCGCCAACCCTAGTTTACGAGATATCTAATGAAAATATAGAAATTAATCAAACATGAGCTCAGTTCGAATATCTAAGAGTGTAGTTAGTAATACTGCTTTATTCCAATAGGGAAAGATTTTCCGTAAAGGCTGTCACTATATCGATATGATGAAATATTTAATTCTGAGTATCGGTCCTTAAGTAGGAGAAGACCTAGATAATGTTTACGTATGTAGTTTTGCTCCTATATATAATATTCATATGGAATTCTGATTTTCTAAATCTAACCAGTGCAAAGACTTATTTTTAATGAATTCGTCACCCCAAGCAACTATTCACTGGGCGTAAAAAACGTGGGCCCAGTGACAGACGAAACAGTTCTCAGCAGAAAAAATCGATTAGGCGAGACTCGAACACGGGATCTTGGTGCTAGAACATTGACGATCTATCGATGAGTTTGAGTTTCCGAATTCCTTTACTCTTTTCTCATTATCTTGTTAAACCACTTGATTTTCAAACATTTTAGATGAAATACAAATAAATCTCGATGAATAGCGTAATCAAACAAACCATACATGTTTAGAATTTTCATAAGTTCACAAATTAATAACCTCTTTCGGTACCGTGGATTATTCGATAATTATCGTTTAAGTTGCCAAATCATTCCTTCGAGCACAAGAGAGGAAACATATTTTCTCTCGAATTGAAAGAAATCTGCGATTACAGCTACGTGACGCAATCTTTCATCAGGGTAAGAGAACCATCATTCCGTAAACACGGAGTTAGCCAATAAACAAACATCTCTCTCGTACCACGATTCCAGTGGATTTGAAAAATCAACCCGCTTATTCGTGCGTGTTTTACGGAGACTGGACTCCGCAATTCGGAGCCAATCATCGTACATTTCGGGCGGAATAAAAGATAAATTTTCCCCGCGAGAGCGTCTCTCCCCCGGAATTCGTAGAGATGGAATGTTCAAGGAGGAAAATTATTCGGAGAGTGAGCAAATTCGGAAGATTTTTCCGAGTTTTTTATTTGAGCGGCTCCGGGTGAATTTTTGAGAAGTTTATAAAGAGTCGAATTCGGTCGAAGATAGGCTTGAAGTAGGAAAGCAAGCAAAGGGATGAGAGTTTGAGAGAGATGAGGCGGAGTTATTCATAAAGTGAGCAAATTCAGGAACGGAAGGAAATGAATCCGTAAAGGGGAGAAGTTTGACGTGGATGAGGAAAGTTTCGGAATTTTATTAGCGCAAAGTTTTGCTTTTATTTTATTTCGTTCCGTTTGCTTTGCTTTTATTTTGCTTCGTTCAATCTCTCCAAGTGCGACCGAAAAAATATACGACATCAAACGGTTTAAAATTGCTATTTTCCGCGGACGTTATTTATCGCCGGACCGAGACGAATTATATTGTATCCTAGGCCTCTGGAAAGCTTAAAGCTCAACCGAAGTTTACCCTCGGCCTTTTTTTTATATTTATGAGCCCCATCGAATCCGTTGATAGCGCCATTTCTCAGCTGGACCTCTTAAATTGCATCTAATATACTCGAAAGCGGTCCTAAATTACGACCTTGAACTAAAATTTTTCATTTCCCATTCAACCTTTTTTGTGTTTTTCTGTTTATAATTCCCCGGATCGTTCGATTCAGACGATTTTATTCTCATCGCATGCCGCAGTTGAATGAGAATAAACCCTGTATATATTGTTTTTTATCCCGATTTATTTTCCTACTTCCAAATATAGTAACGTTTATCTCTCTTCGAATAAATTTTTATCTTAAGCTTAGTTCGTGCCATTCATGATTCGGTGGGAATTACAAATTTTGATTTATTTAGTCATGTCACTCCGGGATGTCACATGTAATTACGTTGATTTTACCTTAAATTTTCTAATCGTTCTCAATTATCAAAAACTTTATTAACTTAAATTACAAGTTATGTACAGAAAAAGTATTTTTCATTGCCGGTGAAAAAATGCTTAAACCAAGAAAATGACGTGACGTTGCCGGTTAGCGGTAGTGTATCACCAATAATTAAAGATGGCAATCTATATCATGTGTCACTCGCAGTACTCTCCTGGAATTTCAAATTGTTTTTATTATTGGCTGCTCTTTAGCGACTAAATCTACAAGCTGGACAATAATGGCTGTTAACTTGAAGATTTTTCTTTTTACAGTGGCATATATTTCTTTGGTGTGTCTACCCCAGTCATGTTTTATCTATGTTTAAAGACTAAGAGGGATTTACGAATAGCTTTGTGATGATTTTTCTTAGATATCTTTTCAATGCTTATGGTTGTCTGCATTGCTTATCACCAATTAAAGTAAGTGTTTATTAAGGCTCCACTTCTCTCCGCATCTAAGGTTACACGGAGAGTTTCATTCAAAGATTTAACACAACAGTCTCTGTTCTCAGTTAGATTAGCCTTAACCTTTATCAGAACTTAATATCTAACTCCACGAGACCCTGCTCTTCGAAGAAACATGGCGTAACACAAGAACCTTTAGCAGAGTTCACCCTTGGCGATGCTCAGACCGAGCACATTTTCTTTCCGTCTATTTTATGTCCTCTGCGTATAGACATCGCGCACATATGCATCCCCTCTTGCACGCATGCAGATAAAGACCAGAGAGATGTGTACTCACAAGCGAGGAGATAAAGTCTGATTCATGTTTGAGCCGTCTTGCGGCGTTTAGCAACTCCGTCAGTTTCACGAGAGGCGCAAGGAGGCTGAGCTCTAATGCCAGCCAATTACTGCACTCGCAGTGGGGGAAACTCATTGCCAGAGAACACGAGTCAGGTTTCAAGTGAATGCCAGGCGTCAACCGCTCCGGGGCTGGGCTTACTTAGAATATGCGTGTGTTTTAGGGGCTGGGGTGTTTTGTCGGCGGTTCGAAGGGTAATGAAAGGGGGGAGAAAGCTTTGGGAAATGAGGAAGATGGAAGAGTTGGAGGATTAAACTTTAAGCTGAATTAAACGACTGTCATGACGTGCATTTGATTAACGAGGGAAATTTGGTATGAAGTCGCTTAGATGATTGGAGGTGGAGATGGATGGGTTATGGATTATTAAGGCATTAACATTGATCTTCATGCCCTGTTTATAGATTGAATAGGACTCTTAATGAGTACTTTTAGTGGCTGATGTATCTCATTTCAAATCTCACTTAATTCAAAGTTACGCAAGAATTGGGAAGACTGTATATTATAACTATGTCAAAAACACAATTAGGTGTTCAGGAAAAAACTTGTCAACTCTATGAGTTGAAATTTAAAAAATTGAAATTTCATTTCAGAGCAAATACAAATTAAAATTAGTAAAAATGTAAAATTCGAAATGGACGGATTTAGGCGAAGTTTTTTAGTTCTCCATGATGGAAATATGATCAACACAATAATATGTATGTATGGTATTTTTATGTATTAAGTATTCTGACTCTTTTAGTAATGGTATGCGCTACCATTTTTCTGAATATACTATTGTAATAGTAAAACTAATATTAGTATATAGTTTCATGCCACGAAAAAAATTTTAAAAATTCGATGCTTAAATTGTCTCCGAAAATAAAACAACGATGTCTTAAGTAAGTTATAATCATAACATTTTAATTAACACATTTTAAATTAACATAACATCCCAAAGTTCAAGGATCGGATCTATTTATTAATATAAATATATATATTTACGCTATAACTTTAATAGGTATCTTTTATATTTATAACTTGAATTCCATGACAATGTCTATTCTTGTCCAAGAACAACGGTATACATTTAATTATTTTCTATTAAATCCTCGTTGCTTATTATTACCCGAAGGTATGTGCTATATTCTTAAAAAAACGCAAAGTTAAAAAAATTGCCATTACGACATAAGCCATATAATAACTACACTGTTTCACTATACAATAAGATGTTTCTGAAAGAATTTGCCTGTTTACCTATACCTTATCCCTCTACTTCACTAGAGGACCAAATGCTTGAATTAATTAAAATATTTCTTCTCTGTAAAATGCTTCATGGAATCATGTCATCCTTTAAATGACTCTAAACCCAAGATTTTCAACTCCTCGCAAAATGAAAAGTGAACTTTCACCGTAGACTGCAAATTGAAGAGACGGAGAGAAATCAGGGCCTATTTTTGTTTGTATCGCGCAGAAATTTTCTCTTTACAGAGAACGTGTTTTTTTACGAATTTGCCGCTTAATTTAACCCGGCTGAGCAATACTCAGCCCTCGGCGGAAAAAATTGAAAGCCCAACTTAAGAAACTAGTAGGAAGGAAGTATAAACTCTGTTAATTGACCTATTTGGTATGCTTCTACGAAAGAGAAATGATGAAGTCGATTGCCGTGAAATTGAGGATCCTTATTTTTGGCATCTGGCACCTTATCCATTAGCTACCTAGACGTAACGAATATGTTAGTATTTCCAGTCATTGTTCGCTAGAAAGATTTCTTTCGGTTTCAGGGGTTAATTTTTGATTTACTATGTTCTTGGATATATTAAACTGAAAGGAATAACTATTTTACCTATAATTACCTTGAAATCTCTTTGGAAGGTGTTGAAACGGTGGGATTTTTGAAACCTTATATTTTGTCTTCAGGCTTAAATAATACGGAATTTTCCATTTTGTATCCATCATTTAAGTGCTATAAGTTTCGCATTACTATTCCTTATGTAAGTTGTTAGAAATATTGATTGATGCTTAGTACCTTGGCAGCATTTATTCCTTTCATTTCAGCGGTAGAGGTATTTTCGCTGTGTTGGCAGCTGTAAATTATGTCATTGGTGTAACTCGTGCTATGACTAATTGTGAATTACAGATGTATGTTTACTTCACTGAAATAACAAAGTCTTCTTCAAACTTAACGTCTGAAATTGTATTTAATTTCAATACATTGTGTCAGAATCTAGTGTACAAATCATCCTGTTTTATAACGAACTTTGCCTGAAATGCGATTACCCGATCTCCGCGAATGAATTAATTCACGCCAGACAACGCTCTGAACGATGGAGAATATCATTAAAGATAGCAATCAGTAGAATGATGAAGAATCCCCATCAACTTCGACAGTAATTAAAATCATTTCAATGCGTATGTTTTTCAAATTGGTAGTTCAAGAAGCCAACCGAAAAACAGTGATTAACGTTCCTCTCGAAGACATCGAATGAAAGGGATTTAAATCTTCGTAGCCCGCAGAAGACGGCGTAGACACCTTTCCGGCCGGATGAATCGATGTGCCTCGCCATAAGATGCTCGATAATGTAATAAATGTGGCAGTGGGGTATAAAGAATCCCTCCCGTTGGAGTTGGAGCGCAGTAGTCGTACAGGAAAGTTAATGCTGGAGCATTGATATCTCCTTCGGTAGCTTATTTCGCTGCCTCGAGACGACTCCTTATCAGATCTTTTAATCGATTTTCGTCCGCGGAAAAAAATGAAGGGAATAAACAGGTAGCGAATGGCGGGAATACGAGATAGGGGTGGATCTTAATCTGGGGGCATCGCTTGGAAAGTGAGATGGTCGGCGCTCTCAGGAAAGAAATAAGCCCGAGATTAGAAGATATAAGTATAAGGGGATTTAAGTTGTTCTAACTCAGAAAAAGAGTGTGGTGTGAATGTATGGTCGAATTCTTAAGTATACGAAGCTAGGCTGCGGTTGGTCGTTATAGCTGTCTTCTTAATTAATGTTCTTCAATGTCTTATTTCGTTTTAGCTGAAACTTTTGGGAAATTAATTTCTCACTAGATAATAAAACTAGAGTGATAAAATTAAGGATGTAAAATTAATGAAGTTTGAGATCTATATAAATAATCATCGCTATAATGTTGACACTTGTTTGAAATTGCGTTTGATTTGAATTCTGATGGATCATCGAGCGGAAGTGATTCAATTTAGAAATGAAACGTTTTTCTTATTTGGGTGAATTTATTCTGTTTAAATCTCACTACATACCATATATTTCCTCCTTTAAGTTGTAATTTAGCTCCAGAGTTTGTTATAGCTATGTATTACAATTAAAGATATGAATAAATAGGTTAAATAGTTGTGTAATAATTTTTAACTATAAAGCCAAATTAGGTTACGCTTAAAAGGACAATTCGTGTATTAAATTATCAAAGGATGAATTTTGCCATCCTATTCCCAAGACTCATATTTCTGTTTCTTTGGACCATTTACCACTTAACTGCTACGTTACTGATTTTAAATAATTTATGTGTTTAATGATTAAAAGAAAATTATCTCCCTTTGCTAATTGCATTTTCCTTATACATATCGAAAAAAAGCTTTCAAACTTTATAACTAAATAATATTTACTTTTAAAATCTTTCTCCGACAAATTTAAAAATTAACATCTGCAAGGATTACGTCTAGACGTAATCCTTGCTACGTAGTTACGTAGACGTGCATAGCAGTTAAAGGATACAGTTACCTTATTGTTAGTCATATTGTATAGGTTCGGTTCCATTCAAGTATTCAATGGCTAGAGAATTTTCAATCTATTTATTTCGTATTCTAGATTTCGGAGAATTTCCACTAAATAATAGTGTGTTGGAAATGAAAAGCTGCACGAATGGAGATGTTTCTTTAAGGATGAACCGAAAGATAAGAAGTGTTTGGTTCTAAGAAACCTTTCTAAAGTGAGAGCTTTATTCGCAAGATAACGGATGAGCTTGTGAAATTTATCAATTCAAATAAGCATGGAAACCGTTTCTCGATCACGCTTCACCGGTCATCAACACTCGGGTATTAATTTATTTCGTGTATCTGATGAAATCGCTTGAACATTAAATCTCCGCGCTAAACGTTTTGCTTCATACTTGTTTGCGTAGTGAGGCACCGGATGCGAAAAAAAAGTTTTCGCCAAGAACATGCATCAGAGTAGGGGTGAATAAGCCCCGCAAGTAGCTGACAGAGAAGTTGTTGACGCAATGAGGAAGTCTGGAGAGTACCGTAGCTCTGTGAATGTTATGAGAAAAGCGATCTTTCAAGAAAACAGAATATTTTTTGCGAAGAAACGCTGAGAGGTTTGAGGAAAAGAGTTGATGCCCTCTCTCGAAAGCACGAACGCAGATGAGAAATTAGGAAAATAGAATGTCCCCTTTCAATTATATCTGACGAGAGATCTTTTCTTGTTTATCCGTTGCAAGTTGACCGAATAGCGTTTCCTTAGAAGCGCGAAAGAAATTCTTCATGTTTATCGTTCTTTAGAACTTAGTAGCTGGTTTTCAGCGTGTCCTTTAAATTATTAGAGGGAATATTTTTGTGGGTTCGGCCACTTAAATTATTTATTGGCGTTTTCTCTGAGGTGTCAGAAGTGAATTGTGGAAATGAGTTTCTTTCGGCCATAGTTTAGTTGATAATCTGAACGTTTATTTTTTTAAAGTAGAAAGAAGGCACATTGTAGCTCATGCGCATGCAACTACAGATGGTGTCCTGAATATTACATCGAAATCGATTTGTTGGTGGATAGCTAATGACCTAGGCTAGTAGCTCCCAGCCGTTGTGTCGTAAGCTCCTGGAGTGCAGGTTTTCTATGTTTCATAAAACAACTCTTAGTTTAATCGAAGATCGTGGCAAAAATAGGAATTTAATTTTAGATGTTCTTTTGTCTTTATTATTCCCCCGACTGAATCCATGCTGTAACTAACAAACCCACAGTATAGTATTCCGCGAACTTTGAATTCATATAAATAAAATAAAAATGTCAAATTTAATTAAATATAATAGTGCTTGGATTAATTTCGTTCCCTGCACATTTCGTAAGGATAACTAAAATGCTTCTTATACCATAAACTTTCGTGTTGGTGTTGACTAAATTAATAAATCTCAGAAGTTATTTTTTCGATTACCAGTGACGGAAGTAGGTGGGGTCAATTTATCAGTTTCTTAACAAAATTTATTTTCAATCTACATGCTCATGTGCAACTTTTCACGTATGCTAATGAGAGAAGAGAATGTAAGCAGTTTATCTACCCGAAATGATCGATTGGAGAACCGAGATTGTAGGAATGGTACATATGAAATTCACTTCCTCGCGTTTCGACCCCAATCGTGTCTTTGGCTTCCCTCATATCGGAACCTTGAATACCTCGAAATATTAGAGAAATATTGAATGTCGAAGATTTTTGGCAGAGAGAGAGGAAGTGTTGGAGACGAACGAAATGACGGTAAGATTGCTCCCGAAGAAAAGTTGAAAGCGGTCGAAGCGCGGGGTGGATTCGAAGAGAGGGAGAACAAAAGGGAAGAGGAAGAATAATCGCCGAAATGGCACACAAAAGAGGGATAAAACTACACAGAAGTTGAGAGAGAAGAGGGACTTAATACGAACCCCTAAGAAAAGATTGGAGAGTGGATCCTGGGCTGTGTGGGAAGTGGATGGCAGACAGACAGATAATGCCGGAGAGTGGCTTACCCCGTCCAAGGGAGTCTTAGGCCGTTCGGAAAGAGGAGGTCCGCTTGGAAAGGGGAGAGGAAGGGATTGAGATCCTCAGCAAGTTAAGATCAAGATTGCATTCCTGACTTGTATGCGAGGCGTTGTGCCGTGCGTTGAGAGGCGGACTCCCTCACTCCCCCACCGAGCGTGGGATCGACATTGGGTTGCCCAGGGCAGTATACTTTCCGTAAATTGCGTATGGTTATTCTTAAAACAAAGTATGCAGTATCGAAGGGCTGTTTTGCGTTTAGCATCGGCATACCCATGAAATGGCATATTATAGTGTGTACATATTCCGTAAGGTGCATTCAGGTGGATTATTAGAAGATAACGAAAGTTTGTGTACAGAAAGAAATTCAATTTGTTTACCAAGGAAAGGTTTTCCATACCGTTTGTATCTAGCGGTCTGAGGGACAGTCGCATTAAATGGTATGGGGTACTCGTGGGGGCCCAAATTTCGGGGGTCTCCGCATTGCGGTTGTGGGGCCTATCATTACATTCCCGTTGTTTCTCATACTCCAGGATATTGATTAATTTAAATAACTTGTGCGTTGGTATTGAATTACATACTTAATGATTACCTATTTTATTTGAAATTGTAAAAATCAATCGCTTTTATTTCCCCTTTTAAAATCTCTCACCGTCTTCGAAAAATTTTAATGGGATTGCTATTGAGAGCCTTAATATCTCTACACCGCAGGCTAAACTTTGTGCTATTTGAAATTAAAAGTTCTTGCTCAGTTACCATTTACTATAGCGCACATCAAGTCTCTGAGAGAAGTTTCTATTCTTCAAATTGATTTTCCTCTTTTTTTAAAGACTAATCAATGACTCAGAAAGCTTATTTTACCCATATAGTTATTTAAACGCCTTCCCATGACCTGGATCAAAAACACCTGTAAATTCAACTTAAACGAGTTTGTCTCGTCTAGACCAAGGAAACTGTGACCGTAAGGTGTCGGTTAAAGAGTGAATATTAAATGACGTCACATGCACTCGTCGGCATCCTTAGGCGGCTGATGAAAAGTGGCTCAAATGAAGCAGGTGGTCCCTGTGTGAATGTGCGGTAATTGTTGGTGGAGCAGTAGCCTGTCTTTCCTCTGTCTGCGATGCGCTGTCTAATGTCCGACGTGCTCGAAGCATTAGTGGCTTCAAGTAGGTTTCGAAGAGGTGTGGCAGCGAAGGGATGCTTCGGAAGATCGAGGGGAGGAAGGTACAGAGGTTAAAGGGAAGGACAGGGGGAGGCAGACATCAGACTTGAAATAACAAACTGTGTGAGAGGGAAGGATATTTTTTTCTCCATGTGGGAGTCGTGGGTAGGTATTTTTTCCCTTCGCCCCGGGAAGGGGGTGGAAGGTAGTGCAGGCGTCGTAAATTTCAAAAGCGGCGGGGGTGGGTTAGGTCTGGCTTGCGGGGGTGTGGGAGACAATCGGATGGGGTGAGTATAGGCGCAGGGACTGCGGGTGAAGCGTGGGTGTGTGGGGGAACGAAAAAAAAAACGGGGAAGGAACTATTCTTTCGGAATAGTTTTAACGTATTTCGACTCGGCTTCACAAGCCGCTGTCAAACGTCTCCGGTCTCTTTTATCGATTTTTCCCTCACCTTTTTTTCCGCAGGCCGTACCTTCGCGTCCGACTATTTGTTTTTAAGAAAGCTTCCCTAATCACGTACGTGAATGGATTTATGTCGCGGGGCGCTTGATGGGATTACGGCATCACTTTTTTTTAAAGTTTTTCGGAAAGAAGGTTCGATGGTTTTCGGCTCGAGGGGCTATTTGTTTAGCAGGAAATCCTTCCAATCATTCCTGGGAACGGATTTATGCTCCGGAAGTGCGCCTAAAAGTAGGAATTAACTTTGTTTTTTTTTTTGTTTTCATTGCGGCAGCGCTTAGTTTGTTTGATTATGTTCGTAGCGCGCTTCATCTGTCCGTTTGTGTGTTTCACGAGTGGTTAAGTGCCGATAACTGGATTTATAGTGCTATTTTGTGATTTCTGCCAAACCGATGCGCTGTTAAGGAGCAGAAGAGGAAATATTGCTCTTGGGAAGAAGGATTCGGGCATAACCTATCGTAAACGTGAAGTATGTGGCAATATACTCCGTGAGAATTTCGATCTTTTGGTAAATTTTATTAACCGAGGCTCGATTGAACTCGAAGAATTATGTCACTCTCTTCAGCTTAATGTTTTTAATGAAGCTTTCTCGAGAAAAGGCTTTTTTCTATTTGCTTGATTATTTTCTCAAGAACTTAAGAAAAGAAGTGAGACCTTGTATTGTGCCTCTGCGAGCAATGTATTCACGAATATCTTCATACACTGAAAATGTATTTCAGTATTTATTGATTGTGAACTTCATATCACTATTAAATATAGGGATGTATCATTCTGAATGTTAAAAACGGTATTATTTTCATCATTTAAAATAACTAGTGAAAATAAAAGGATTGAGGTAAGGTAAATTGCTAAGTATGGAAGAGCTCCTTCCGATCAATGTGGAAGAGACGCAACATGTTAGTGCAGTGGTTAGGATACCTGCCCGGGAAGTAAAGACCGGGGCTCGAATCCCAGTCATGTCGCTATTTTTCACTTCTTTTATTCCTAAATGAAAATAAATTTTGGATTTGGATGATATTAGTGCGGAGTAATTTTAAATGGATATCTAAAAGCCATGATATGAGCAGCTTTTTTGTTATTTTGCCTGGATTTTTTACTGTTTTGATTTAAAAGCTTTGATTTTTGGAATGTTTAATGCATTCGTTGGGCTTTCAAGGGTAGCACTAAAATTTCCGTTACATAAAGCAAGATCATTCCATTCTTTTCCACAATAATTTTTTTGCCATTGAATGTAGCAATCTCTTGGCAAAATTGGGGTATTCTTATCCGTTAGGGGAATCCTTTTAGCCTTTTTGCCATATCGTATAATTGAAATGTTGAGGTAATCTGTGATTCCCTCTCGAACAACTTACATAAGGATGGATCGATGTTCACGTTTTGAAGCCCATGCAATCAAGGTTGGGATCAACACCATAATTTAGTAGGTCAATTAGTCTCTTGTTTGATTTCCGCAACGCCTTTTTCCCGTTTGCTTTACTTAGGAAGCTATAATTACCGAGCGTCATAATCGATATTTTCCATTCAGATACGCCCAAGGTATTAATTATACATGCGAGATAATGAAACGGGCAGTCGAGAGTTTTTATTTCTTCGGCACAGTCGTCTGCATTGACAAATGAATGAATCAAAACTCACGTGCACTTTAATAGTTTTTGTTAAGTCTTGTTACGTGACTCTCTGTTCCCACTGGGACTACTAAGTTATGTATAGCCAATCAAACCGCGTATTGTCTCATAGCGTGCTTTTGATTAGTTTTACACTTCTGCCGCGACTGGTATTCCATTTTCATGGTAGTCATTAATATGCTGAAGACAGAATAGTAGGGAATAGAGGAAGCAAGAGAAATGCAGAATTTACTGTATAATATGAAGGTAGGAGTTGATTGTGAGGGAGTGTGGGAGTTAAATGTGGAAGTTTAGGACACATGAATGTGGCAAGTTGTTGAAGTTGCGGTGATTCCCGAAGTCCTAAGAACTGTTCCTTGCCGACTAGGAATGACATGTAATAGGTGATACCACCGTTCTCACAACTTTCTGTTAATAGAGAGTATTCGAGTTAAAAGAGCTTATCGAAACCTCCCTACAGGGAGTTCAAAATAATTTATCAATCAGGAAAGGCTCAACAGCTGCCGTTGTGTCCCCGTGTCATTTCTCTTCAGAGTGGCTCTATAATCGTGATCGATAAGGCCAGGTGTCGCTCTGGACAGAGTATCTGGGGTCGGAAAGAGATGGATCCCGTGCCTTAATACGGAGCAGACTGAATTTTTTTTCCAGTCTTCCGCGATCACCCTGGGGGGTCTTTCAGACGGGAATAGTCCCGAAAATTTCACAGGAAACTAATGTCACTTTAACCTTGCGCGAACCGCGATTCTTTTGTTTCGAGCCCTCTATTGGTCGGTAACTTCCCAACGTGTCCGGCACTCCCTCGCCAGCGGAAGCTATCTCTCTCACTTTCCTTCTCGAATTTCCTCCCCCGCACTCACGTACCAGAGACCATTCTTAATATTTAGCGCTGTTTGCCTTGTCCTCGAACTCCCGATGGCTCTCGAATTCAAATTAGCGGCTCTCGCAGCGCGTGCGGCGTTTGTTCTTTTTCCGTTTTCCGCCATTCGACTCCATAAGTTACCTTATTTCTCTTGACGTCTACTCATTCTCCAGTACCTGTTTCTGTTTCTTCGATGCCTATTGCATTCGAGATTCTTGGCTGTAGTCTTCCCCGTGTTTGTTTCGGGAAGGCTTCTTCAATAGAGGAAGAATTATGTAGTCTTTGCCTGCGAATGCCTAAGTTGGCGTAGCGATGAATGGAAGAGAATATTTTTTGTTTTTAAGAGCTAATATTTCAGTTTTTGGTTTCCCTGCCGAAATCAAGGAGTTCCCAAAATGAATAAGTTGAGAGAGACTTTAATGAAGAAAGAAAGTTGCAGAAAGTTTGCTATCTATTTGTTAATTATGTATACCATATACTAGTGCTATTTACACTTATTTCTTTGTAATACTTTCCTTACGAATGATAACTTGCTGTTATAGTGGTCGGCTGGCATCTCGCTGTTTGGTAGAGGTGAAATAACGCTTTTTGCTGATAGATATCACATTTAAATACGTAAAAAACTAAAATATAGAGACGTATTCGTCACCATTTTTGATGCTGCTCTGCTATCTTTAAAAATGAGGAAATATTTTCCAAATTTTCCTGTCATTTCTGCAGAACGATTAATAATAAATTTGAAATTTTATATATTATCTAATTTAAATCAAGAAGGTGGAAATTAATGTTTTTGTCTTAAATCTTACAATTTACTTCTGATTTGTCTAAGAAATGCTTTTGAGTATACTCACAATGAAAAAATGCTTAAATCGTCTATTTATAATATGAGAACAGTTTAAGGATTAATTTCGTATTGGTTGAGAAAATATCCAAAGAAGAAAGAATCATAAATATGTTTGATAATATTAAACCACATTTTTGACTGTTGTTCACAATCTAATAATATTAGTGTGATTTTATATTCTAACTTATGTGTATATTCAATTATTCCTCTAGATTTCTAAAAAATTGTTTAATGTAAACATTAATCGTATTCAGAAGGAAACATTAAATTAGAATTGCATTTTTGACTTGAACCAAAGGTTTGTATTTTGTAAATGTGAGAATAGCTTTATAACACCAGTTTCGAATTAAAAGGTTCAGAACGGTTCTTTCAGAGTGTGTCATTGTTTCGAAATCTCATCGGCGATATTTCCATCTTCGGCCCTCTCTTAATTCCTTTTACAGCTTTTCCCCATTTCTGAAAAACCCCTCCGGTTTTTACGGTACCCCATCTCCATTCTCATTTACTTATAAATCTCATCCATTTTCATCCCCCCTCGCTTTCGGCACCCTCGTACCGAATTTGTACTCTCTCCCCCATTCAGCATTGCTGCCTTTTTTCCACTGCGAACGCTTTTAACTTCCACACGCATACCGTGTATTCCGTAATCCGGTCGTCTTGTCTTTGATCTGAAGGCGTTCGCATAATGTCTCATGTTTATGCAGATGTTCGTGTTTTACTTGCTCATGCGGTTGACCGAGGTCGCTAGATGTTCGGCTGGAACTGATTGCAGAGTATCTTCAACGTCGGGAAGCTTTGATTTGGATGATTTTTATTATTACGTCAGCTCTAGCATTGGCCACGTAACGGTAAAAGAATGACGGGTTTACACTAGAAAGATATGCTTGATCTTTCTCGTAATAAGTTTTAGAAAAGATGAAGCTACATTACCTAACTTAACAGAGGAGGGCTTCCGGATAACCTCGTGGGTAAAGCGTTCGTATTTGGTTGAAGTAATCAGTCCCGTGTTCGATTTTCGGTGGAGCCACAGGAGCAAAAAGATCTCTGATGGCAAAGCATGTAAAGAAGTACAAATATTACAGGGAAGAGGAGCAATATTTTTCGTTTGTATTGGTGAAGCGGAGTTAGTTAAATTTATTAATTCGTGATGGCTTAAATAATTTTTAATTACTTCTCATTCTATATTCTTCTAATAATAACCGATATTTAATTATAGGCTATATTTTTAGTATAAAGCAGCATATATTTTCTTTACACTGTTTACTGTCACGGAATTCTGTTCAGAGTTAATTAAGAGTTGAAAGGATGTCATTGCTCGCGATTTCAAGATGTTGCTCCGGTAACATCTTCAGAATGTAAAGAACAACGTTATTTGTCACAGAATTCGTTTTCTCATTTCTAAAGAATACTAATGGAAAGTCCTAGAAATCTTGCTGTCGCTTCCACTTTTCTCGATGCTGCGCTGTTTTCCTCAGATTCAAAGTAACTTCGTTACGTTGAGTCTACTCGGATCTTGAAAAAGATTAGAGGCAATGTTCTTGAATGGCTCACCCAGTGCTCACGTCTTCACGTATTACCGAGGAAATACAAACAGGATTATTTCTCATGTTATGCACGGCGTATGCCTGTCTGAAATTATCGGATTCTACCCATTTCCACACCCCCTCCACTTTCCGTCCTCTATCTCATTTTCTATCTTTTATGTTCCCTCAACAAGCTTCCTTTTTACTCCCCTATCCCATTCCCCCTTGTGTAGCGTTAGCTTCCGTGCCACCTTCCCTTCCCTCGGCCCTTATTTGTACTACCAATATCTGGGAATATCAGACTCCGCTACATCCTGTTACTCGTGAGAGGGGTTTACTCATTCCGCATTTATGTCCAAACGGGTTTCCAGCACCCCTATATACTCCCCTCTCTTCAGGTCGTGGAGAGAGAAGTGCTACAAGCAGGTGAAACTGTGGGGCGAACTCTTAGATGAATGTTCTCTCGATCAGCTTTACGAGAATTTTATCTAATTAGTTTCATCATGGGAGCTTCGAGGGCGGATCTTATCCTCTAAATTGCGTCTATATATGTCTGATTGAGTGAAGGAATCGGGGGAGAAGGTAGGTCGTAATTTGAATGTAAAAGGACAGCCATTTGATGCAAGGAATAAGGCTAATTTCTACATACGGCCATTTTTATGGTATATGGCCATTTTTATGGATCGAAAATTAATCTCATGGCCAAGTGCTGGAAGATTCCGGTCAAAAGATCGCTAAAAAATTAATTATTCCTCCCATAAAAGCGAGAAGTTGCGATCTCTCGTTCTTTTTTATCCGCGATTAAAGATAATTATTATTATGCCCATAATGCGTTTATTATACAATAAATCCTCGAACATCAATTCGTTTATGGAACTTGATTGCGAGCGGAGTTGTGGAATTCCTTTATAAGCTGGTGGGTTTTCCTTAGCTACGTCAATTCATAAGTAATGGGAGATCGTTAAATAATCCATGGGAAGAATCCGACGTGCTCAAGGATAATTTTTTTGTGTGTTTTATTCGTTGGCAAATTTTCGATCCGAGTGATTTCTTTGCATCTTTCTGTTTTTCGCGAAAGTTTCTTCTGCTTTGTTATAAATCGCTAGCCGTTTACAGCCTAAAGTTTTCTATTAGTCTTATAGCAAATGTTTTTTTTCTTGAAATATTAAAATTTTTAATTTTGCATTGGAAAGAATAATGTTACTTTATTATATATTAGTGGTTTCGCCCCAACAGGTTTCTAAAGGTCTGTCCTTTGACATACTTAAGAGAGGGACTTGATAGTTTCAACAGTCTATAAAGAGTTAAAATACGTATGCTATCCATGTTGAGCTCTTGTTTAATGACTTCTAAAAGTAAGCAAACCGCTCTCTGTCGTCTGTTCTGTCACGTGAATATTTATCATCTTGCTAATTTCCATTGTATTAATCCCCGCTGCAGGCCTGTCGTGATAAAACGAAATAATTCATCCAATCATATTGGAAAGCTGTCGTCTGTTAGATATCACCTCCGACACTATCCTGTTCCCCAATCTCAATATATTTGTCATGTTTACGTATTTTCCCCACCGCCTTTTGATCTGATATCTCAATCTTTGCGCTTGTCTATACATCTCCGCCTCAGTTTCTCTCTCCGGATCTTTTGCAAATTTCTTTCCTCCATCTTTCGGTGTACTAGTTTTTCCTCTGTCCCTCCCGCCACTCCCCTTGTCCGTCTGTTTCCTTCTCTCTCACTCAGAAATCAATTCCTCATTAATCATCGAAGTCTATGCCACCACTTTCTCCCTTTCAGATAGTCTCTTTTTCTCTCTTTCGCCGCAGCATTTTCCTTATTTTCAACTCATCTCGCAGCTTCGCATTATTCGGGGACGGATTGCAGGCCGGCTAGCTCTTGTCCCCTTCGGGAACATCTTTTAGTTCAACGTACCGGATTCTTCGTTTTTTTTTTGGACTCGTTCTCTATCGCGTCCATCGGGAGGAAGAGGTATAGAGCTGGAGTAGTGAGAGGTGTCGCCAGATGAAAGTCGGGAAAGTATTCGATGTTCGTTTTTTCCGCCCTTCATTTTTTATATTCATCTTCCTAGTCCGTGCTTTCACTCCCAGGGGGAATATTCGGACGGGTGTTTATTAAAAAAGGGGAGGTGAATGCTCTCGAGGAGAGACGTGTGAGGATATCAGCAGGAAAAAATGATGGGAATGAAATTCGGTGAGGTCTATTGGAAAGAGGGAAGTGTTACCCCGCGGAAATCAGGGGTTTAATGCGCGAAAAGCTGCCCGAACCTCTTAGGTCATTTTGTTCCTCTCTCCCTTTCTTTAGGCAATATGGTGGTGATATTTTTCTTTCTTCTACCCTAAACTTGCATCTAAAGTAAGATTGTTATGAGTGTTCACACAGCGCTAGCTTTAAGGTCACATTTTTTCGTAATAATTCAGGTCATATTATTGCTGATGGTCTTCTTCGTATTTTCTTTTCATAAGTTTTATAATTTCCCTTTCCGTATTTCTTTGATTCGGAGAGAAGAACTGTTTTACATAATTACGCTGGTTGTGGGTTAAAAGATAAGAATAAATGAAAAATAAGAATTAATTAATGTATGATTAATGTTCAAACCTTTTTCTCCTACGAACTCACACTTTAATTCGTCGTTTATAGTGTTTTAAGTGACAACTCTTGGAAATTAGCTACGAAAAGTCCATCCTCGACCACTGGAATAATTCGAAAGATCACAACTTTATAGTGACATTCAATATAAGTTTCCGGTATCCCTTAAATGAGATTACAAATGTGACAAATTATTTTCACATTCAACAGAAAGTCCTACGCGAAGAAAAGTCAATGTTTCTTTGATCTTTTACAGAATCGAATTACTTCTTCGGTGTGGAGTTATCCAATGTTTATATGTCGAAATGAGTAACATTTGGCCTCTTTTAATTAATAGTTTGAAAAATAAATCTTTTTTCACCTCGAGTATTACTAAATTTGTAAGTAACTAAATTAAGTCTTCCTTTGCGTACCTTTACTTATCCCTCAGACCTCTTTCGCTTAAGCCCTAGTTCAGCTCCTGTCTGGATTTTTAGAAGCCCTCCTTTCTGCTACCATTTTTCTGAAACTATTTTCTTGTTTTTAAGCGATAGCGATTTATTAATTATAAGTTAACCCATCCCCAATAGGAGTTCCAACCATAGCTATTTGTTGTAATAAAACCTAGGAAAGAACATCCTATTTAGAAACACCTATTTTTAGAAATATGGATAGAGATTCGGACTAATGAGATACTCGAGCTTCATTGTTATTCTTCTCCCTATTTTCATTTGTTTTCTGCAAAATCACAAAAAAACTCAGCTTTTATAACGGCCTCTTCCTTTCCTGAACCCTCATGCGGCTTGCCCCTCTGAGGCTTAGCTATGCACCGCAGATAGGGCAAAAGAGGAGCGCAAAGGCGAGATTAAAGGATGCGAAAGGGAAGGATTATCGGATAGAGAAAAATCCGATAAGAGGGGTGTAGCGAGCAGCCGCAAGAATAATCTAGGATTGTACGTTGGCGAGTCTTATGTGTGGAAGACCTTTTGGAAGTCAAAGCTTCAGATTTGAGGGAGCAAAAAGCATCCCGTGTTTGATGAGAAGGATTTGTTGTGAGGAACGAACGAAAAGGTTTCCTCGAGTCAACTTCCGATAAGGGCGGCCGCAGGTGCGACTAACAGCCGTTGATTTCGGCTCTGTTTGTAAAGCTGATTTTTTGGGTATTTCCAGTTACGGCGTTAATTCATTTGGTGAGGCTCATTACTGGGTATTTTTCCACGCTAGAGTTAAATTTTTGCTCAATTTCCGCTGAATTTTAATGCGAAACGGTGTACGGTTTTTGTCATACGCCTTGTTGCCCCTGTCGTAGTGGCTTGGTGATATCTGGCTTTTCTCTGAGGTATAAATTCATTTTTATGAAAGTATACGGGTTTCAATTTGGAATTCTATGTATGTACTATTACAGATCACATTATTTTGGCATGTTCAGGTTAAGAATAAAAGAGGTGTTTATCAACTAAGAAAAAGTTTTCATCTTCAAATTAAATAATTAAGAAATGTAGCCTCTATGATTCATGAATTGGCATTTTATTCACTTTGTAGATAGAAGTATTTGTAATTGAGCCATCTTTCTTCCTGTATTTTGATTATTTTGGGATTTCATTTTTAATTTTCTTTAATAAATATCTCATATTTACTGATAAATTCTTTTCAGTACCTATTTATAGATTTTGGCTGTTAATAACTATAAGGTTGGTATTCTTAAATATCTTCTCAATATATAGGTATTTAGAGATTCTTAGATCAGAAGTGAAGTTACTAAACGTAAGGGTGCATAATTCAATGTAAATCATTTATGGATATAGCCTAAAATTGAATGTCTCGAGTCATCCTGTAGGCATCCTAAATGGATTAATATCAAGTACAATTTTGTCTTTCATGGGATGTAATCTTCGTCTTATCATCGCAATGCTCGTATCTTCAACTACTCTCCAAGAGTAATTAATCCCCGGTTCACGCTTTGACCCCGACTAACATATATCTTTGCTTCCGCCCACCATCTGGAAATCGACGTAATCTCGAGGAAAGGTATCGTTAAACCTCGACCAATCCTAGTCAAGTTCTCTCCTCAAAAAATACTGAAAAGCCGATCAAAGTCAAGCACTTCTCGCCTTAAAGAAATAAAAAGAGCAAAAAGTCTCCTCTAAGTCACGCCTCAGATTTTCTCTCTCCGAGAGCCTCATATTTTTGCATCCAAAGCCTAAGGATCGAGAGAAAAAGCGATCTGTTTCCACGCGTCCGCTCGGGTGTACGTTTTCCGCGATACCGCGTGTGTATGATCGCGAGCCGTGAGAGGATCGGCCCCATCGAGTAAATCGGGTGAAAGCAGGGAAGAGAAAGGTTTTTAGCTCCACAAAAGGATATTAAGGGAGCGGGGATGGGAGGAAAAGGGGTTGGAAAGATAAAAGGATCTGGCGGAGGGTGCAAAGGGTGGGAGAGATGGCGGGGATGTTCCTATCGACTTTTTCGCTCCGGCGAGGAAAAAATTTTTTAGGGTCGCCGCGTCGCCGAGAGAGGTTTCGACCTTCACCCCCTCTTGCGGAAGAATCTGGAGTAATGCACTCCTCAAGGGGCGTAAGAAAGAGGTAGCATAAAGAGTGCTGCCGGGGAGATCCCCCGGAGCGTGAAAAAATATTCGTCTAGGAATTTCATTACGGAGAGTAGGGTATCGAGAGGATGGTATACCTCTCTCTCCATCTCAGGGGTTGTCTCCTTTGAAAGATGTCCCTCAAAAATCTAGGGGCGCTTTTCTCTTTGGAGAAATTGCCAGTTTGGGGTGAGGAGGCCTATGATTACCCTCGGCGGCTTCTGGAAGAGAAATGTTGCGTCTCGTTGCGTTTTAGGGAAATTTTATCTCGCGGGTCCAGAGTGGAGATGTATGAGGGTCTATTCCAAGAATAGGGGATAGAAATATCTCTCAAGGTGCGAATAAGCTAGGAAGACAGGTTTCGTCCTTTATTATTTTATTCATTCTGCTATGGAATTTTAGATTAGGTTGGCACCCACTGAATTCTCAGATGAAATCGTGATTTCGTAAAGGTTGAAGATAACTCCGTTGATAGTATTCCATTTCGTGAAGTAACACGTGGAATGCGTGAATCATAGAATTCGAAGAGTGAATTTTAAATTTAAAGTATTTTAGTAGGTTAGTCCTTAGAAATAATCCCTTCTTATTTCTTCTTGGTCTAATAATTTCTGAGTTGAATTATACTTTGCAATTCCGGAAAAGTTTCAGTAATTCTAAGAAATTATATGCTGAATTCTAAGTAGAGGAGCTTTCCGATCTACATATTTTACAATGTAATTAAATCTATACCAATTATTCTTATTTCTGTTTACTTAAATATTTTAATTTTACATTATTCATGTAATAATCATTTATCTAATCTGTCACTTATCTGTCTGCTTTGTAATATTAGATTGGAATAAGGTTATGAATTAGTCGGTGCTTTTTAACTTAAATTAGATTTTACGAATGATAACTGAGTAAAATTCTTCATCATCAAAGACTACTTAATGGCATAATCGCAATGAAAAGTAGCACCTCGTAACTAAAAGAATACTTGTGACGTAAATTTTCAGGTTTAAATCTTCTACGCAGGTATTTTAGTTAAATATTGTATTAAAAAAGAAATGATCATAATATTATTCGTCAAAATTATTATTCCTTGCTGCTTAGGAGCCTTCATCCTTTTTGTTAAGAATCTAGTAATAATATTTATCGTTACGTGAGACATATCTTGGTCATTGTCAAACATTAATCGGGTTTTATGCGTTCAACAGAAAAATCAACATTTGTAACTGCAGCCATTTCGTGATTAAAAAGCTCTCTTTCCATTTCGTGTTCGGAAAACTTCCGTTGCGATCACTAATCACGATATGCCAGTGAGAAAACATTATTTTCACTGATTCTTTGGATTTGTTAGCATTATTCTTGCAGGTATTACCTCACACGACACCGATACACCCGTCACCGTCTATCTTAGGGGCGACAAATCTTTTAGGTCAGTGATAGCAACATGATGTATTATTTATTCTTGAAGCAAAGGAGGTATGAGACAGAACTTAGCTCGCTTTAGGGGATCGTAACATAAATAATGCAGTAAAGCTCGGCTCTCATTGCTCGGTACTTAAACAATAATAATTAAGATTTGACAATATTTAAACTGTTTCGAAATTTTTCTAGTTTTGAATTGAATTTCAACACATTTAGTCACAGTATATTTTCAACATATTTTAAGGGATTGAATCAATCGGGGTAGATTCACATCAATTGGAAAGTTTCATTCCTCGCGGTATTCTAGCTCAAAATTTTCTCGCAAAGATGTTTTAATCTTCCCGTATTTATTTATTCATTATATGTACACCTCTCGCAAAGCTTTTTCCTATAGTAAGTATCATACTAAATGTTATTTGACGAGAATAGTCCTATAAGTTACCAAAATCATATTTTTCCCCCTCAAATAACTGAGCTCCGTAACAATTTCATCCACGGATTTTTCCTTCTGCTTCTGCATTCCGTTGCTTCCTTTAGCAATCCTTCCTCTCTCAAGCATCGCCCCTCCCACTTTCCCCACTTCTCACCTTCACCGGCGTTGGAACACATCCGTTGGGGAATCTTCAGAGAGCATTATTCAATCAAAAATTGGTTTGCCCTTACCATATTCCGCGCACACACATTCAGCTAATTTGTTTGGTACTTATTCGAAGTAGGCCAAGCGTGCCTTAAGGGTACAAAATCCATTGGGGAGGGCGGTGACGTTTTGTCCCCGAGAGCAAAGGGAAGTTGGTCGGGTTTTCCTCGAAGGGCGCCATTTTTCCGGCGAGAGTTTGGACCGGATGCCCCAATCCCTTATAAAGCTTTCCTGTGAGCGTCCCTGCGGGTGTAACTGGAGGGAGGAAGAACGTGCGTGTTAGAAATTGGCAAATAGGTTTAGGGAATTGGGGGAAAAGCATTTTTTCTAACTTCGTATTTTTTGGCCAAAAAGATTTTTGTATGGATAGCGCGAAGGAGCCAAGGATTTCTATAATTTGTTTTCGCTTCAAGTTAGGGCGTATATTCATACATATGTTAAATAAAGTATGGTCAGTTCAAAATTCGCCTAATATGATATGATATTATTATGAAATGATTGATGCACTATTTAAATAACTAAAACCTCTATTTGAGCATTATGAGGACTATGAAGTCTTTAAAAATGTTGAGCACTCAGTGCATAGATGTGTATCGGGAAAGTGAGGAAAATATTTTAGGATTTACTTGGGGTTAAAGCAATTAAAAACTAGAAATCGCTTTTCCTGATCGTTTTTTTTCTTATATAAGTGACCTAATATTAGAAAATATTCTTTTGATGTACTCAAATTTTTGGGTGTGCACATACATAGAAGCGTAGGAAACAAGTTGCTTACGCTTTTCCTTAATTACCTGCGTAAGCACCCGTAAAGGTTTCGCCCCTGGACTATGTAACTCACCTTATTAAGTTAATTTATTGTATGCCCTAGTATGTGCATTTAATATTTGTACATTTAGACTTAGAGAATTTAATGTGTAGTAGATTTAGACGATACAGAACAGAAACGCTTAATTATGTACCTTTTAATACATACATTTACGTATTCATGCGAAAATGCAGCCTTAAAAACAAAATAAAGGAAATAAATTGGGTAATTTCATCCATTATATCCATATACCTTTTTGCAGCGTTACGCTAAATTCAGTAATGACAAGCTATTTGAATCATTTATTTTAATATTCTCCCACTGCAGTTGCCTTACGGAATAACCCCATTGTATTCCCTTCAAAAGATTATTCACGTCGTCTCTTATTTTTTTTCCATTCTGTGAAATCATTGCTAGACTGGCTTCGCGACTGAACAATTCCTTTCATGAATTAAGCCATCCTTTGTCCCATACCGTAACCGACTTCGCCTGATTTTATCGCTGGCATTCAGTCGGTAATTAGGCCGCGAAAATCAAAGACGCGTCTCGCCTCCATCTTTCTCGAAATAATGTCCTTGCCCATTTTCTCGGGGAAATCGATGAAGCCGACTTAAAAGCATCCCTCCTCTAAAAAAGGTGACTCGGTTAAAAAAAATATTAAGTCCACTTTAATTTTCGCTCCGGAAATATTTTTTCCATTTCTCATTCTCAGGGACTCATTACCACCTGCTATACGCTCCAACGGAGATTTATTCTCTCCCGGCCAACCTCGCTCGCCTCTATCTCAAAGAATCACTTTTTCATGGAGCCCCGCGTCATACCCTCGGAAAAAATCTCTCCCTCACACAACTTGAGACATTAATTTCGCTCTTCCTTCCAAGACTTTTTTTTGCCCTCACGGAACTTTCGCGCCGAACTCCCGCGCAACTGGTTACGGGTGATCGTAAAGAGGGCTTCCTTATCGCGAACTCTTGTTGCATGCGATACCGATTGTTCCCGCAGGAGTTCGCATTTTTTGGCTAATATCCGTAGTCTCGCAGAGGTGTAGGGAGGGTTTTTCTTCCATAGGTTTTAAAGTTTGGAACCGTTATAAATAATTCATATCGGCGCCCATGTTCGGGGAACTTTTAACTTGCCAACTCCCGAAGTTTCCAGAGCTTCGGAATTGCTATTAGAGTTATGTTTTAATTATGTAGTCGTTTTGAGGATGATTTATCGTCGATTATCAGTTGCGATTTCAACGTTATTTTACCTTTATAAATGCCCGGAATTCGCGTAAGAATACTCAAAACTGCAGCAGTTTTGTCAGCGTTTGCTCCTATGGTTATCTGAAATTATTAGTTTGTGAAGATGATATATCCGACTCAAAAAATTAATTACTTTTATTACTTCAGAAACAGGATGCTCATTCATACTATTATCTCTCAATGTGATAGCTACCAGTTTAGTAGTATAGCTAGTAGTTTCTGAAACGCAGGCATGCGTCCAGGGAGGGTGTTTCTTATGTCTTGCAATGCTTTCTCCTTTGATACTTCAAGCACAGCTGTTTTCTAGCTGTTTTTATGGCGTAAGAAACGTTTACCCTGCCAGCCTCGGTAACGAAGTGGATAGCGTGTTAACATTGCGACTTTAGGGTCCCATGTTCGAATCCTGGTCAGGACATGGTTTTGTGTGGTGTGTTCATGATGAGTTCATTGTAAGAATGATCGTCCTTGACTAAAATACTCCCTATAAATAGAGACGAATTTATTAATGTTATCCTATATTGATACCGGGAGTACTCTAAACTCACATTTGCTGTCTGCCTAATATTATATTTCTAAAAATACTTTTTAAAGAAAATCTTGGTTGGTGAAAAGTTATTATTATTATTATTATAGTTTTATTCTCACATTTTGTGGTATCTTTGAACCTGTGACGGGTATTCACCAAGTCACATGTTCCTATATTGTTATCATTTTTTATGGTATTTCTTATTATACTGATTATGATTACAGATTACAGAGAAATTTTCTTGTTATCGAGCAGGTGTCCAGAATTACAGATTTTTGTAGGGAGATATAGCTTTTTGGTTTTAAGCCTATCTCCATTAAGCTGTTATGCAATGATTTTGGAATTATTCCAGTTGATGAAAGTATGATTGGTACTATCTTTACAGATTTTTGGTGCCACAGTTGTTTTATTTCTTCCTTTAGTGTGAGGTATTTTTGTATTTTCTCTGCATACTTCTTTTGTATGTTCATGGAATTTGGAACGGAAATTTCTATAAGGTATGTAGTTTTACTAGATTTGTGAATGAGTGTAATATCAGGTTGGTTATTATTATTATTATTATTAAGTTAAGTTAAGGTGGTCTTCGAAATTTACAGTTTACTAGTTGTAGTACTCAACGTATTCAATATCCTTACAGGCCAACGAAGTGTTTATTTTTCTACAGTCGTTAAAGTTCTCTACTCCAATCTTAAGTTTTTTTGCTAAGGATCCAATACACTGATAGGTTGGTTTTAAAGTGTACCTCCTCGCATTGTAACTTTGGAGAAATCATACTTTTTGACAGTCAGACAGACAGACAATAATTTTACGGTAAGGATCGTTTCTATTATGTAGTGTATTTAGTTAATTTTATGGTTTTGATCCCTCCGATCCGTCTGCGATCATATTGCAAATTTTATTATTTGTCTTCCATTTTGTTTTAGATTAATTCCCCAGAGAAAGATTTTCTATAGTTAACCACGAATCCACATTCTGAATGGTCAATTCGATGTAAATATTATGAAAATGTTATTTCTACGAGAAGAGTTGAGCAAGTCATTGTGGTTTAGATCGTTCTTGAATAATTCATTTGATCATCAGGGTAATCAACGTCGGGGAGTACCATGATTGCCGCGATAAGCTTGAGAATTCTTCCTAACGTCCAATTAATTTCCCTTCGGTGTCAACGTGTATTAACTGTACGTCGCTTAGAGCCTTCATTTTGTACGGGCTTTAATGCAGTGAAATTTCGTTGACAAATACGGCGTAGAGCATCATCTTGAGTCGTTAAATTAGGTTGGGAATGCGTGCCGTAACAAGATTCCCACGTCGAGACGGGTTGAAAAATGAAGTCGTAGGACAGCGGGACTATATTTTCAGGGAAGGGAATATCATCTGCCAACTACTCCATTTCGTGTAACCTTTACCTCATTTAAACCATCGAGACGAGTTATTACATTCGATAATGAATTCCTCATAGCTACCCTTATTAGGTTTCTCCATCCCGTTCCTTTCGCTAGGCTACCTTTTAAGGGCTCTCGTACGTGGAGAAGGGGTTGGGTTGGTGGGGTGGGTATGGGGCAAGATCACTGGAGGTTCGGGCGATTGGAGAATACAAATTTGTCCTCTCAATCCGATTCTCACCGCATTGTTCCCAAACTATCCTCAAACCCTTTCCCATTGCCTCCCTGTTTCTCCCACTGAATCCATCTCAGCCCTCTTCTCTTTTCTGTGCCATTCTCTCTCTTTCACTCTCTTCCACTTCAGTTGTTCGGCTTTTTTTCTCACAGTTTATCTATACTCACCTCGTACTTTCTCGTATTGGGTGGTATTTTCCTTTCGTCCTGATGTTGAATACACCGTCGATTCGATTGATGTACTTTATTTTAAACTACCTCACTCCTCTTTTGCCTCATAAGCCTCATTTAGCTTCCAAGGATTTCGTTAGCTCATGGGAAAGGGGTTGAAGTTCAAGCAAGTATTCTGGCTTCCTTTCGCACCTTATTACTAATTTCCCATTCAATGTACATCTCCTTATTGACAACATATTCATGCTCTTTTAAGTTCACATGTTTCTTATTTTACCATCCTTTATTGTGCCTTCCCTCCTTATCCAGAGACCAAGCTCTGCTCATTATCTCTGGATATGTATTACATCCTCTCCCTTTCTGTATCGTATTTCCGTATTTGTTACCTTCAAGAGTCTCGACCGCGATATTTTACTGGCTTCCTTTAGTGTCACTCCAAATTAAATGATAATGGCGCATTATAAACCAACCGTGTTCAATTGAATAATAAGAGAGAACAATAAATCAATAGTAACCAAAGAATCCGACGAAAATTTATGTTATACACTTCATGAGTAATACTCGTTAAAATTGTAAAAATTCTGTCAAATTTATTTTAGAAGTCCTTAATGTTGTCAATCGTACCTCCATGGTTCCAGCTAACTTATGAAATCCTCATACAATAAAAATAAGGAATGACATGATTAAAATATCTAATCAGAGGTCAGAATATTGTCATATTTATCATAGTCTTGTTTACCTGTGTGTATTTCCTTGGCATTACAACATATCTTAATACTGTGTTTGGAACAACTGATAGTGCCCACAGCTGCTCAACTACAATTGAGTAATCTTTTTCTGGCTAGTATTTTGCATCGTATTTTCGAATTTACTGTGTTTTCTTGGTTGACTCAAACAACCCACTACGGCTCTTTCCTTAATTTTCTCATTTACTGGGTTTATCTTTGTTTCCCAGTGGTAAATCATTCTTTCATTACATTGGATCAAACTTTTTGACCTTAAAGAATCAGATCTTATACAACTTTAATTAATTTAATAGTATTGGTTCGAATTTAACGGACTCTTCCTCGTTACTCCCCAAGACTCAACGACTTTCTCTTCTAATTTTCCCGTAATTATTGTCCTCTCCTTGCTTTCTCAGAATCGAAACATTTTTCTTATCTCGGGTCGAATTTGATAGACTTTTAAGTCTCTTCTCGGAAAAATCGTTTGTCTATCGTCCCCTTTCGTCCCTCCGAAACACGACGCCACCCCTTCGCCTTCCTTTTCATCTTTTTTGCTTACGTTCGCACTACTCATTATTCTCGTCCTTTCTCTCCGCCCTTCCTTCGTCGCATTTCCTCATTTTATTCTCCCATCTTCTCGAAGCCACGTCTCGCCTTACATCCGCCTTCGCCGCCCCCGCCTTTATCGGATTTTTTCCATCAATCCGCGAGTCATTCGATCCCTTCCGCTAACGTCTTCCTTATTGGGTAATCAGTCGTTTCCCCCCTTTGAGAACGCTTCACTCATCCAACGGCGTGTTTGCGAGGAAGCGGAGGTCTCTTTTTCGCAAAGGAGTGTTTACCGATCTTTACGTCTGGGTTCGAATCCCGCCCCTCCATCTTCCCAATATCGGAGAGCATGTGGGTTACTTCAGTCGGCGGTGATAAATTGTTTGTTTTAGTCTACGCCGGAGGCTGCCTCTATCGGTGTCTCGTCGGCGGGTTTCGCTTTTTTGCGCTCGATGTTTCCAACGCGTAAGGACCGAGGTGGGTTGCTTGGTAGTCTCTTTGTCCAAGTGTGAGATGTCTCACTGGAGATCGCTCTCAGGTCGTCGACTCCACGGGGAGGATTGATGAGAACCGGAAATGATGCTGTATTAACATAAGAAAAGTTTATAACAAACTTCATAAAGGCTGAGATAAAGTCTCGGTATTATAATGTTAACTTAAAATTGACTTTATCTTACGTTCACTTTAGGGCCTAGTATTATAATGGTTTGTTAGAGTAAAAGAGAAGACTAAAGTTAAAATTCATGCTAATCCATCAAACGTATAGGAGATTATTTTCACTTTAAATATAACAAAACATAATAATACAAGGCCCTAAAGCGGACTTAACTTAAAGTCCAGTTCAAGTATACATTATAATACCAAGCTTAAGAATCTTTAATTTCTAATCCTAATGATATTATTCATATACAATTATAAGGTAAATGAAACTATTAAGGTTCAATATTTATTATCAGGTTAAAGACAGTCATCGTAGTAAGTACCGGAATATTTATAGGACCCTCTTCATATGTATCTTCAAGTAAATGATGTCTTTATTATGGGCGAAATGGAATCTATAGTCTTTCATTTAACCCATCGTCAAAGTAAATTAAATCTCAGACCTGAGATCTATTACGAGTGTTGCGAAACCTATCGGTACACCCCTTCATGTCGATATATTCCAATTATTTATTGCAGTGTTTTTCTAAGGCGAACATTTTCTCCGATTCGTAAAACCTAAAGGACAAATTGATCGGTATATTCATATCTTGATATGGATATATAAAAGTATACTTACTATCGGAAACTCTTAAACGCAGTATTGTTATTTTTCAGCCTATGTGCAAAAAATCACCAGCTACATCACTTATTTTGTAGAAAAATTGTAATTAAGTAATTTATTTTATCTCCATTTCATTAAATAAATCTCTCATCGCTTTTAAAATTTCTGTTTTATCTTTATGTAAAGTAGCTCCTCATGGCGTTTTCACGGAAATTCTTTCTTTCCTAGAATTTTCTTTCGAGTCCCACGTCACTGCAGCTATAGTCCCCCAGGGAGTGCTCTTTAAAATTACCGCTCAAGAATATCGCTCTAAATTCTTAGTTTGGTGTTTCTTATCTTCTCAAGCCAGACGCTTATTTCAAAGATTGGTCAGGGGCATGTTTTCAAGATAGAGAAAATGATTCTTTTTCCACCGTTTTTTTTTCCAGCCGAAGGCATCTGATGAGAGATAATGATTTTTCCCTTTTCAGATATGCATTGTAATGGCTCATTGAGTTGATGTAATCGCGTTTGGGGACATTTATATTTTCGTACATTATTCCGAACATTTCCGTTGAAATTAAGCGTTGACTTTCTTCTGCTGCCCTTTCGCCTACGATGAAATTACTCTTTCGCTTATCAAGCTCCTCTATCTTTTTGGCTGATCAGACGAAACCTTCATGTAGTATCACAGGAGTAACTGGATATAAAAATTGGCGATGTTGATACTCTGTCGGATAATATTTTCTCCTTTACATAATTTTAAAATCTGCAGGTAACGGATCTATCATATATATTAAGAAATCAGTAAGATCTAGTACTATTGACTTATCAAAGTCAAATTATAGAACGAAATCCTTGTCCCTATTCGTAAATATAAATATATTAGAAATAGTATATTTTATTATATTTTCTATTCTTTCAGTTGTTCAATTTTAATTCAATTAAATTATATTAATACATCATTGAAATCTATCCACGTTACAACTTATCAAAATTGAGTTATAGAACGAAGTCCTTGTCCCTTTTGTTCGTGTATACAGAGATGAAAATTTTAGTTTTCTGTTTATTTATATATTTCTTTATAGTATTTTCGTTAGAGAATCATTATCGTGTCAATTTTATCGTGTAAATGGTTTGATAAAATCTATGAAAAATTGCCATTCGTAGTACGTATCCTTTGACAAACAGCTGTAATCTTTAGAACTGCCAATATTGTAAATAACTGAATATAATCGCTTATACATTTTCTCTTTCATTGCAGGTTGGTATCCGTTTCACGTCTTTGGATTTACTAGTGGCCTGATAGCAGCGGATTGCGGCCAAATTCCGTCCGAAGTTATGGGATGCCCATCTTCACTTGAATAATTAATCTCGGATTGCTGGTATTGGTTTTCTCTTACTCTGTCGCATAATGGTCCTGACCGGTCTCAAAGGCCGATATTACCTCGATATATCCTTTTTGCTCTGAATATTTCCTCTTGCTTTCTACCCTCTTATCGATCTCCAGCGACCAGACGGTCCCGCCTGTTATCCTTCCTGACCCCTCAGATGACCCGATATCCTCTGTCTAAATTGTCTCCATTCAAATGAGACTTCTTTAACTCAGACGCTCTTTCAACCGTGCTTTCCGACCCATCCCTCTACTTAAACGGCCGTCAAAGGAAATCTCTAGTGTACTTTGTTACGTAAAATTTCCATAATCCACGCGAATATTCTCGAGTCCATTATAATAGAATAGGATGTTAAAAATATCAAAAATTTTATAGAAATATTTTAGAAGATGGTCTTTCATCCTGTGCTCCGTTATTTCTTGTATCCGCATGCTGTTTCTGTCGAACTGTTTTTAGTAGATAAACGTAGTAGTTCTCGTTGGAAAATCATTTCCATTTTTCCGTATTACATTAAGTCTACATTTTCTAATTACCTTCTAGCCCTGAATATGTACAGTTTATTTATAAACCTGTGTCTGCTAATAATTTTAATTTTTCGTTTTTTTCTATGTAGATTTAATTTGTATCTTTCAAAAATGCAAAATATTAAGGCTTAAGATCCAAACCTTCATCTCGCTTCTCCGCTGTTTGGATCATTCCTCTCTGACGTTTTATCTTTTTTGAAAATCGCTCTGATCCATATCCGAAATACATAATAGAATAGAATAGAAAACGTCTCTATGCAGGGCGAGATTGAGACTAAAAAGTATCCTCTTATATCTAACCCTAATAATGATTTTTGTTACCAATGTTTTCATTTAATCCATTATGTCGTGATGGTAACAGCATAATAAAAACTTTGGTTACATTGGTTATTAGCAATATCATTTTCCTGTTTAATTCAGAGACCATTAAGGTGATTTTCTTATTCAGACAAACATATTTCCATTGATTACTCCAATTGTTAAATAACACTAAGTTTTAAAAAAACAATGCAAATTACTTTTACTGACCCACAAAAAGATTCGTTAGCGACTAGTTTCGACTAATCATAGTCATTATCAAGCCAAGGAACACAGGAGGTATTCCTTTCTTAATGCTTGTTAATGACTATGATTAGTCGAAATTAGTCGCCAACGAATCTTTTTGTGGATCAGTAAAAGTTATTTGTATTGTTTTTTTACGTTACGGTACGAAAGTTACGGCCTCCTTCGTGAATTTTATTTCCATGGATTCCATCAATAAGAAAATGCAAAACTTTATTATTTAATGAAATGATTCCATCATTGAAGTTAAATTGCTAATTCAGTATCTCGCAGTCAATCAGTTATTAATGACATAGTTCGTTATGTTCTTCGAACGCAATCTCATGAAATTTCAGAATTGATGGATACTTTAATGCTGTTTTTGATGCTAGACAATGTTGTGCAAGTTTCAAAGAGACTGAATACTTCTGAGTGTAGAATGTAGTAATGTACACTCTCACAATGTGGTGCCCTCGTCCCTGTTTATTTTTTAGAGAATGGTTTAATGTAACTTGCAAGGTTTTAGCCATTTGCAGTTTCTCGTTAGTTCGTGCTAGCGTGAGAGGGGACCGTTGACAGCTCAGAGTCTATTCCGCAGACTTAATCGACCGGATCGCATGTGTGGAGATTTCAGGGATGAAAGCACCGATCCGTAGAAATCGTATAAAAATCTAACATCACGCCGTTCCGTTCGGATGACAATAGGATAGGATCGTTAAAAATGGATTTCCTCCGTAACATCGATATTCGATAGTCGAATGATCTGCGAAGCGACGAAACCAAACGATTTAAGCTTCCATTGGTGTTATTATTGAGGGAGGAATTCGCAGGATTAAGTCATGGTTTTGATAGCACGATTCAAGTGTTGGTAGAGATAGGAGTTTGTAAACCCAGCGACACGCGTGGAAGATGCCGATTACTCTAGCTTTGCTCTGATGGTGTCGGTGTAGGATTGTAGAACTGAATGGAAGGGGTTTCCCGAAGTATTCCCAGCTATTCAGAGAGAGTGCTGGTGCGTCATATCAATCTAATTCACATAATTATCTGCATCGGTTATTTTTGGAGGTTTTCTACGTTAATTCCGCGCTACCTTACGGATGTTACTTTTTGGTCGATTTTTTTCATCGAATAGATCCATTTGAGTTTCATTTTATATACATTTTCGTCAATCTTGGGGCGAATATTGAAAATTTGAACCTCTCAGATGTAAATATAACTTATCAAAGAGATAAGTGAATAAATCTCGTTATTTTTGTATTTTTTTATCAAATTATGAGAGTCCCATTAAATATTCCAGCTGTTGATTAACGAAAACAAAGGTACGAATTGGGTAATGTATTAAAAGAATACAAAACATTCGGATGTTTCTTTACTACTCCGCAATAGTTTTGGTTTTTGGGTATGCACACAATTATCAGGTCTTTAAAAATATTAATAACGCGCTCTTACATAGTATAAACAGTTCTCAACACTAAAGTCAAGCATCAGAAAGGCGAGTTATCTTAATTTACCGGCCAAGAAGCACGTTTATCATCTCGTAGTCATGTAATTATAATTTCCTCCCTCTTTTTACATCGCTGTTATCCCGTTTGAATGCGTTATTTCGGGCCCTCGAATCACCTCCAGGGGGAGATGTTGAATCCGGAAAAAAACTAAAAAATAATCCATTGAAACGAGCTGCGACAGAGAAAGAATAGGGCTTCCTCCGTCAAAGGGAAGTCTTTTGATAGCGAATGAAAAGGATCCCCTTATCTCGCCTCACCCGCGGTCAAATTATGTCAAAGATAGATAGAGCCGCAAATGAGGGAGAATCGCGGTTTAGTCGCTCGCAAAGCCACTCTTTTAACGGCGTAATCTAGATGTATCGTAGGCGGCTTACGTTTTTACCTCGGACTCTTTCCAAAGAAGATGCGAGATAGGTAGACGCGGAGACACGAGATGTAGCCGGAGGCAAGGCGAGGGGATGAAAGAGATGCCGCGAAGAGTTGAAGGATGGGACTTTTATGAATCCAGCAGGAATATAACGGAGGGGTGGATGGAAGGATTACGTTGAAAATGAGGCCAAAAGGTGTCGATGAAGCGGGGGATCAGATGGAATCCTGCGGCGGGAAGGGATTTGGTCGGAGGGGATTTTGTGGGGAGGTAGATTTTGCTGGGGGCAGGAGGTGATTGGAAAGCGGAGAGGGCCTGGGGATTGTAGGGGTGGCTGGAAAGGTAGATGGGGAATGCATGAAGATGGGGTGGACAGGGATATGGAGCTGGGTTCTTAAAGTATGATAAGGTTCTTACGTGATTTTCGCTTCATCACCAACCATCCCTTAGGTTTTTATTTATTCCCTAATACGTGATAATGCGCAATTCCACGTGGTACGTGAATATTTATTTGTATTCTCGATGGCCTCACAAGTGTCCATTCGTCGGACAATTTCAGGAAAGGCATGAAGAAACAGTGGACGAACACACTCAACCACTCCCCAACCAGAAAAGTCTGATTAGCCGGGACTTAAACTTGGAACTTCGGTGATGGAGCGTTAATTAATGTTAATTCTACGGAACGGAAAAATTGCTTTCAACGGAATGATTACTACTTCACAAGATTATTTCATAGAATTTTACAGGCAGTTTACTACCATATTATTCAGTTTGAATACGAAACATACCTGCTGCACCCAGTTTTGTGAAGTGGTAAATTCTTTTTTTTTATGCTGCGAATTTTGCATGTAAGCGGATTATTGAAATTATTGCTAGATTTTCTTACAAACATGATTATATTTGTGCGGAAATAAGCGTAGCCTCGGTCCATAGGTCCGTTCGAGGGTGATGTAGGCTACTATATTTAACATTTAACTCCAACTTGATACTTATTTAATTTATTTTGATGGAAAGCAAGTATAAATGGGTTATTTAACTGAAAATATAGCTCGCCGTTTAATTATTGGTAGTATTTTATCATGTTTCGTACAGCGTAGAATGTTTTTTAAAGTTTTAGAACTTTGAGTTTGTGGAAGACGTGAATGCGGTCAAAATAAAAATGACGCCATTTTATACTTTATTTCTCAACATTTTCGAAGTATTCTTCTAATTTAATGGCAATTTAGCGTGGATTTTATTTAAATTTTGCTCATTCAGTCGCTCAAAATTGTAGCGGAAGGATTGTATCTAGGATTCAAGTCCAGTCACGGAAGGTAGAAAGTGAGAAGTTATCAGAAATTCAGCTGCTGCCGCTAATGGTAGTTCTGACCGGCTTCGGATCCATCACCCGTCCTCGCTTCGGTTCAAAGCCCCGTGTTGGTTTATCCATGGGGAAATAGGAGAGTAGGTAGAGGACATCATATGATAGCGCTGCAGCTTCGTGGCCCTAGGGGATTGGTTTTGAAGAGGCGCGTGGAAGGGTGGCGTTCGGAACAGAGAAGATGAGGTCGTTGAGGGAAGGATTTTTTTATTCCACTCGCGCAGGGATTATATTTTTTCGGACATTTTACGATACTGCTCGCACGTGAGGAGCATTGGGATTCTCCCTCTCGGTGGGATATTTGAATGTTGCCGTGTTGGATGTATAAAAATGACAGTCATCATCCAGGGATAAAATGAACCCATTCACGGGTTCCGTGTAGGCGGAGGAAAGTGAATTTTTCGGGCCGCCCGGTGACCGCGACTTTTTTCGTTATGATTTTTTTTATGCGAGATGCGGAGGAAAATAAATCACGTATGGATCGTTAATGTTGATGTTTTCGACGCCTACCGTCTTTTTCAGATGTCCTCGGATTCAGAGGCTATACATTCTCATCATAAATGTTTGGGTTTGAATAAGAGTGTTCTTGGAACTTTTGTGCCTCGAATTTAGATTTAAATTCCCGAGATGGGTTTTAAACTGAAATCTTTTATTTCCTCGCAAAGATAACATTTCAGTCATAACTCTGACCATGGTTGAAAACCATAACATAACCACCCGATCTTGCCACAGCTATTGAAGAACCACAGCCACAAAACATGCATGCTTCCGAAAACGGCATATCTAATTCATTCAATCTTCCAAACCATTGAGATAAATGCATGAAAGAGAATGTGTAAAATTGACGTTGAAAATGGCTGGCTGAGCTTGGCTTCAGTTCCATTGTCCCATCATCATTACTATTCATAAGTCATAATTACTCACTTCTGTATTTCTTTCAAGCTACGAGAATGGAAGATATTCGATCCCGTCACCCTCCCTTTGCACCCTTACTCCTCTCCGAACCCTTGTTCTAACCCTTTCTACCCTTTTTGGACCAGGGGATGCTCTCCCATCTCAATCCACGCCAGTCGCACTTTCAGCTCCCTTTTCCATCCCACCAAGCGGAGAAATGGAGACAAATGCCGTACGATCTGCGCCTCCGGAAAACCTCTCTATTTTGTTCTTCCTTTCTCTCTCGCAATGTCGTCTTCATTTGTTTTCCCTTCCGCCCCCTACCTTTTCTCTCGCACTCATTCTTCGGCCTCCTGTCTCCGATCCATTTCTTCAGCCCTTCTGAGTCCGTGGTTTAAAGTCATTACGTCTTCCCATTGTTTCGTCTCCGGACGAGCTGAAGAGATGCGCGGCTCCTTCGTGGGTGGAGTGGTTTCCCTTGCGGTACCTGTTTTTCCTCCTCCTGCCGCCTATTTTCCATCTTTTGTTGCCGTTTTGTCTTTCGCGACTTCGTGGGGAGATATTCAGAATCTTCCCCTCGCTTTCCGTTTTGTTTCCTCTTCATGCAGTTTTCCTCATCATTTGGTCCCCTGACGGTTTCATTTCCCCAAATCTCAGTTCTTTCTTCTTTCGGGTTCTTTTCCGCTTCCCTTTTTTTCTGTTTCTTTTCTTGGCCCCCTTTTCCATTCCAATTTAATTTAAAAATTAGGACAGTATATCCTAGTGAGGTTCTATATGTTCACCCGATTTCAACCTGAACCCTAAATATTCCATCTCCTTGCTGACGTTTGCACCTCCACCGCTTAACCTTTTTCACTCATTCCCATAATTATCTCTAGTTTAAATCGAGATTTAATTACTTACTTTAATTTAATTTTAAGATAACGTGAAAGTTCTACTTTCCACGCATGCCGTAACTCATCTTCTTTAATTTTCTTTTATCTCATGTCAGTGGAAATTATGTATTGAGGAAAAAATTACGTTCCACCGAACTTACGCCGGTTATTTTTTATGTATTTCCAAATTACCCCTCAAAAATCTATTTAATGCATAATTACTGTGTAAAGAGTAAAAATAACAGAGCACGGAGACATAAAAACATGCTCTAATCAGGAAAAACTAGCTACTTGGGGCTTGAATCTGGAATCTTGGCGTTGGTAGGCATACATGCTAACTATTCCGTCACCGAGATCGAGGTTTGTTTCGTTTTCTTTATCTACTCCCCTGATTGATTTTTAATCGAAAATGCTTTATGTTTTTTTACGAATTATTTGTTGCCTATTTAACGTATGAAAGAGACAGAAAAGTTTTCGCGTGAATCGAACAAAACGTCTTTCTTCGTCTCCTGTTCGTGGTTGTGAATTCTTGCTTTAATTTTGTCGACTCCTTTCACCCAGTGATTTTATAATTCCTTTCTCTTTTATTTTCACCTTCCTTTATTTCCCCGGCTTCCTCTTTCTCTTTCAGGCTTTCCCTTTGCCTGCCTTTACCCTTTCCTTTCCCGCCTTTTTGCCTGCCATTTCCTCTCGCTTGATCTGGTATTCTTGGGAGATTTCCATTCTCTCGCTTTTCAACCCCTTTGTCCGCCTTCCTTTTTGATATTGTTACGGAGTATTTTTTATTCCGCTCTTTTGATCGCGGAAAATGACTCCTTTTTTACGCCTCCCTCTCAGAAATCTGGCGTCACTTTTTGTCTTTGTCGCTGACGTCTTTTTCCCACGCGCTTTTGTTTGTGATATCTTTCGATTGTCACTTGCATTCTGGAGCAATCGTCTGAGCCATTGTCTCCTCATTGCGTCGTTGTGTTGCTTTAAGTCGGTGTCTTAATGCTCCTTCTCGATTGGGCCCTAATGGTCGCGAAATTGCTGAGTGGAATTAAAATACTCTCTTTGATTCACGCGTCTCCCATTCATTTGTTTTTAAAATTTGAGTTTTGACTCTAAGTTGTAACCCTTATTTGAGCCTATACGAAATGAAAACTATTATTCTCAATGTTGAAGGGATTAACTCGTTCATATTGCTGCTAAGATCCCAGAATCATTGCGGCCAAGAAGTGCCTTTTTGTTTCTGTTTGTGCTATTGTTTATGTCTTGAAAGTCTTTCGAAACCCTTTAGAAAAGCCGACTAATTACCCTTTTGCGATAATGTGTGCATCTCTCTACGTTTTCGAAAGAAGATGAGTTATGTGTAATATAACGAAATAGACTTTTTTTAAGATTGAATTTTTTTTATTCTAGCCATATATTGTAACTTTTTGGAATATTTTTCGGTAATTTCATATACACTGCGGAATTTATTACTTGACTAGAAATTAGATATTCACTTCAAAGTGAAAGGCGACGTCTTGTGAAAATTCATCATGTAGAATGAAAGGAGGGGTTGTATTTTTCCACAAAACTTTCTTTAGTGAAAAACACGACCAGGTTTCAACTATTAATCGACATCTTCAGTTTTTCACATTAAAGAAATCGTTGTGGAAAAATTAAAACGCCTTTCTTAATTCTAGATAGATATTTACCGTCGAATTTACGAATATCTTTTCCATAAATAATCTCGAAATTTTTAAAAATATAATCTCTTGTAATAAATAATTAGGGTGAATTAATATTGAGAGATGCAACTAAAGAGTAAATGAAAACGGAGACGTCATTAATCATGAAGTCCTACTTTTTCATTTATTACTGTATTGTTGATTATTTAAGTCCAGTGCGTTGTTTGATTTTGAGTATGAATTGATGAGATCAGTTGGGGTTAAATTTTACGGCTTTGCTCTCTCTCTCTCTGTTTGAATGAAAAAAAAAAGTATTCCATCCGGGATATCACAGCACATGGGGTTACTCGATAGCGAATAATTTCCTCATTTATTTCTCGCAGGTCATTCATTGCAGATATAGTGTTACCGTTTTTCAGTAGTCTTATTTGCGGTTTGGACTATTGACCCAGACTGCGGCATTAATCATAGGCTCTATCGCTTTTAATTCGCCTAGCGTAATTTATCCAAGCTGCGGCGCTATCGACCGAGCGATAACTCAATAAAATCACTCGGAGCCTTTTACATGAAGAGCGATATCAAGTGAACCGCTCCTTTAACGCCCAGATCCCAATGAACTATCGAAGCTGTGGTTCCGGAATTCGATAACGTATGTTTCATTCGTGGCGCCACCTATTTTCGCATTCAAACTTCCCCGTCAACGTATTTACTCTCAAAGAGTTATTCACTAAGCTCTGCCGAGTTGTTAGCAGAAAATATATTGCTGCTTTGGGTTGCTTTCATTTGGAAAGAGTTGTCAAAGGCGGAATTCGAATGAGAAATAAATTATCAAATCGGAAATGTATTCACTTTCTCTGTATTTTTTAAGAATCCGTTTTTTCCTTGGTAATTTCGTTATTTGCATAGCTTTTACTGTAAGTGCGATGTGATAAATTGGAAGTCTATTATTTTGTCACAGGAATACTTCTAGCGTCATTATATGATTTAACTCATTACTAAAATATCAGCATCATTTTGTTAGTTATTTTTCCTGTGATTATTAACATACGTTAATCTATGAACTGATTCTGAATTAAATTTTCACATTTAGTCTCCATTCCAAAGTTAAAATTAAACTTAAGGCTTTAAGTAAAGCAGTTAGTTGAAATTCACGTAAGGCTAACTTGAATTTTACTTCGGATTTTGAAAAAAATATTTCACAATTAATCTCAAATAACTCTATGATAAATTTCCTACAATCTAATAATCTAATGCTTTTGCTAGAAAGGGAAGGAATATTCAAGACATTCTTGTATTATGTGTGATTAATTACTTCTGATGTATATTTTAATGTAAAATGATTTAGCCGTACCCGATTGTAAACGATACTGGGACCAGAAACCCTAAGGATGAGCGAAATGTTTATATATTTTACCTATATTACTTTACTCATGAGGTCGATGCAGCTTCATTCACAAATCAATCTCAAACTCCAGTTATTCAACGAATTCACGTCTTTTCACTTTTTTAGCTTGGAATTTCATGTAATTCTTCTGTTTCTCTTCGAAGATATCTTTCCTCTCTATGTAATCCGTCGGATCATCTTCGCCCACCCCGAGAACTTCTTTTCTTCTTTCTCTACTTCTACACTTTCCCAACTCATTCCAAGTAATCCCGCGGCACTTGTTCATCATCTTCGGCTTCTTTTGTTTTCGTTTTCTCTTTTTATATTTCGTGTTTTCCCTTGTATGTACTTATTAGTTTATTTGAGATCATAAAATTGTTTATTTAGTTTACACCTGAAGGAGAACAATTTCAGTTCAGTCTTATCTTACTCGGCATACCTATTTCTGTGGTTATATAACTTAAACCTGTAATTTTTGAATTGGTCGAGAAATTGTCTGTGTTATTAAATTTGAGTAATCAGTTACTAAGATTGAGTTAAATTCATTATTTCGGTTATTTTTTATAAAATCTTTTTCTGCTTACATATTTTCAGGTTGTCAACTAAGATAATTGCGATCGAGTTCTTGTAATTTTTTATGATTAATTTTAGTAAATTAAAATCATTTCATTCGCAAGATTACCCATAAATTTGTCATTGTTGGATATCATAGAGAAAATAATTAATCATTTTAGTGAGTATCTATCTAAGTAGTAATTAAATTGAGCAATTTGGAATCTTGAGCAAGTGTAGGCTTAAGGAGTAGATTTTTTTGATTGAAAATTTTCCAGGACATGTCACGATAAAAGGTTTCTCGGTCAGTTAAGCCTCACAAGTTTTAGTTATCTCTTTAGTTTGGATGTATTAGTGTGTAATAGATAAGGGCCTTTTTGTATAACTTTTGGTATTTGTTTTCATTCAAACTGCTTATTTCAGCAATATTTATCAGCAAATATTGGCGACATTTTACCAGCCCTCGAATTAATCTACTTTGGAAACGCGGTAAACCTTTTCAGGCTGGGATTCGTTCGTCCAAACTGTTCCTCTGTTACCCAGATGCCCAACCGATATTTAGCGAAACCGTTCGATGGGAATTAATCTTATCGGCAAAGCCTTCGCCGTCTTTCTGTAAATGGATAACTCTATCACTATCAACGTATTTAGTCAGATGATCAAGGATTTAAATACGCCTGAGCTGTAAATGAGAAAGGAAGTGTCTCTCCGCTAATAGAATTCTAGTTTTTAATTGAAGTATCACTTTTGAAATGGAAGCCAAAGCGGATTCCATTCCGATTCTCTCTGCTTCAGTTCCCGGTGACTTTATTTATCGCCGTTAATCCCTAAGTGCTATTCGTTCCGTTCTTCAGTGGAGAATGTCAATCAATGGAGAATCGATCGGACGCATATAGGCCAAGTCCAGATTATTCTCCTCTTCGTAAATTGCTGCGTTGGAGGAGCTTTATTTTCGGGGATCCGATAATGTTCGGGGGAAAATGGATTGTATTTCCGAGTAATTGAGGCTTCGCCTGGATTTTTCTAATCCTCCCGACCGTCTTCTGCCGTTTCGTTGAATTTCGGGGGATTTGGATTTCGTACGACTGGTACACCCGTGGAATTGCTGCGTGGTTTTACTTGGTTTATTCTTCTTTTTTTTCGACCAGAGACACTCTTCTGTCAGAAAAGTAATCGTGGAAGGGAAGTTGAAAAATAGCCCTATTGGCATATTTGTTTTAAATACTACGTTTTCTACACTTACAGTTAAGGAATCGTGTACTTTAATTCCATGTTCCATATTTTAGTATGAATGCAGAAATGTGTGCCTCTCAGGAATGCAGAAACCGTTACCAGAACGAACTTCGTAAGGTTCAGCAGTATTTTCTCAACAGAGGTAATAAAGTCAGGGCAAACCGACTCGAATCCGGACGAAAGTTTAAACCTAACTATGTGAGAAATATCTGCATAATAGTTCAAGTGGTAAGAGCGTCCGCCATTGAAGTGGAAAATGTGGATAAGAGTTTCGATCTTGTCCAACTTTTCCACCTCCAGTTATTGTTATAGTATGTATGAGAATGTAGGCTGTGTGTAATTCCGGGTTCTATGAATGTCGTAATCATGTGCGACATATAATTCAGCGTTGAATTTTTTGAATTTTAAGCTTTAAAAATCGTTCAGTATTTTCAGGAAAGAAGATGAAATTTTCAACAAATATGTTTATTATCAACACTGTCAAAATTGAAGTTGAATTTATCAGCCAAGACAATTGAATTCCTTCCACAACTTCTTGAATCTAAAACACGTTGATTCTTACGTACTCTTTTATTTGCATTCTTTCGCTGTCTCTCATCTTTCTACGGTAGGATACTGAATAGAATGTGGTCTTAGCTATGTTGTAATATAGTTCTCGCAATAAGCTGTCCGTTGTGCTTTACTGTAAACATTTAAGACTCACAGTTTATGTCTTTTTCATTCATACGGTGAGATGAAGAGAAATGGTCGGCATAAGCCTAATAATAATCGATCAATTGTTTTATTGCTCGAGTGGATCCGTCAGAAGTTTTCGTCATCTGCCGAGCTTAGGCTAACGGTCACATTAAGAAAGCACTCAAGACTGCTCAGCTCCTTAAAATAACATGGAACGCTTTTGATTCCTCATCTCTGCTCTTGTCAGACCCATGGAGAGTCATTGAGTGTCCATTAAGGATTTCGTCGAAGCGAATCTCCGCGGCGTATCTCTGTAATATGGCATCCCCACTCCCCTTTAAGCCGAAGCCATACTGAGTATTTTATCCTCCTTTTTAACCCCCTTCTCTTCCGCCGCTTTCACTACTTACAAATTCTGCTCTATCCCATCTTATTTGCATCGATGATTTCAATCATCCTATTTCTTTTCACATACTGTCGTTGTTATCTCCCAACCATTCTTTTCACTTACCTCTCGCTTCCTTTAGCGCCAGACTTATCTGCCAGAGTGAGTTTGCGGTTCGCTCTCATCTTGGGCAGATGTATGCTGATCTATTTGCTCCTCATGACCACTTAAGGAATATTCATTCGCAACTCCATGTTCGAAAAAAGGTTATTGAAGAATGCATCAAAAATCGCCGAAAAAATGATAAGATATCCTTTTTGCGTACGTGAAGATATCCTTTTTGCTTTCGTTCTAAATTTAGGTTCGTGTTTTAATTGGACCTCTCAATTCTTTCAAATACATTTATAGGATTACTCCGGAAGTGGTTTCCGATATCACTAGGGCCAGAGGCATAAGTGCTGATGAATCGAATGAACATTCGATTCATCTGCACTTATGCATTCCATTCTGAACACAGCTTCATTTCATTCGCTTGTCTTCATCTTCATCTTGTCCCTTATAATATTACTTACTCTTCTTTATGATTTGTAGTAGTAGTAGTGCTGTTAAAAGTGCTTTGACAGCTGATATATCATTCCGCACATAGGATCCCACTGGGAATCGAACCCGGGACCGCTTTCAGAAAATTCGGTCGCGTTGCACACTTGGCTATCTGGGGGTCCTATCTTTATGGTTTGAAAGGCTTTACGCGTATAATGACTATATGAAAGGGAGTTATTTAAATTTGGTCGTTAATGACTTGCGTCCAGGAAAATCCAAAGAATCAACGGAGGTGAAAATTTCTGACGAGAGCGGGACTCGAATCCGAGTCTTCCACTTATTTAAACATAATAATAATAGCGGCTATCTCGCCGAGCTGCATCATTTCTGAAATCTTTGATCTTGTCTGATTTCTTCTCGTTCTTTTGTTCTTAAGGTACTTTATATGGATAAAATGTAACTCCGAAAATTTGAAAAAAGTTAACTAAATGAAACTTTCTGCAAGATTTCTCATGGAAGTCTTTCTTCGAAACCTTATCGTCGGTCCCTTAAATTTCCCAACCAATGCATAACATATATTCAATGCATAATATATATGGTATATTCTTTGTTTTACTGATTACTCAGATTAGCATAGTATACCGAAGGGAATCACTCAGAAGCATGTCCATCAGTTTCTACGTAAACATATCTCCATTAATACCCTGCAGAGGCGCGGTTCGGCGTGTGGCAGGATTCTAGATAACTTACTTTTAGCTATTTTTCTGATTTCTTCGTCAGCTTGCATCCCCCTATATCTTCGCCTTCCTCTGTTTCTCTGCTATCCGTTTTATTCCTTCGGTCTTCTGTATCTGTTAATCCGTTTCAATTGTCTCAAGTCCTGTTTTCTACGAAACGCTGCCTCCATTGAAGTACCTACCACTCCATCCTTCCGTGCCTCTTCATCGCCCACTCTGTCATTCAATCAGACCCACTTACACGGACTGGGTCCCTCTTTACCATTAGCAATTTCTTCTTTCGCTCGTTTGATTCGCTTTCCCCGCCAACACCGCCCCCTTTAACGCCCACGCTTGTTGAGCGAAAGAACTCTTCGCGAAATGTGGGTCGCGAACCGTGAAGTATCTCACCATTGGTCACTTCCGCACGCTTCGATGAGCGGCACGTAAGCTCTTTTCGTATTTTTTGTGTGGCTTCCATCTTGAATTCGGCCTATCTGTCACGGAAGATATTCCATTCGCCCGACGACGGCGTACGAATTACTTTATGGAATGCGCGCGGGTTATGTCATTTCCCAATGAGTTACGCATGCGCGCGGTGTATACCTCCCTGAGTTACGCATGCGCGTGGCGTTTTTCTCTTTACGACAGTGCACGTCTTAGCCAGAGTAATAAATCAACGTTTATTACGAGGTGGCCAGTGCGTGTTGGTTATTTTGCGATTCCTTGCCGTGTCGTATTCTTTATGTCAATCTTCGCCGTCGTATCGAGGGAATTTCGTGCCCGTGACGTCCGGTGCATTTATGAGCCTATGCTCGCACTTCGCGATCAGGCGTGATCTCTTTTTTATTGGCTTTGATTGGAGCGAATCGATTCACGAGCGTGTCGGAGCAATTGGGTGGCATATTATCGTTCACATCCTGTTTCATTAATTTTATTACCATAAGCATGTGTTCTCGGTTCTCGCCGCCGAATTCGGTGATGGCGTCAGCCGAAAGAATTTTATTTTTAGAAGATCGCTTATTAGTTGCAGTATTATTGCTTATAGAAGGTTCTACGAAATAAAAATGTAACTTTTTATGATATAGATTATAAATGGATTAATCAGATGCAAGTTTATTGCTTCCATTAAACTTTATAGGCATTGGTAGGAAATTAGTTACGTAAGATAATTTCATAAGAGCATTCACATCGTTGCACCATAAAGACATTATCATTGTATATTGTATTGCCATTAAATTGTCACTTATTGCCATTAATTTTTCGTTATCGATTCCATCGCTTACATGGTTATATTCCCTATCGAAATTGCGCATAGAAACCATCAAAAACATATCATGTAATTCTCATCGCTGACTTTGTGACCTACGGAGTGCGAATCCAAGTTTTCTGAAAGCTTGCCAATCGGTATCAGCGTAGTCACTTCCTATTACCACTAAAAATTTTCATTCCATTGGTGATTCTATCGTTCGAATCTAACGTCATCTGTAATTGTAAAATAATGTTTTAAAGATTAGTTACATTAGTAGTAGTTGTGACCATGAAAGAGTTTTCTAAACTTACCATTTATTTGGCTATATTTAAGGTTTGATTCTGATACTTCAGAAGTAACGAAATATCGAGATTTTTCGCTGTATCTTTCTGTAGTGGATCGGAACTACACAGAATTTTCTTTTCACTTCATAGTGACGTTGGGTGGCAAAGAAAGGCCATTATTTTGACAGCAGCGACTATCATATCCATGAATCACCTCCAAAAGAATTGAAATCCATAACTGTCACGCAGAAATCATCCTTATTCATCACGTGCATTATCTGAGATATTTCGCCATCTAATATATTCCACGTGAAGCTTCTTTTATCTTCGCTCTTCATGTGCAATCCAAGCATGTCTCGCGAGAGGCTTGACAGATGTCATTCAAACGTGTATCGCGCGCTTTGAATTTGCTACGACGCTTTGCTGGCAAGGATAGCTTCCTTGACCTTTTAATCGTCTCATCGCCAATAATCGTCCAATTTTGCGACGCGCATACCGGAGAACCGATAATCCGTCAACGTTTCAGGGCTCGAAATGGGTGCGACTTGATGGGAGACGGAGGCGGAGTATGCGTGGGTGCGGATTATAGGTGCGAAATGGGCGGAATCGTGCTAAGGCTGTAAGAAGAGATTAGGAAGGAACTTTTAAGCTATGCCTAATTCAACTGCTCCGACTGCGTTGCGAAGTCGCAGGGACATCGCCCCTCCATGGCGAAATACTTATCTCATCGATCAAATGAGATGGGTTTTGAAGAAGCAGATGAGGTATTGTCAGAAGCCGTTTACCGTTAACTTCATTTATATTTTAGAATAGACAGATGCATTTCGATAATTTCGCGGATGGTAGAATCGCATGAGATGTCCACGTATGTAACATTTGTTTCGACGTATAAATTTTCAACTGAATTTATTAGTATTTCGCAATTTTGAGCCAAACTCTGGGAACTTCCGAAGGATTGCTTCAGCATATGCATCAACTCTTCGGAAGTCTTATCATTTATTTTATAATTTTATTTATTTACCAATTCCACTACACGTATTCTTTTGTTGGAAAAATAGAGTGAATTCTGTACGTAAACAATAACTACGAGAATACTCCTGGAAACAATCCTATAACCAGAAAAACACTGATATCCGATACTCGAACCCGAGCTAACTATTCGACCACCAAGATCAGCGAATCTATTATTATTGCTTGTTGAGCATTGCTACTAAATATTGACCAGTACCATTGAATGTGAATACCATTGAGTTTAAGTTTATTAATATTGCCGTTCATTAGCTTGTGGTTAACTTATACGGTCGTTGTGATAAATTTTAGGTTATGATAAAGTCTACGTAGACGGCCGTGATGCTGTGGAACTCCATCAGAGAGTAAAGATTGGCAATACCGCTAACCCTTTATCTTCTTTCCTCCTCCAATCCCCTTCCTCTCTTACCCTCCCCTGAAGGGTTATTTCATGTCCCTGTTGAATTTTAGTATGTAACCTGAAGATGGCTGGGTAACCACGAAACTGGTAGTCTCTAATAATTTTTTTTGTGGAAAAGTATACATCTTTACTCTCTTTCGGGATATTGTTCAAATTCAAATTAAACGCAAGCTTTGTTTTTTATGCTATGAAATTAGGGAGAATATTTTGGTAATTTATTTTAACAGCGATTTATTGACGTATTTACATAACCGATTTTTGAAAAGGAAAAATTCGTATCCCGTTTTATGGAAGGTGGGAATTTGTCTTTCTTTTCACGTTTTTTTTTTGCTTAAAAAGTGTGGGACAGAGAATTTTAAGCTGAAAATGATATTTGCGAATAATTTACTATTGACTTAATTATCTGTTTTATTTAGATACAATCTTTGCCTTAATCATGATTCACTTGCACCATTTCAAACAGTTACAGAGTTCCCTGCCCATGACTTGGCATCTTGTGTTAGAATGGCATGAAAATTGCTCCAATTCGTTCAGTATTCAAATAAGATGCGAGTCAAATTTAACTCCATACATTATCGCGTAATTATGTTTACATCCAATTGATTCACGGCTCGTGTCGTACTCAATTATCCCTCTCAACCGGAAGGATTTCACATCTCGAATCCGATTCACGTCCACATTCAAAACGGGGCGCAAGACCACCTCTGTTTCAGCGGAAAAGTTTTCCGTCTCAGCGATTTACATCTACTTATCTTTTTCCGAGTCTCTTTCGAGTTGGCAGTTGACGTTATTTTCTGCCGCGATGATATCTGTCAGGCGAGTCGACGTGATTTGTGTTTCTTTAACGAGAGCATTGTCTCGACCTGATGCCAGGTTTGTCTTTCGTTCTAAATGGAGGAAACCTTTTTCTTCAGAACTGCCACTCGAGGAGTCCTGAAATATGCCGGTTTAATTCCATCGATCTCACCAGAGGTGAGCTTTCGGCATTTTTTACCTTTGTCTTCATGAGATTTGACGGGAGAGAAATGTTACTAAAGAGAAAGACGTGATTTCCCAGAAGTAGAATAGTCGCGTATCTCACCGCAGCGTGTCTCTCGTCCATAAATCGACTTCGCGCGATAAACAAAATATGAACCCATTAACCTAATCTTCGCATTAGTTTCGAATGTCGGCAAATTAAATCCCGAATCAGAGCTACTTTTTCCTGGTCGTAATAAGTGACCTAGGAAGGAACAGCGGGTACGAGAGGCAGAAAAAAAACGGCAATCTCCAAGATAAGCTCCGTTTCTTTCCCAAAGCGAAGGCGGTTTCTCAAAATGTCACCCTACGAAGTTCAGAGAAACCTATAGATGGAGATCGGTTAATGCCTTTATCTCAGTTTTTCTTTCGAAGGAAGTGGGAGAAAAATGAGGTTTACAAGCAGTAAAAAAGGAAAAGAAAGTGATTTTGTCGAGATATAAGGGTATACATGAGAGGCAAAGCGTCCGGGAACGAATAGGTTTTTTATGGGTCGAGACACTTAGGAAATTGTTTTAAGGAACTGCGGGAGTATTCTTGGAAAATTCTGTGCTTGTTGATGCCCTTGCTTGTTTGAAAATGGTGGAAGGACTTGTTCCATGTTTATGCCTTTTATTTTTCGCTATTTTTGTGAGCACTTTACTCAGAATTTTCATATCCACATTCTCTCATATTAGTCAGATATTTTTTATGTGAATCTTAACTACGAACTTCCCTCAGACTTTATTTTTAAATATACGATTCTTTAACACTTACTCATCATTCCTCTTATAGTGATGGGTTCTCGATTAAATATGAATACTATTCTAAATCTCAATTTTTAGATGCTGTCATTGACCATTATTTAACCCCTTCCCACAACGATTTACCATTATTTAACCCCTTCCCATAACGATTTCAATGTTTTACTCATTACTTTTCAGGATATTTGTCGCATCCATAGAGATGTCGTCTTTGCTCTCAAATTATTCCCGAGTAAAAATCGATAGTTTAATGATATTAATCATCTAAGTTGACCTAAAAACGTTTACTTTCCTAATTAAAATAGCTCGTACAGATAATTCCTCATAACCAGTCAGATCTTGTTTCGAATTTCGGAATTTTTTAACAGGAACTTTGAATTCGTGTAATTTTTGCTACCCCTCACAGCTATCCGGAGAACTATACCTTTAATGCTGAGAAATGTATATACAAAGAAAATAAAAGAAATTCTACTATTTTATTATTATATTTTATTCGTCTTTTGCAATACATTTTCATTGGGGGCCCCCGATTCCAAATCTCAGGAAAAGACGATTTTCGTGAATCCGTTCCTTATTATTCTCTTTTATATCAATTCTAATTTTAATGTAACAAGTTGAAGAGGTGCCTTTTTGTCCCGGAGTTAGAACAGCGCATTTTCCTACTCCTCGTCGACAACTACGCGATATTTCCTGTTTTGGTAAATCCTTAGCTCGGAGCAGTTATGCGTTAAATATGACGCTTAATCTCGAAATAATTGGAGCATCCCCTTGTGACACCAAGCGTAAAATTCCATGCGGGGCTTGTTTTTCGACCGAACCGCGTGTACTGCTGGAGGGCTTCTTGCTCGCCTCCCCTGCGGAAGTGATCGTGGTAATTACGCTCGTCCCCTGTTATTTTCGACGCATTTTTCTCAGTAAACGGATTTCGAATCGCTCTCCGAATCATCGAAGGTTTTCGGTGAATTTTCATCCAACGTCATATGGTGCATGTCCTGGATTTTGGCTTTGGATTTCCATACAGAAGGATCCGTGGCAATATGAAGGCTAATGATTGTAAAAGGCAAGTAGGTAAAACAACCAAACTAATTGCTGTAAAATAAAATGCGATATTTTAAAATTGAGCGTCTGCATCATCACAAATTAATTTTTTGCTTCTCATTCTTTATTTTAGTCAGGTCACGCTAGTGGTTTAGTTACTGCAGTTCTTGTCTTATTTATACTATTGTGTACAACTTCTGATATTGTTTTATATTTAGAAACCACACAGATAAGTATATCTCTTGATTTTTCTGAATATGTGCAGTCGTTAGAGATGGAGAAGGAGGTGTTAGTAGTAGTATTGTTAAAAGTGCTTCAACAACTGAGGCAGTTTCACATACGTGGGTCCCTACTGGGAATCGAACCCGGGCCGCTTCAGTCTGGGATAAACATACAACCCACTTGACTATTTAAAGGCCCGACGGAGATGTTTCGGTTATTTTTTTTCGGGGAAATTCGAGGAAAACATGTGGTTAAGCGTGCAGTAAAGACATTGTTTCTTTGTGTACTTTTGTATGGAGCTAAATTGAACTGCTTATGCTGGAACGAAAAAACTTAGCTTTATTTTTTCACGTGGAACAGTTTAAAAGTGAAGTTTTTTTCTATCGCTGTTTCAAATCGTTGTTACTTAAGATTATAACATGCATTGATATTTATTTGATACTAGCGTATACACCGATTTCCAAGAGTTTATATATGCCAATGATTATATTTTTACTCATCGAAAGGATGCAGAACACACATTAAGAGGGAGCACAGCTTTTACCTCCTCTTTTAGCGTAATCAGACCGAAAAAAATTCCTCTACATGATATTTAAAATAGAATGATCTCTTGAGCCAAATGAGATAGCTGCTTCGTTACGACATTAACCATTCCATCTAAGGCCGCTAATGCTTTTCAGCGAAACGCTTCTGTCACTTTTATTTCGATTCTGGAGCTCATTGAGAGCAAAAATGAATGATTTACAGAGAGGGAGCCTGTGTGGTTTGTAATTAATTTTTTGCTTATTAGTTGTAATTTGCTGATTTTTCATCCGTCTCGACGTGTGCTGCTATTTTTTATAAAAAGGTCGTTAAACTTCGACGGCGTCGCTACAGCATCTGCTGGGTGGAGAATTAATGAACATGGCTTCTCAGAATAGAACTGCTAAGAGTCAATTCAAATAACAGTTTAGGTGGTCCGCTCGTTAAATCGGAGAATCGTCCTTTCTGCCTTAATTCAACATTTTATATAATTTTCAATGCAACAATGCTCTCCACAACTAACACCAGAATCTGAGAAGTAAATTAAAATTCACTTTCTATGTAGGTATTTCTATGTCCCTTCAAGCATTCATCTACTTTCGCACTAAACTCACATAATCACGGCTTTTCTTACGGTTGTGGTTTTTTGAAAATGCATATTTCATTTTCTAGTAATTTCAGGATAGTCCTGGTATTACTTTAAATTAGTTATTTCTGCTAAGTCTAGTAATTGATCTTGATTTTTCAAATCCTTACAGAATCCTTTAATTTATATTAGCTAAATAGAAATATTGTCCTTTTTTAGAGTCGCATGCCTTTTATTACCCAGTTTTCCCGAATTCTGCTTTCCACAAATTATGTGGAAAACTGAACTTCTGTTCTATCACTACACATACATTTACTGTGTATATGCTTTTTCGATACCGTTAATAGAGGAAATATTTTATACTTTTATTACGTTTTGTTAATTTCTATCACTTTACCCTAATTTTCACCACAATAACTTAGCAGGAAAGTTAACTACGCATGCACCCTTTTGCCAAACGCCATAAGACGTCTTCCGGCATAGATAAATGGATTCGTTCATGTAATCTCTTTATTTTTAATCACTCGGCAATGTTTATGAGGCTTTTTTAGCTTAATGTCGCCTTTTTGTGGTTTATTTTCATCGAAATCCACCTTACCAATATCCCAAATGGCATGGTCGTCTACAAATGTACTTGAACTTTTCTTTAAATCTCTGGATTGGATACAGCCTTTAACGTCCTTCCTCATGATTAAATTTGAATTTTGAGGGATCCTTCATAATCAGTAGTATCAATAATCTGAATTTCAGTTTCCATCCCTGTTAATGAAGTTAACGCTAATCACAAACATTACTAGTTGCAGTCTTCCTCTGTTGCGACTGCTTTAAGTGTAGGAAGGGACTGTGCAATAGGGAGGGTCTACGTTTCTTAAACGTAACAGATTTTTGCAGAAAATCGTTCCTGTCAGACTAGTGAGGTAATAAGAGCGAAACGCCAGTTACTGCTGAAGCAGAATGTCCGCTTTTAAAGTGTCTCCCTATGAAATGTTCAGGGTCGATTTATCGCAGTTAACCTTTCATTCCCACGTTTCGCCTCCGTCCAAACTGTCACCATGGAAGTTTCTATCCCGTTCACCGAGAAATGGGACGAAAGGGTGTGAATAACCACAGATTTGGCCCAATCACCTCATCCCTTCCCTCATTCTCGGCATTTGGCGTGCCATTGCCTCAACTCAGGTGACTCGTGCCGCGCGCTTGATTGGATTTGATCTGGCGATGGGAAGGGTTCGGCGAAGGCTTTATGGTCGACTTCGGGAAATTGGCCGGAGAAGGGGAATCAGAGTTTCCAATAAGTTCGGACTTTTGGGGAAACCGTTCTAATTAAGGGGCCTCTTGCGACTTTGCCCGATTCAAGCTTTACGTCGGAAACCTCTTGTGTTTCCTTGTCGTTAATTTTCGTCTCGGTTAATATGTTTCATTGACCTTGACTTATGGCATGCCTTCTTTCGTTTTTGTTAATGGTTATGAAGTTGGTACTGTTTATTTGTATGTTATTATCTAAAAATGAGGAAATTTTTTTCCTAGTAAGTTTTAAACAATCGATCCGAAAATGGACCCTCAGAAAACCTCCCATTATTTCAAATCTGTAAAAATTATTCTATATAATTCATCACTTGCTTTATTATTTCATTTTGAGGAAAGCTAACATTTGTTCAGTTTTTTATTAACTCCATATCTCACAAGAGATATCACACAGTTAGTGATAAAATTTCAAGTCCCCTTTTAGTGATTTTATTTCTTGTTTCAGCATTATAAATTGTGATTTTATAATCTTCGCTATGTTTCCGGAATCTTAGAAATTTTCAGTTCTTTCACGTTCGAGAAGCTTCTGATTGTACGCCCTTATTCTCCATTCAGTGCCTTCGATTTAAATGTAAATTGAGCCTAGATCCGGAGTAAACCTCTCGCATATTTTTCTACTGCACAACCAGTTTCAGTTCTCTTTATTATTTCTGGCTTCTACCAACCTTTACCTTCGAATACATTAAAAACAACTTTTTAATACCAGAATCTTGCTTTGCGTTCTGATTACCCCTTATCTCTCCCTAATAATGTAGTTTTATTATTGCTGCTCTTATTATCTTAGTATTTTGTCTTCACGCGCGAGTTGGATGATATTTAAGTACTCTAGATAACATTTCATTTTCCAATTTCAGCCTTTCTTTTCCCAAACTTTATTTATCGTACAGCGTTAATTTGCTTTGGCAGTCCGCCACCGCTATCAGATATCTCTTTGCATTTCTTTTATGACGCTTATATCCTACAGAATGACAAGTTTTTGAATACGTAAGAGTTTTTTTGATAAAATATTACATTTTCCAGTAGATTCAGTTGAGAAGGAGCTTGATAGGATTACTAGACTCAAGGAAATTCTGAGCTACATTTTGATTGGTGCTTTTGTGTTTCGTACATAAATTGGATCATTTTCCCTGATAGTAATGTAGGCAATCATCCAAAGTTAAAAGAATGGCAGCGCAATTTAAGCAACGTACTGTATCGTGCTTCGAGGGATTATTTTTCAAAGTCTTATTTGGCTTTCTTTGTCTCTGTTATGTTGTTTGTGTCAGGAAATTGGAGGCAATAAAAATTTAGAAAGTTATTCTACAAGGAATGAGTTACGTAAAAAATATTCTTTCAAATGGAGTCGTTAAATAACCAATAATAATTTCAGCTCAAATTAACCATCTCTTATATTTGGTAGAACTCCACCGTAAAGTGAGCCCACAATGATAGTTGTACTGTTTCTGCGAAATATTTAAGAAGACGGCCATGGTGTAAACATCCGTGCCATCATCAGGTTTTAGCCCAGTGGAAGGTTTATGGAAATATGAAAATCATCCATTGTGGGCTCTTCTTGTCAACTATCAACTGTTTCCTTTCCTCTCCCTCCTCCCAAATATTGCGAGTAATTCGGTAATTACCACTATTGTTTCATGATGCTGCAAATTTCGCCGGAAAATCCGTTCACACTCCGCCCAACATGCAAGATCGAAAAAATGGGTAAATACATGTCACGTATAGATGTGTGTAAAGAGGAAAAGTGGAGGACGAAAACCTCGCCCGCGGATACGTTCGAGATCCATTACAGCACTCGGGATAAGCCCGCAGAACCCCCTTAAGGGCATCGCTACTGTCTCGAAATTGCTTCGGCATCCCGCCACCCTCGTCCACATACATACGGCCGCACTTACGCTCGTCTCTGTCTCTCTTTCCTAAATCCCCTTCTATATCCTTTGTTTCTTTGATTCCACGCAATAATCGCTGAGCTCAAGGGTCCGTATTGATGGAATGTTCTTTAAAGTCTCTCTCTCTCTCTGGGGACGCTTCTCGCCGTTCTTTTGTTACCAGAAACACTTTCCATTCCTACGAACGGATGCGTTCTTTTTCGGGTACTGTCTTTTTTGGCTTTGCTTTCACTCCCCTCCATCCCGAGATGAGAGCGACGTTGCGATGGTTGAAACGGAGCGAGATTCAAAAGAAAGATGTTTCGTTTGTATAATGTTGGGGGAAATCATCTGTCGGTCGATGCCGTATGTGTGTCATTTAATTTATTGTAATTATTTTTTATACTTTATGTTTTAAGTCTTGATTTTCTTGTGAGTGTAATTGCTAAAACGAAAACTCGTATTTTAATATGGGGACAGTCGCTTATCGTGAGAAATTTTATTATTTTCAAAATTCTAGGATATAAATGAAAGCGTTATAAATCTAGTCATAGAATTTATTAATAAATTACAATAAGTTATTAGTAATTAATTCCAAATCAGCATCTCTCAATTCTAATCACTCATTAATCAAGCTGTTTCAGTGGTAACCTCTGTACATTCTTTCTCGTCTTCTTACAAAATCATCGGATTACTACAATTTTATCACTAAAGACGCTTAGAAAAGTATTATATGGAAATAAGTCAATCGTATTGTAGGGTTGCATGGCAATAGAATAAATGTAAGATGTAATCATTATGATTAGCCTTTACTTGGTGGAACGCTATTTAATAAATTTTAAGAAATTTGAACTTAGTATTTTCCAAACGATTTTATTGTTCGACCTGTTTCGACCTTATAGCCCTCATCAGGTCATGAAAATACTAAGTTCAAATTTCTCATTTATTAAATATGAGATTGTTTATTTGCTTCATATTTTAACATGAAAGGGTCCTCCGTAAGATACACGGAAAAAATTACTTTCTAGCTAAAATATTTAAAACTGGTGAAATAATTTTCTTTCACTTATGGCAGTACATTTTTTGATCCTAAGCTAGAAGAAAGACTTAGAGACTTGAAGATACGTATGAAAAGTAGAACAAGAAGTGAGCTAAACCTTAAATTACGTTCAACTACGGGAAAATACGAAGGTAAATAGGTGATTCCATTATTTTTTAATCTTTCTCCGGAGTTGTCCACGAGGAATACGAAGACAACGTATTGAAGGCGAACGATAAGGCGAATAAGATCGGAGAAAACCTCGAGCGAAGGCAGAAAACGTTGACATAGTGGACTCGATGTGTAATTTTTCTCATTGGAAGCGAAGCCGGTTTCTCGAAATGGAGGACGAGTTTAACTTCATTTTAATGGATACCGTCTTTCGCGGAGAATGCAGGCCGTGCGACGGAGCGTCGTTCAAGGATACTTTCGCGCTTATTTATATGATTCACAGTTAACCTTGAGATTCTTCTTCATGCTACCGAGAAGGATATTGAAATCAGAAATTAGAAATTGAGTGCAGGTTGGATGTAGATTTATTCTGTTTCCTTATTGGCTTATTTTTCCAATCTCTAAGAAGAATTATTATTATAAGAGGTTCTCGGATAGAGAAAAACTGGCGAATTTCTGTTCGAAAGTTTAATAATTTATTTGATAATGTTCACCAGGATTGTATTGCTCCGTTGCATAGTTTTTTCTATTCAGGTAGTTCAATTATCATACATATCTGGTAGTTTAATTTTATCATACGCTACATTTTATACAAGATGACATTTTTTAGACAAGATTTATTGGCCACTTTAATAGAAAATGTGTTATATTTGTCGAACATTAGTATGTTAAACTTTCAATTATCTATTTAAACTCGCGAAATTACCGTGAAAATAAATAAATTTTCAGATTTTAATATACGATATAATTACTTCTTCCTTATATTATAATATACTATATAATTACTTGCTCCATTATCTTTTCTTTCCCCTTATATCTTGCAATTAACAGTTTTAGTAATTAATATAGCTTTGAACTTTAATTAATTATTTAAGTAAAGATGTGAGTACGAAAGTAATAGTTTTTATTTTCTAGTTATAGCATGTTCCAGTCTTTTCAGTCCGCAACGACGGCTTACAAAAGAACCAAATTCAACGTATTCTCGTCCTTTTACCGAAAATATCCTCATGTCAGGACACCTTTATGTGAAATTCCACGGACGAATAAAATTTCGAATCATAGTTTAAATTTGAAGATTTCAACGGCGGTTTTCACTTTCCGCACTGGCTAAAAATAATGGAATGTAGTATAGAAGAATCACTCATCCTTTACAGATGTCTTTTCACTTGAGTGCGTTCTGGATTTCAGTTAGAGCAAATCCTTGTTTGTGATGATGAAGGCAAGTACATATCATTATATTTTGGGCAAAACTGATTGAGTTAATGGTGCATGCTGATAGAATTCAGCATAGAATAATTCCTAAGTAAGGAAGAATACAACCGTGCGTTGCTTAAATTCACTGAGGAGGAGCATTTCTCTCCAAGATTTCGGATCGGATTGTTTATTGTAGTACAACAACGAAGCGTTTCTCTCGATGATTAATCACCGTATGCCATTAGTCACAGATTTTAGCACCTTTGACATTGGTGAGGATTGTTAGTAGTTTTTGTCCTCGTTGTCAAAGAACCCGAGCGTTACATCGAGTAAAAGGCCGAGGTGCTCGGATCATGAAATGCTCCCACGCATCTCTGAAGAAGGCCATTAATTCATCCGTTGATTGCGGATTGAATTTAAATAATTCGCCCGTCCGAAAATATAATTAACATCACAATCGGCCGAGGCAGTATTTCATCCAATCACAACATACATCGCCCGAGTCAATTACACAGTTCCAAGCGAGAGAGCGGATCCACACGTTTTCAGCGTCGAAGAGCACTGAATAGAATTTTACTGCCTTTGTATCATTTCTCCTCACGAAGGCAGCGTAAAATTGAATTTTCACCGCCGCCAAAAGAGCGACTTGTTAAGAAACTATACGTTGACCGTGAACGGTTCGCGGGAAGGAGAAAAAGGTATATAACGAGCGGGAAAAGGATTGAGGCTCGGAGTTAAGTCTCTTGCGCCAGTTTTATGTGAAGGGCGAGGTCGTTACGTGTGTTTGTACTGGAAGTTTTCCGAGGCATCCTTAGGAATCCGAGCAGATAAGTGCTCTGGGATGATTTTTGAGTTTTCTCCCAAATGAGATAAAATTTCGTTCCAAAAGAAAAAGGTTGGAGATATAAAAAGCCAAGTTGTATTGAATGGAAGGGAATGAAATCAGGACCGTAATAGGCGGTGGATTATGAAAGTATTCGGATGTTATCCTCACTTCCGAGAATTGTGGAGTTAGAACTGTCATAAATTCATGATGTCAATGGGATTATTTTCATGAAGATTCATGTAAAAAAAACTTAGAGAAACATTTCATGGAATAAAATACCATCATTCTAAGTGCTTTGCCTTTCAGTAGGTACGTTAAAATTCCCTATGTTTTAAGTGTGTTTGATATGCGTTGATTTGCCCTTTCATTTCTTCGTAACCGGGTCTCCCGCATAGCCAAGTGGGCTGCGCGTTTGGCTTTGTTGCCTGTGGAAGCGGTCCCGGGTTTGATTCCCGTTGGAGGCTTACATGTGCGAAATGACCTTAGTTGTCGAAGCTCTTTTAACCATATTACAACTTCTATGTCTTGTAATCAGAGCCGCGCCGTCCTAAGGGTGCAAGGGATGCATCGCACCCGGGCGGCGGCAACAGAAGCTTAGCAAACTACTGTTATTATCATTTCAACATAGTTATTTGTCGTTTTCTTTGTGATATATTTCTCGTTAATCCCATCAAGAACAGTTTCCATTCATCAATAAGCCAAGGCAGGTTAAAAATTTCGGCTCTCATTATGATATAACTCTAACTTGATGATTAATTGATAATGTGTAGTGACTAATGTAAGCTGGGAAACGAAGTTACAAAATACTGTTTTTTCACAGTCTTAAAAAATAATGTTTACCTGCAAATCAGGATAGGAAAGGAATCACGTCTTTGTATTTAATTTGAAGGGTCGGCAAATTATTTTTGCACCCGGGCGGCAGATAGACTGGGCGCGGCTCTGCCTAGAATAATATATAACGTAATAATTCCATGAATTTGGTTTCAAAACGGAAGGTTCAATAGGAGGAATCTTAATTCATTGAAGTCTATAAATAATTATTCTTCGATGTATTGCTTTTCCATTTAATTTTACTGATTGGTTATTCATGTTAATTGGATCTGTATTCATCCCCCTGAATATTCATTATGATGATGTTAATAATTTAAAATTATTAATTTTTAATTAAAAGTCAGTTTTATGCTAAATCATTCTTCTTTATGGACAATAATTGGAAAAAATTTCCTTTCGCCTTCTGCAGAATATTCGGGATCGCCACACGGATGGTTTAATTTTAGAATTTTTCTTTACTTTTAATAAAACCATAGACCTAGACTATCTTGGAAAGTTGATAACCATAAGCTTTATTTTTGATAAGTTTAAATCTGATTAAGACAGATAAAAGATTTTTCCATAGTTCCTCTCAGTGAAGTTATGCTGTCGTGCTATAAATGGTGATGGACGGAGCCTGTCAAAAGAGAATATGCACCCTGTAGAAGAGTTATTACTGCTAATTTTATTCATGAATTTGAACTTCACAAATATCTCTGCTGCTTCCGCAGATCTGATGTAAATGGATATTTTTGACTGTTAAATTATTCGGAGGAGGATGGCAATATTTGAACCACTTCATGGAAATCGTCCTTAGGATATTTTTCGGTTAATCCATTCGAGATGGGAAAACCGAAGCGTATTTCGGAAAAAGGCTTATAAAATGAAAAAGAATAGCGAATGACGTACGAGCTCATGTGTCACAATCCCAATGCATTTTCCAATATGTTCGGAAAGATTTGCCGATATTTCCTCTTTATTAATTTTCAGTTTATTTCAAAAACGGAGGATTTCCGCGAAATACGTAATAAAGTTGTCGGAATACAATTCAAATTGGAATTCACCAGGAAACATCGATGATAAATTTTGCGAATAATTAGATTTTAACTGTGATTTCATATGTACTGGTCTGAGCGGTATTTAATCTAATCACGATGCAGTGCTCTCTTAATCCTGGAGTTGATTGAAGTTGAAAATGGATTGAAAATTATTTCCGTGTCCTTTTTTGTAATATCATCGTTGTGGCTAGAACTGTTTCATCTTCGGAATGGAACGAGTATTAATTTATGGAAGTATGAATCCGAATTCCTCTATAGATATTATTAGTATCGAATACTGTTTCAGCTGCGAAGCTATCGGCATACTTAGAAATTGATTAAAACTCATCGCTCGGCTCGTGCGAATCTAACGGAGCCTGCCGCAGCGCATGACTGGTTAAAAGCGTAGAGAGATTGATAAATTGAATGCGATCTTGATTAGAGGCTCGCCGTCAGTTAAAGTCGTTTAGTGCCATTGTGGTGGAATTCCTGCCTGCGATCCTTTTACGTTGACTTTAATAAGCTAACCAACAGACTGACATATCCCGCGATTGAAAATCCCCGTACCGTAACCAGGGTGAGTAACTAATCTTCTACAAATTGAGGTGAAATATCGCAGAAGGACGCGTTCGTTACCGCGAAATGCTGCACCAATTAAAGCCTTTGCAAGAGAAAGATATCTGGTTGCGTTTCTAGGATTCAGCTTCTTTCATTAGGGAGCAGGTCTAAATAAAGATAAATCGACGCTCCTCACAAGGCGCGAGATGGAAGCATCTTCGCGGAATCTGGGACGCAAGAATTAGACTAAAAATGAATTCATTGTGTTTTATTTTTAATTTATAAAAACAAAACATGCATTAAAGAATTGAAAGACATTATTTCAATGTTTGAGTACTTTAAGAAATCACCCTGTCCCTCTCATATATTGGGTTCATTCTTCCCCAAGTCCTGATTTTATGATTTTAATGACTTTTTACCCTATACCCTACTCTTAACGGAGTTTAGTTTTTAGGCCCTGTAATCTAGTGTATAGTTATCAAGGAGTTAAACTAATCTTCGCTTAAAATCCCGGTATTATAATAGATTTTTTGAGAAAAATTGAAGGTTATAGTTAATCTTCATGCTACTCTATCATATATATGAGAGATGAACAATTATGCTCACTTTTACTCTAACAAACCTTAGTAATATAGGGCTCTAAAGTGAAGATTTGTTCAAATCCATACTGTCTGTACAATATAATACCGTATCTTTGTGTTTTTGAGCCTCAAATGTTTACGGAATTAGAGGCATCATCATATATGTCAGTATGTATGTCCATGTTAGCGGAGTTAGCTTGAATACTGATTAAGAATTTATTGGAGATACTTACATGTATTCATAAGAATTTACCTTGAATCTTTCATTCATAGCACGGATAAAATGTAAATCTTTTCCTCTAAAGAGTAAAATTTAAACAGCATACGAAAACAAACTATATTTAAAATTTTGCTTTATGTTCGCATATTGTCTGATAAATGCGAATTCTCATATTTTCTATATCTTACGGTATGGAGAAAGGGGGTGATGTCCAACTCTACCTCTTTCCCTCGTATCCACCATTGCTTTTTACCGTCTTTATATGGTCTATCGCTTCTCATCGTCTACTGTATATATTATGTGTACATCTTTATATTTATATATCGTCTTTATTATCTTTAATCCTTGTTGCATTACTGCTTCCTCTTTAAATAGAGAGAAGGAATTATTTTAAGTTATATAACCAGAGACCTTAGGTATTCAGTACCTTATTAGTGATGCTTATAGGATATAGATCAACAAATTAACATGTATATTCACATGAAGTACTCCGTAGTTTATCGCAAATGACTGTTTGCGGAATGCAAACATGAGCTGGAATATCAGTCGTATTTTTTCTGGAAGGAAACCTGTGAAATAATAAATTTCTCTTAAGCGTCATTACCTTATGGTCATAGTGTATATCATTCACATTTCTTGAGCTAGCAAACATACGTTCTCTTTGGTGGGATGACAGATTGTGAAGTCGAAGCTTGTAGGCAGGCTTCACCTTTTCCTAGCGTTATAAATCGATCTAAGAAGCGCAAGAAGGGAGAAATATTCCCCAGGATCCTCTATTTCACCGCTGAAAAGGCGCACAGGACTTGTAAATTTGAGTGTCAGGTCTAGAAAAATATAGCCGCGAGAAGGGGTGATGGGAGAAAAGGCTGGCTTAAGAACGAAGAAGAGGCCTAGAGAAGCCACTATGGGTTTGTGGATGTTTTACGCGTTGGAATCACTCACATTGGATATGCGGGTCGCTTTCTGGTGAAAGTGGGAGATAGGGAAATAGGAGGCTTCCGCAGGGAGTTGTCATCTGTGGGAAGAGTGACTCCACAAAAGCGAATGGGACAAGGATTATTTTTTTGGAGATAGGGGTTGAAAAAAAAAGGGATTCGAGGAAAGGATAGGACCTTTGGCGTCACCGGGAGAGGAAATGGGGAAGGAATACATAAAACTGAGAAAAGGTTGATAAAATCGCGGGGCGAGCATTGGTCGTCATTTTTATTACGTTTTTAGAGATATTTCGCGTCAGAACTATGGGCAGGACCAGACGTACTAAAATGCATGGGACAACCTCAACTTAGAAGTTAGGACATAACGCTGGATTCTGATAAATATTTCAATGGATAGATATTGGCTTAAGAAAGCTAGACTTAGTAAGGCAGGAGCTTTAGTTGAGCATAAGAATGTTAGAAGTGAAGAGCTGAGAGTGGGAAATTTGTATGTTAATAAGCCAGGAATATCGTATGGGTTTCCTTGAAGGTATTCGAAGATAAAGAGGTTCGATTTGAACTTATCGACGGAAGAATTACTTATCTTGAAAATGCAATACATGCCGCTTCATTCTTCGCTGTTTACTATCTTTTTATGCTGTTTTATGTAGCTCATGGTTAACCGTAGATTACTTGGATTCACTTGGATCTGCTTGGATTCAGAATATTATACATCTTTCTCAAAAGTTTATCGTTACAGATTTATGTTCTCTTATCATTATTACCAATACATATCATTAGTATTAGTTATTTCTCTTAAGGTAGTAGTCTGGTATTTTCCTTTTGTTTTGATAAAAATGCTCCGAGAATAATTTTCCATGTATTTCGTGACGGTGTTGAGGTTTATTTTCGGATTCTGGTGTGTGTCAAAACATTTTACTGTCATCTTTTCATATATTTCACCTTCTTCTCTCACAATATTGCTATCTGGCTTTCGCCAACTCGCTTACTTATTTACTTGTGTGTATAATAACACAATTCAAAGAGAGAAATACTGAGCTTTAGTATACTTTCGTCATTTCAATTGTCAATTTATCCGAAATTGAGAAAATATTATCAGAGATATTCAAGCTGGAAGTTTAGAACCATTTACCATAACATAGTATTCTAGGTGAACTTTAGAACTGAACCGATGTTTTCCTGAAAATTCAATTTGCTTCGAAGCTAAAAAATTAACTGATTGGTTTCCGTACTCCACGGAAAATGGAAAAGCTGAATTTACTACATTTACTCAAACAAGAAATTGCCACCCAAATTCATCCTTACAAACATTTCGACAAAATTAACTCCCAAACAGCGGAACAACCGATAAAGGCTGTCTCAAAAAAGAGAGCATCCTTCCCCGAAGGACCGGCAATTTTAATTGAATTTCCCGAAGGAAAACGCGTCTGCATCAACGCCTTGGCAATGGCGCAAATGAGAATCCTTTTCGCGATTCATTTGTCACGAAGTCCGCCCCGGGGAAAGGAAGGTTTGGTCGAAGAGCGCGAAGAAAGGATAGGGAAAGAAGGAAATCTTCTCGGAGGTCCATCGCTAGAAGTCGGCAGAGACGTTAATTATTTCTGGTCGTCGGTACGTGACTCAGAGGATCACGAAGAGATTGGGCTCCTATCCCATTCCCTTCGGAAAGAACTTCGCTTTTTATAATAGCCTCTCCTAGTCGCCGCTCGTGAAGCACGGCGAGCCCCCTCCTCCTTCCGGAATAGTATTCATCGAGAAAAAATATACTTGTTGCTTAGGAGGTGGGCTTTATTTATAGGGTGTGGATCTTTGAGATTTCGCCGCCATCACTCGCGGTTACCCAATTATATTACCGATACTTTATTTTCGTCGTCGTTTCTGGATTGATTTAGTGACCGGAATATTTAACGGGCGGGCGTGATTTCCCAGCGCGTTTTTACGAGCGTGGAAATGAGTCGAATTGATTTTTCATAACAGCGGGAAGTGATTAAAAATTCTGCTCCGAAAAGTGGAATTTTCGCCGAAGCCTTGAATATCTCGGCTTGATTGGAGGTATGAATTTTAATTTCCGGAGCCATTGTCACGGTTATTACCATTCATTCTGCTCTTCTGTCTGGGCATTAAAACTTTTACTCGATTTTTCCTGTCCATAGAGAAGGGATCGTTAGGGCGATGTCCCGACGTAGATGATAAGCAGGAAGTATTTTATGGCCGCCAGGGTCCCCGCCATCCTTGGGCCCCCCGCTGAAATAGTAAAGGCAACAGTTCGTTACGCCACTTCCACATAGGTTTATTAATGATTCAATCAATATCCTAAATCAGTTGTTCATAGCCGGTAACTTATGAATATTAAACATTTGCTACGAATTTATTCGAGGAGTAATTACAGTCAGGAAAATGCAATGTGTGGAAGTTCAAAATGTATCTTTTTAATTTGCATTCCTTGGAGAACTTATGTAATTGCAGTCATCTTAGCTATTTTGCACGTATCTAAGATTGAATATTGATTCTAAATTTTATTCATGGCTTTTGCCAGCATCTGCTTAATTGCTAATATGCTTTGTAGTCCCACGTTTTTTATCTTACTAATATACACACACGAGAATTACTCCTCATTAAGCGAGGATCATATGTCTGAAACCAATCCTAAACAAAAATCATAAATGTTATCGGATTATGGCGTTAACTTTCTCGTACACATTTTAATTGACAAATGCGTAGCTTTTACAAGTAGTATTTATAAGGGATTAAGATTTAAAACGACATTCCCTTAATACCAAACTTCCCATAGAAAACTTATCAGCCTTTCAAGATTCTCAGTTCAAAGCGATGACAATCACCTTCTTTAATCGCTTCTTATTGCGGAAGGATTACTGCGATGCAATTCTCACGAGTAAGATCCCAGCTTTGTCGCTTATCTTCACGTTGATCTTCGAGCCTCCCTGATGCTATCCATTGCTTGGGATCTCTTAGAAGTTGAGGCGAAAAAGGAAGGAGTATCGCAGCGATCGGCCTGTCGAGATGCTGTCCTTCCCAGCTTTTAGTTTTATTCCTTTTCATTGCAGGCTCGGGAGGCGACATTTATGCTTCTCTGGCCTTTTGGATGTAAAATGTTCACGTTCTTACAGGTTTTTAACATGCCAAATGTGTAGGATATTGTTTCGTTTACGCGATTGCTTTCAATATCTTATGCATTTCATGTCATTAACATCACTTTGTATTCAAGAAATACTGTTGTCATCGGTTAAAAAATAATATTTTCTCTCATCTAAATGTCCGTTAAAGTTGTGAAATAAAATATCAAGCAATATTCATGTTTAATAAAGTTATTGACGTAACTATGAACTAAATTAACGTAATCATTTTATTTTATGTTGATATAATATTTATTTACCTTGCTTATCGTTCTCTGATATCATAGGGAGTAAATAAGTGAAAATTGTTTTCGTCCTTTTCACCACCTTGTATTAAAATAAGTATTTTTTATAGCATTGATAAATTTTCCTAACAGATATGGCTTAAGAAAGCTAGACTTAGTAAGGCAGGAGCTTTAGTTGAGCATAAGAATGTTAGAAGTGAAGAGCTGAGAGTGGGAAATTTGTATGTTAATAAGCCAGGAATATCGTATGGGTTTCCTTGAAGGTATTCGAACTTCTTTTGTACGCGACTTATATTATTTTTCCCTCAATAATTTTATCATTTATATTTCTCAGTAACTCCTTTGGAAAAGGTTCCCAGCAATTTTACATAACGATATGTATTTTTATCATAATACCATTATCATTATTTTTTATCTTTGAAATCGATATCTGTTTTCCTAAATATTTAATGTAGTTTTTATGAGTATTTCCCTCCGTAGAAGGCTGCCATAATATTCCGGAGCTATTCTTCCGCAGTCTTTTTTTGGATTTATACGAGTAGCCGACTCGCATTTTAGATTTTCTAGGAAAGCGCTATCTCAGACATTTTTTTACTCGCCATAAAAACGCTCTTCGTGAACCTGGAGTCCATATAAATTGTCGGAAAGGGAGTGAGCCATCGTAAAGTCGGGAATGATTTACTGTGGATTCCGAGATTTTTGCAAACATTTTTATGATAACATTCGTTAGGATAGGTTCAGTAAATCTTGGAAATGAATTCATCCTGATGTTTATCTTTTCTATCTAGAGTTGTAAAATATTTTTACTACGGGAAATGTATCATTTTCTCAACTTTAAGCCTCTACTTTGGCCTCAACGGATGTTAATTTTGATAATGACGTCCTACGGTTCTTTTTGAAGAGAGAATTTTCTTTATGGACGAAGAAGTAATTCAGAGGTAGAGATTACTAAAATATTTAAATCGGAATTCCTTCTGCAGGTTATTTCTGTTTCCGGTACTATTAAGTACGGGGTTAATGAATGTGTCAGAGGCGATAATTATTCGCCTTAATAATAAGAAACACATTTTTGTGAAGTGTGCCGGTGTATTATTATAGCCCCTTGCTACACGCCGAGAGGCGGCTTGCAAGAAGTAGATTTTGATATTATCAGATTTGATCACATTATTGTTATTTTAAGTGAAATTAATCTTAAATAAATTGAAATCGAAACATTTCTTGAAGATGTGCTCAAAAGGTGCACAAATTGAGGTTGGTAGTCCGGTAACTTTTAATTTGGTAGCAGGTATTTGTTTAATGATACGCGAATACTTCATTGCTGTTATAAAGTGACGAATTCTGAAACATTTCGTGTACCAAAGAAAGCGTTTTGTAAACCTAGTTAAGTCTCACTCAATTTCATCTGAATCCTTTCATTGGGCTACCACTTAGTATCGAGGTTAACATTGTAGTTAGTTTCTGCTTACGTAAATTAAGAAAAATATAGTTATGTAAAATTGTGTGCCAATAATTAAAACGTCATTCCCAATGCTCTGATGGAGACACAGGACGCCACTCAAGAGACCTTCTGTCTCTCGTTATCAATAAACTCCGCTAATGGACATCAGCTTCCTTCAGATCATGGAACCGAATTAAGTTCATCCCTTCCGCAGGACTGTTTATTAAATGTCAAATTAATAATGAAACCCTGCGGAGACCCATATCCTCCCCATCTCCGCCCGCAATTAAGAAAATAATTCTTCGAGTAGCAATTCAATGAAGAGAAATTCGTTCGGCGGTTGAACTCTTCGTCGTAACCTTTCGTATTTTTCAACCTTTCGGCCCGCCGAATTGAAAAAGTGGATTTCAATAGCCCCTCGACCTAGGACCCCGAGCAGGACTTTGATGGCGGGCATGTTGAAAGTAAGGGGTCTTGTCTTGTCCGGCGGACATCGGATGAAGCCGCAGAAAGTCGCGGAGGCGGTTGGGGGTCACCGGAACTGACGTCATGCTATGTACGTTTGTTCTGCCGTCGGTTGGCGATCGCAGGACGGGCGTGCCCCGTGTCGGACGTCGTGTTTCACGGATTAGGTAGGTCGAGATGAAAAACATCGTCGTTGTTTTGTCGAGTACGTAAAAGGAGAGGAGTGCATGATTTATGAGGTTGGCTGTCGTTAATTTTCGCGTTCGGGTCGTTTTGCCGCGGAGACGATTTTTACGAATGTTGGAACAAGAGGAAGGCTCGCGTCAGTGACAGGAGCTACAGAGATATGTTTGCTCCCTTTGTATTTCAACATGCGTAGAATACATGTGAATTGGGCTACACCTTTTCAATGAAACGTTCTTAAATGAAGCTCGACTCCTCGTTCAACACAGACCATAAGAGAAACATAATGTATAAATACGGAGAGGATGCTTTTCGCTGGAAAATTGTAGGATTCCAGAAAACCTAGTCGTAATTTTTTTCTACCATCACTGTAGTAGTTACCGGTTGGATTTTGGTTGCTGGTTTATTCTCTTAATACTTTATTGAAAATGGAAGGCATTCTCTCAAAGCTTCGCCTGAAACAGATGTTAGAACCTTCTTGTATGTGTATTACGAAATCCTTCAAAGTTTCAATTTTTGAAAGCTAATTATGAAATTCTGATTCTTGGGGGAACGTTTTCATTTAAATGAAATTCCTTGTTTGTGATCTATTCCTTTAATACTCTAAAAAAAACAAGAATATTCTCGGAAGTAGTTGATTATAATCGAGTCTTTAAGAACACGTGATTGTCGCAGATGGCGCTTTATTGGAACCTCATATTGTGAAGTGTTTATTATGTGATCATTTTTTGGTCGAAGAAGAATTTTTTTGTTTTAGATTAGCGTATACGTTGTAGCTCCGGTAATTTCAAAAAGTATATGTTCTTCCCATTATCAATAGAAAAATCTCGTAATTGAAAGGTGACATTTTTTTATTTTCTTGCGAATCTCTGATTTAGTGACCAAAAAAAGTATGATAATTCTGTTGATCCTAATCTTTTATTCGGATGATCCTCATTGATTTACGGCTGAAGTTGTGTAGCCCATATCTCACCGCCGAAGGTGTTGATACTACTGTATGCGGGGGGATTTCTTTAGGAAGTCATCTATTGTGCTTGAGATCTAGGATGAAATGTATTCTGTTTCGTTTGTGTATCTCGCTGTATTTGGAGGTGTGAACAAGTCGCGTTCGGTCTGCGCTGAATATTAAAGTGTATCTTATCATTAGGTTGGATGCCCAACTGTATTCGCGCCGGGTTACCTCTCGACACATACATTTACAAAGCATCTGTCATTTCACATTTCCATCGCACCTTTTTTGCACCCACTTTTACTTGTTAACAACTCCAGCTGAAGGCGTCTGCGTAAGCCGTCGGCATTTATTCCTCCAGGCGGAGTCAATGCCTCGAAATTGTCTACGATGTAGACGCCTCCCGTAATAATATCATAAAGACGTCCTTTTATCCCTGGAATTGCTCCGTGGATTAACTACGACAAGATCGCCCTTAACAAGTCCCAAGTGTCTCTTCTACACCTTATCTCCTTTAATATTTCATCGGATTAACTTACCCAGCATCCAGCCTCCGTCGCCGGTAACACCAATGAAGGGGGGATTACTACAGGGTGACCATATGGACCGCTCCTCTTTCCCTGTCGTCTCCGTCCACCCCCGCGCCCTTTTCCATTTCCTTCCCTCGCAACCTCCTGTCATCGTCTAAGTCATTTCCTAATCGGCCATCCTTCCAGGCACATGACGCTTCCAGTATTTCCTCTTTTTTCGAAGGGGATTCTTCTCCAACTTCCTCTATATCCCCTTTGCACACGTTTTACAGTCCCTCCCTCTGCTTCCTCTCCCACTCTTACTGTCGCCTTTCTTTGCCATTGTTCAACTCGCGTCAGCTCATGTACTTCTTCGTGGTGCTTTTTCGCCGTGTGGTTTAGAAGAGGTATTGTATGAGAGTTAAAACGCCGCTTTGTCACGAGAAAGGTTACTAAGGTGGTTGAATCATAGTGTCGCTCGTAGTGAGTGTGCTAACTCGAAAGTATTTATCAGAGAGCAAAATTGTCCTTTGTTACTTCTATTGAAGAGGGTGTTTAATTTTACAGTTGCGACGAATTTCTCCATTTCTATTCTAGGATCAACTGCTTGGGCCGTGAATTCCTGGTAGAACCTTCATTTCTAGGCTGTTTTTTTAAGGCTATTTTCAGTTCAGCAGATACTGCAGAATTTTCTTTTGATATTTCATCACTTATTCTGTCCAAATTTATCTTAATTCGATTAAATTTTTAATTACTGTTGGGAATTAATCCACAGTACTCTTTGAATGAATTGCTACACGTTTGGCTTTTGAATTTTATTTTCATCCAATTAAATAAATAGCGCTTCTCAATCCTTTACATCCCATTTTCTTATTACCCATTTTCATTATTGAAAATATGATAATTATCATTCGTAAACTATTTCAATTTTGAAATAATTAACGATTTAACATTTTGTCGTAATCTTTTTGAAGACTCATTGGTGAACAGAGGCAGGGAAATAACAGAATGGAAAAATCACTACTATAATGAATTTTATCTCAGTCTCAAGTTCTATACTATACAAGCGCTTTGTACATTTCGTTTATATCAGAAAAATGAAATCCTTTCGGATCGAGTCTAAGTCTTCAACATTCATTCAATTGTCAGGCAAAAAGGAATTAATTTGCGTCAATTCTGGAATTTTTTAATCGCCATCCCGAAGTTTCATGTTCAAATCCCGCCGTAGGTGCGAGGAACCTTTCTTTGTGTAATGTTGACGTGTTAATGGTACGAAATAACATTATCTTCGTAAAGTCGCGCATTAAAATGATGCAGCTACGCGAAGCATGTAAATTGGTGACTTTAATCGTGAGAAAATTACGACTTATCTAACGAAGAAGAGTGTCACGGTAGTAAGGATTTATATCCGCTTAAAAACTCCAGCAATGTTTTTATCCGCTGCTGAATTAAGCTGCAACACTTAAGCTCGTTCTCAGTATCAAGTCATTAGCAGTATCTTACCCGCGGTAAATATAAATCAGGTTAAACCTTACGTATATGAGTGGAATTTATCGGAGCGTGACTCAGTTAACGCTGTAAAATAAGGAAGCTTTAACACACATCTCGCGTACATTTGTTCCTTAGCAGCACTTATACAAAATCCGGCATCGCGTGCGTTTAACTCTTAAATTTCGGACAGGATTATCTAGATCTGACGGAAGTCTTTTGACATCCTTTGTATTCGGAATGAATTAAAATAAAGTTAGCTTTCATGAGAAGTTTTATGAGGTGGATTCCTGAAAGCCCTTTGAATTATGACTTCTCAGACTAGAATTTTAAGTGAAATCTTACGTGTCTACGCTTTAGTAATTAGTTAATATTACAGCCTTGACGAGTTTTCAGAAACAGTGAATTTTTCCCTTTAGATTTTACTGATAATTAGAGTTTTCGAGTATATTTTCTTTTTGAATTAATTATTGTAATGTGTTTTGAATGCATTTACTTTTTCCGTAGAAAATTAAGCTTTTTTCTTTCAGCTGGTTTTCTTTTACTAATTATTGAGACTCAATTCTCATACTTGGTAGTTGATTATGGGATATTTTATTATTGACTTTCTGTCGTTTAGTGCATTTGAAAAAGCCCACTCTGTCTCTAAAATAACAGGGTATGGAACTTCTTTCATAGGGAATGAATTTTTGTTTCAACTAACAACTAATTTCCTTAGTAAAACTTCGTTATCCCAAGGAAGAACGGTAAAACTTCGTTATGTCAAATTACTCAATAAAACTTCGTTATGTCAAATTTCCAAGAAGTGACGATCTTCCCCTTAAATTTTAAGTTCCTGGAGGTTTTACTTGGTGGAATAAATGTTTTATGATTACGGTGACTACACTTTTTAAAGACTAATGCGAATTGAACTTACAGCAATAGAGAACAATGAATAGCGTATCGTAAATTGATCGCTAATAATAATTAAGGATAATAATATCGTTGATAATATCTGCAGCTTGGATCATTAATCATGTTGGGATCGTTAATAACATCTGCAGAATAACAACTATCAGAAATGCAAGAAGAAAACTGAATAATTTCGCCGAAATATTTATCGAGAGAATATTATGTAATACTTCGCAATCTTTGTAATCGTTAAAAAATTCGGACCAACCAACCAACGAAATATCATACAATAACCAAAACAACTTTGTATAAGGGGTGAAAAAATAAAGATATTGGTGATTGAACGTAATTGGACGAAACTCTGAAATACAAGACATCACTGTAGTTCACTGTAGTAAACATGCGTGTGTATTCGATATTTTTGGTCCTTGACTTGGTTTCAATTAGTCGAAGTAGCTTTGAAATGCACCATCTCCTTGGATCCTAAAAAGGGTTAGTGGGACCTGGCTTTTCGCTCCCAGTGATCCATTTAGAGTCCCTCCCATTCCCTTCCCATCTCATTCGGTCCTTTCAGAACACTTTACGGCCAGTTTAACTGACACCGAGGATCCTCTCACTGCCATCATCAGGGCTAGCCACGTTCAGAATGGCCCCTGAAATTGTTTATCTTTAGCCAAAAAGGGATACGGACATCTCGACTCAGATCTCTCCTATTTTTTTATCCGACGAACCAGCCAATCAACGACCATTTCTGTGTTGTTTGCGGACATTCCGTCAAACTTGAACTTGGCTGAACTTATTTTTTTTCCCCTCGAACTCCTTGGAAAGAGATCACGTTTTAGGAGTTGCTGAGGAAGGAATTGTTTATATCTTCTCGTAAAAGGACTTGACATTGATGTTTTGGGGCGGAGCGTTTTGTTTCGCTTTTTTATTTCCGGATGCCGTCATTCTAGAGGGGGGTAGACCTGTATGATTCATAAATAAGAGGTCTTTAATGGTTTATGGATAAGATGGTTGGGAATGGGTGACGCTTTGATGTTCCAAATAATCAAAAGCCGCATACGTGGTCGGACGGAAAAGGAGTTGATCTGGACTCACTCGACCAGAAACGGAAGGAGCATTGCAGACGATCCTGTGTACATGATAATGAGGATCGAGATCAGAACACATGTTATCAATACAGTGTTTTAATATTTACATAATTTCATGAATTAGCCGAATGTAGGATGTGTTCATTCTTTTATGGCTTTTTTATCAAGTAAATAACGATTAATTACATAATACAAGTACTGACGTTACAAGTCTCGATGCATCGATTAACTCATGAATTTAAATTGAATTTTCTTAAATTTAATTAATTAATGAAATTGTAAGAAGATATTAATTACGTCAATATTTCTTCCCAAAGGAAATTATTTTTAAACGTTTTTAGTATCGGAAAATATTCGTTCATTTTCAATATCATTTATCATTTCCATGAAACTATTTTAACATGATAGATTTAGTTACTCAACAATGCAGACAGCACTATTAGAGTACTATCGACCTCTATCATAACATTATTGTTTATCTCAATTTCTGTTTATAATTATCAACCTGATATATTAGCGCTTTTTGTTATGTTTACTGTTTGCTCTCTTGTGTTCTAGCATTGCATTATAATATCCTTCAACGCCTTAATGAAATCAAAATGGATGGATTGTTAATTGTTACTGTTAAAGTGAAGATTGGGAGCTTGGGATCAAGGTATTCGTTGCATATCTGTTGAGTTGGTGTCGACAATTTCTGTCTTGGTATTGTTCCGTGAACCTTAACAAAATTGCTTACCGAAAAATTTAATTTTCTACGTCTTGCATCTTGCCTGTTACGAGTTTATGTGCTGCTTCATTCGTTAAGTTAGCAAACTAACGTTCCCTAGCCAGTCTCTCTGAGGGCTCGTTATATCCTAATGTGAGATTTTTCAAGTATGATATCTCCGGTGGTGGAACATCTGTTACTGCTTTGGCATATTTTAGTTTTTTAACAACCCCTACCTTCTGGAGCGTGAATGTTTACATGTGTATGTGTTCCGTGTTCCCCGCCAGTTAGAGCATTCGAATGCTATATCTCATAATATGTTGTCAGTTAATGTGAAGACGAAAAAATTAACATTAGTTATTCCCACTTTTTCCCTTGATGTGTTTTTTCTCGAAGCAGTGGCACGTGTGAAAATAATCTTCCTTCCATCCGTTTCCTTGGCAACTCTTCTGATATACCCGTCGATGGAGGCAAGTGCGTAGTGACCAGAAATCGGAAGTTAAATAAAAATATTGAGGAGGGTGAGAAAGGACTCCATCTTTCGTCGCCTTCCCTTTTTCGAAAGCTATGGAGAGACTCCCACATCCGCAGGAAATCGACGCCTATGTCTCGACGACGCTGCATTCTCGTTTCTTTTTTATTTAGGCGACCAAGCAAGATTTCCATATCTGCCTTTTCCTTCGTCTGTCGTCAAACGATTGAGACATTGCGGAAGCGAATATCCCTTACGACTGCATGAGGGAAAAATAGGTTTCCAAGTTACGTCCGATAGTGTTGATGAAGCGGCTATGAAAAGTGGGGTGTGAAGCTTTTTATCGGATATGAGACATAATCCAAAATGACGGCTTGATTTCTAGGCATTCGTCTTCCCATTAGATAAAGATCATCAGTGTTGAAAGCAAACGGATTCCAAGGATTTTTCATGCAAGGAAAAATCGATAAATCACCATTTTCGTTTATTATGAAATTTCCTACTTGACGAGGATTATTAAAATTCTGTTTTCATGTCCTCTACCATACGAAGCTGGTATATTTCTCAGTAACTCCTTTGGAAAAGGTTCCGAAATATTTCTACTATTTCTGTTAGTCATATTTTAATTGCCAAATCAATTTTATTTCTGATATTTTTCTGAAAATTCTAACATTTAAAAGATGCATTTCATCCATACGTTGTGGTGCATGAGCTGAGTAAATAATGTGGATATTTAAGATGAATAATTTATTAAAATTTCACCGTAAATGTAATACGTATTGTCAACTGTACAGTTATTTTGATGAAAGCCTTATGAAACATTTGCTACTTATTGTTTGATCAACAATTAAAAAAGCTGACAAAAATTATCAATTTTGATCAGATTTTTGTGACTGCTAAGTTTTTTTTTACTTTGCCGAGGAAAAAAATAGTCATCCGCGATCGTTCGTATAAAGGAAAAAAATTTGGCTTCTGCATTTCTCTGAAGGAAAACGACCAGAAGTATATATTCACTCTCAATCATGTGCTTTTGACAATCAAAATGATACGATTGATTCAACATGTTCAAATAGCAGCACTTTTTAGTATTGTTTCAATTCGCCATCGTTACCAACTTAAATTGTAAAATCATATACATTATGGATGAGTTATGAGGAATATTTCAAAAAGTGTGTCCACCGCTATCAGTGACGGACTTTTGTGCTTTCCCTGGCAAACATATCTCTTCAACTCCTGTACCCAACGGTGGATTACTACGAATTCAGCGGAAACAGTGAGCAAATGTCGCAAACGAATTCCAGCGTTTGCGCCCCCGTAGACGAACCCTTTCACGGCCCCGTTCTTGGGAGGCGTGGTGGCTGCCTCTCAGTGCCTCCCGCCCACCTCCCACGGTGTGCCCCCCCAATACCCTCTCAACCTCCCACTGCCACCAGCTGTCTCCCATCGTGGCCCCTTGATCTCAATTCCATTTCCCTTCTCTCCATCCGCTCCAAGCATTTCGTCATTTTTCCTCGGTGTGGGAGGCCGTGGGGAGTCAGGGTTATGTATGTGCGTTGGGATGAGAAATCGGGGTTCGTAGTAAGAGAGGCAGTTTTCTAAAGGGGGGGCATACCATTCAAAACGCATCGCAAGTTAACGCTTTACGCCCCAAAAAGCATTTCCTCCTTTCCGCAGGAGTATTTATCGCCGGGAGACGTGTCGATTCTTAGCGGAGTCTATCGAATGAGATGGAGGTTCGGCATCCGTTTTTCCCCGCGCGGTTTGTCGAAGGGGATCTAATTGCGGGGGTAGACCGTTCCATTGTGAGGTCCGTTCACAGGGGAGACATCGTGGAAGAGATGAACAAAGACGCTCGCACCGCGGGGCGGTAGTAATTGATTTTAAAGTTTTGCTCCCTACCGGAAACGTATTCCTGGATGGGTTGTCGAGTCGAACAATGCTCACGCTGGGGTATTACGTGGGATTTCTTTCGGCCGGGCCATAATGCGTTTAGGGATGCAAATCGTAAGTTTATAGGGTTTGTCGTATTAGGGGGAGAACTCGTATGCTACCTGTGTGTTACTTTGCCTTTAAAAATTTTCTGTTTATTATATCTTTCTCTGTTTTATGTAGGGTATTTGTTAATAACAGTAATATTTTCGTTATGAGTGTTCTTTGTGACATGAAAAGCGACATTGATTTTATAAGTATTAATCCAAACCATAATTTACGATTAAAACATTTACTTATTTAAGTAAAATTAAATTTTATAACCATTAGATCCTTATTTTTGTTCGTAATTATCCGTTTCCTTACTTACTACAACGAAGGAATTGCTAGGTTTGGATTTCTCAACGCTCCATCTAAACCGATGATTTCATGTCAAGATTAATTCTCATTTCTTTTTATTTATAATTGCTGAAAGTCATTTAACATGCTAATCGATGTTATTTTAGCCGAATGAGAAGTATAATGCGGAATATAATATTCGCGTAGCTGAAATATTGAAATTAGATTTAAGGTGCGGAAGAACGCTTTAGAAGTGAAAACGTTCGAATAACAGTTTCCTTTACGTCATCAGAGTGATTTCCACCTTATGAGGGATTTCAAGTATCGTGGCACCATTAAGCTGGAAACTTTTCCTAACTATGAATATCTTGTTAGAAAAAAAACTAAGGAAACACAAGACACATGTCCGCGTGTAGCGTCTTCGTACTCAATCATTTCTCTGTAATGCGTCCTCAAACTTCTCCTCGTGATAAACTTTCGTTTTAAAGAGCTTTTCACATCTTCTCGAGCTAGACTGCATTTACCATAGAAACTTAAATCTTTCGCCGTCGGCTCCAGATATAAAAAAAGGAAGACAAAGGGACGCTTTCATTCACAGATAACACGGACGAAAAAACCGAAGTCTATGAAGATAAACTATAGTTTCGAAGAGGCCTTAACATGGTCTCTCTAGGTGGTGTTCCCTCCCCAGACAGAGAGAGTGGTTCTTGGAGGGTAATGCAAGGAGAAGGTGGAAGCGTAAAGAGCATAGTTCGTGAGGGTTTCCGCTGAAGTTGTGTGAGGGTGGCTGGAGTCGGGATAGTGGGTTTCGGGGATGAAAAACGATTCTTCCATGGCCGTAGAGGGACCTCTTCCCATAAGTTTTTTTCCCGCTCCTGCAGGAGTGTGAAAGCGAGGGGTAGTGGGAGTTTTTGGGATGCTGGGAGTGATGAGGGTTGGTACGCGATCTGGGCTATGGAAGGAGAAGAGTTGAGGAGTGATGGAGAGGGAGGCCATTGAAGTGTCATACACGAGTGGGGAAGGTGCGTGGGAGAAAGAAATACATATATATATATGAAAGGATATATCGAGCCCACGTGTTTGGGCGAGTTTTCTCCCACCCGTCTCTCCTCGTGTTTATGCGCCAGCGGGTAAATTCGTGTACGTGTGTTTCTGTGGGTGTTGGAGTGTTTTTTTACGGGTTTTTTTCGAGTGCCCATATCTTCCGATGGGATATCAGGGATCGGAGCTCAATGATACCCTATAGATAAGTCACTCATGGCTACCGGAGATTATTTTCGTGTCGAAAAGGGTGTTTTTGTGACTGGGCGTGGATTGCTTTCTTTATCTCCGCGGAAAAATGTTTGGGATTGAGCTCTGGTGGGCGATTCGAACGTCGGAAGATAGGAATCTGAGTCGATACGTTTTATTGTGCGTTTCCCATTTTTGAGATGAAACGCTTACGCTGTTAATGTTGTGCCGTATTGTTCTGGAAGAGGTGGTTTAAATACGTCGGGTTTTTAAAGCCACGGTTCGTAGATGATTATCATTTGTTATTGATGTATTAGATAAGCTATCATGCGTAGTAGTAGTATTGTTAAAACTACTTCGACAGCTGAGGTCATATCGCACGTAGGCTCCCACCGGGAATCGAATCCGGGACCGCTTTTACCGAAATCGAACGCGTTGCCCACTTGGCTATCCGCGAGCCCCCTATCATGTGTAATCATAGTTGAAGACTATCATGTTTCCATCATTTCCGAAAGACTTATACTTGTTTAGTTAAGCCTAAAAGCAGTTGGGAAAGATTTACTGGACTCCAAGAAAACCACGACGACTTGTTATACACCGAGCATTAATAGATTTCATTCATGTTTCTTCTCTGTTTATTATTAGACTCCCTCTTCGCTTTCAAGTGCTATGTGGTTGGTGCAGAAACGCCATTCTATCGTTTTTACATCTACATAAATACACTGCAAGCCGTATTTCGGTGTGTGGCAGTGGGGGGGGGGCAACATAATCAGTTTGATAATCTAAATACATTCCTAATGAAGTTCGGAAAGTTGCAAGCATAGGTGAATTTTGTGTGTGGCATCTTAAAATATTTGGCTAATCCGTACTACAATTATCTCCCCGTAATTAATTCAAAATTTCGTTACTTAAGCAGCCGGCAGGGATAATAAACTCCACGGTTTTCACATTAACTGAGACCATTCATGTAATATATCTCGTTAGCGACTCCGTGAAGGCACCTCTTGGCACGCCTTCCGCATCCATTCGAACATTTCCCTTTTGAAATATTCGGGAATGATTTATCAATCCTCGTGCGGCGTTCAAACCAAGGAAAAGCCCATCGCCGAATAGATTTGTTTCCCTCATTTTCACGTCTCTCTTTCTCTCGGATCACTAACAAGAGACTCCGCAGCCGCGCACCATTCATCCCGTTACCTCAGCCCCTCCCTTCCTCCTCGAACTCGCGAGTTTGTCTTTTATGTTCTTTCCTGAGTAAAAATTCCGGAAAAATTCTTAGAAGAACTCATAGTAGATATGCGTATGTCGAAATGGTGCAAGTAATAATCAATTCCATGTTGATCACGTGACAGCTGGCGCATCATTCTACCCCTAGGTGTTGCGGAACCTTTATTAATTATTTCTGCAGTGCTGGCTAGCGAGATGTTATTGCTTTGGGGTGGATATTCATCCATTGTGGATGAGTAATAATGTCTCCTATCTTAATTGCTGACTTTTTCAACATACCTTTCATCAGTCTCACCAGCGATTATTCGTATATCAGTCACTCACTGGTATATTCAGCCCGAATACTATATAATTTACGGTATTAAGAAATATTTCAATAGTTATATATTATAATAGAAAATATAAATTGTTATGTCAAATGGGTTTAAAGTTTTAATGATAATCCTTGAGCTAACTCAGAATTTATTTCGATTTTTAGTAACTGACACCTCATCGCTTTGTGCACCCTTCGCAGGTTGTCTGACTTGCTCATTGTCCGTAGTTCAGCCCTGATCTTTCCTTCTTGGAAATATGCAAACGTCTCTTTTCGGGGGAAGAATTGATGGGCGCCTCAGCGTGTGGAAATATGGCTTTTAGACGGCGCTAAGGAAATGAGCGCACTGGTGTTCCCTGTTAATGTCTAAAGGGGGGTAATTTTTGGAGGGACTTCCGTCATATTTAGGGGATGAGTTTTGCGGGATAGGAGGGTTTTCAGGGTAAGGAAGAGGAGATTTTAGATGTAAATGTCTCGCAGCTGGCACCTTAGTAGCGTGGGGGTTATTCTTCAGGGTGGGTCTCATCTGAGGAGTGTAGGAGGGTGAGATATGAGACAAAATGCTAGGAGACAAAACGTCTCGATTTGTCTGAAGATGTCAGGAGAGGGTGGTGGTAAATGGAGGGAGAATTTCTACGCTCCTTTATGAAGAATAATGGCACTTCATGGAATTTTGCTATCGAACCGGTCTCTTTTGTTGGGATATCCTTCAAAGTGGGGATCGTTGAGTGAAAATTCGAAATGTGGGGAAGGAATGCAAATCGTCGATATGAAGGGATTTGTGATCGATACTCTCTTATGAATTCTAACGTGAAAGATATGTTTTATCGGCCGGAAAATCGGTTTGAGATTCTTCGAGCAATTATAAGTAAGGCATGCATAGTCGATAGAGTTTTTTCTTGGAGGAACTAATAAATTTCCATATTAACCCGGACTCAATTTTTAAAATATAAATACGTCATTCCGTGAAATAATTTTTCGAAACGAACAACGTATCACTCCTTGACGAAACAATACTTGTCCAATAAAATTATTTTCAATCTTATAAATTTTGCTCTATTTCTATTTATTGTTGAGATATACGACTTTGATTTGACATAAGTACCGCAAGCCACCTACCAAGGTTACCCATAACAACGCTGTAATCATTCGTTTGCTTAGTGACCTATTGGGGTATCTTCATCTGAAATTGCTTCAAATTTTTTGTTATTTTACATAGCAATTACTTTTAAAGTAAATCTTTGTCGTCCTTTCTTGGAACTTTTTCAATGTTGCTAATTTGTTTCCGTCTTAACTTTACTTTGCATAGGTTATTTCTCTAACTCAGTCATTAAAATGACATTAATCGTATATCAGGTTATTCAGATACGTCAAACATCCACACCCTTTAATATCCAAAAATAATGCGAGTTGGAGATAGTTAAAGAACTACTCCGTAAACATTTTAAATTCGACTCCGTGTTATCAACGGGAATAAGTTAATACTGAAAAGTATTTCATATACCCGTCGTATTTCGTAAGCTAGGGGTTGATTTGCTGTTAAATTAATATTTATAATAAGCTCCAATTTTAGTCGTGAACATTGTATCATTGTCATTGTATTTCGGAAGTTTTACTATATTTCGTGGTATGAGGGCCTGATTTCTGATAATCTTTATCGATATTTGTAAATAATAATTTCTTCTTTTGACATCTTTGTAATGTTTTGCTTTCTCTCTTACGCATTCGATTATTTTTACTCTACATGTTCGTATAGAGTAATGTCAACTATAACTCACCTTAGGAAAAATCTTCATCTAATAGATATTATCACTCTAGGGTCTCCTTAAGAGCAATCCATACCGAGGATAAAGTGACAACTTACCCCGGCAACGCGTTCAGGCACATCATTTGTATCCGGGAACATTCTGTTCGCCCACATTTTGTTTTGAATGCTTGAGTGGGAGGGAGGAGCTGCGGGCTGGGAACCTCTGGTGCTGAGGGATGAATCTCTTGGGGATAACATCGTCCCTCGGAAAAAAAAAACAGAAAAAAAAGGATTGAAAATCTTAAACTCTCCCTAAACCCACCCCCTAACGCTCTCACTTTTCCTCCCGAAAAAAAACCCCTCACCGCCAAACCACCATCTCCCAAATTCCCTTGCTTGCTTCTCTTTCCCTCCCGTGGTTCTTTTCCCCTTTTAGACATGGCTTACCCCCCTGAAACCTCGTAGACTATCTCCATTCTTCACCTCCTATCTAGGTCGCATACCCCTCGGCCTCGTTTTTTATTCATGCTCTCCACGTACCGTTCCTTCGCAACGTGGTCCAATATGCTGAGGATGGAAAGCCCTATATATCCGTAATAAGAATGGAAAGAAAAATATCGGACATCGGGAAAATTTTTCACGTTTCCATTGATTGGATAACCTCTTCAGAATGGTTGTGTGGCGGATTCCCCATGAGCTTGAATTTTTGGTATCGGACGTATTCGTTTCCTTGCTTCTGAATTTTTGTTTTCCTCAAAATATTCATATTTCTTGTCGTTTGGACAAAAAGCAAATTACATTTATAAATTATAGGGAATAACCTTAATTTTTAAATGTAAGTCGATTTAAATATAAATGTAAGCCTGGATGAAATTAGATTACTTGAAAGTCAGTATTTGGTTTCGTAGTAGAATTACTTTTTATTGATGCCTCGACAGCTAGAGTAATTTTTAATATTTTACCGAATTTTTAACACAACCCGAATTCCTTAAATTAATTTATTTGATGGAAACGACTAAAAACCATATTTGTTCTATACAGATCTTATAGAAATCCCGCAAAATTAGTAGAATGAATAAATTTTCTGGATTTTCAAAAATCTTTGTATTGAATAAATATAGCGCCCAATTCCTTACTTCTCTAAAAATTCTTCTTCTTTGTTGTAATTATTTATGTTTAAACTGATTGAAAAGACTGTTGATGCATTCAGATTTAGGAGGCTTCCTGAAAGTCAAAATATAACCGCACCTTAGTGATGGAAGTTGACTGTGGTTCGCTTATTAGGAGGAGATATGTATTACCAGATGAAAGTGATGATTATGGTGTAGTTGTGAAAGAAGTCCACTAATCTGAATTACGCTTCACGAATGTGCTTCGAGAGTTGAGATAACTTTCACGTGGGCCCTCACCGGGAATCGAACCCGGGACCGCTCCGAGGGAGAACGGTTACCCTCTCGGCTACCTCGAGGCCTTTTCAGTTGTCATTGGGATCCGTATTTTCTCAACGACTTTTTTTCTCGGTTAAAAACATCATTTTTTATTTCATTTTTAGGTTGATTACGGTGGAAATGCTCCAGTTATCGAGGAATCTATTTCTCTAATGTGTTGCTCTAATGTAGAAAGAGTAGAGGAACGTTTGAGTTCATTACTTTCAACTGCAATATTTCTGTAGCTAGAGATCGTCATAAGTGAACCTAGGCAAATACGGCATGGAACTTCATTTGCGAAGCGTGATTGCGGTTTGCAAGTAAACCAACTCATTGCATGACGAGGAAAGCGGAGTACAGACTTGCGGCTTTCCGCTCATGTAACGAACTACTAGACTTCGAAGTCGGAAACAAAACCTCAGAGCTTTCGAGCAAATTTATCGGAGAACCCAACGCTTCACTCCACAAATAACTCCGCATTTTCGTGAACCCATTCCCTTCTTTTCAATAAGTTTTCCTCACTTTCACCCCTTGCTTTTTCCTCTCGTTTCGTGAAGGAACGCAAACCCGTATGGTAAATAAAGAGGTGGAATTTACGGACCTCATTGTATCAAGACCGCATTTAGCTCCGTTCTGCAAAGGCATACGCTCCTCAGAAAAATATAGAACGGGTGCAAGTCCGCTTCCTTTGACACCCATTATCGTTTCGTTCAACTTATGATTTCCACATCTTTCCTTTATCCTCTACTTCCTCCTCCCTTTATTTGGAAGGTTAACACTCGATTTTCACTCTCCCCTTGCCTCTTCCACTCTTTCCCTTCTCACCTTTTGTATCGGAAACTTTTTCCCTTCCCATATCTCCGTGCGCCATCTTCTCCTTCCGAATTCAGCTCACACCCTTTTCCCTACTAACCCTCAACCCTTATCCTTTTCCTCCCCTTTTCCAAGATGCTACGATCTCTCGCTTTCCTTCCTTCCCATAACCCCCTCTCGCTTTCTCTTCGCCACAACAACGGCCTGTACACCCTCCCTTGTACTTAATACGTCTAACTTTTAAACCCCTATTTTTTAACTTTTCTCTTGTTCCCTCTGCTGGGCTTATGTTTCGGCCTTCGCCGACGAGCTTCTGAGATGGTCGTGAGGGAAATTGGAAAACTTTCTTTAATGCTGCAGTTTATAAATACAAAGGATGTTGTAGTACATGCGTTAGTGATATGAGCATATAGTAGAATCACATTATTATGCACATACATTCAATGTAACAATTGAAGTAGGTATGTCCATCGCTTTTTTGTATTCAGCTTTTCTATATAATGTAGTGTATAAGGAAACTGTTCCGTGATTGGGAGTTTACAAGTAATATATAGTATAGAAATACTATTGCAATATTTTTATTTATATTTTATTTAAATAAACA